>CM019715.1:25247471-25712471 GCA_009760885.1 Achatina immaculata | reverse complement strand
GATGCTGCCGTTGCTAATCTTACGTCATCTTAATGCTGCTGTAACAAAACGCACTTACACGGGAGAGAACTCCTCTCTGTTCTTTCTTTATGGGCATGGTGCTTGTTCCAGGCTTATGTAGTCTTCTAGTGCAGTGATTCTCAAACGTTCCCCATTCCATGACTCTTGAAATCATGGCCTATGAGAGGGATTTTTGTGAGGCTAAACACTTTCTACTGCAGAGTATAATCTAGATTCGAACACTACCTCTTTTAGTCTTCATGTCACAATTTCCTTACATATATCTCTCACGACCGTCTTCTTCTTCTTCTTCTCACAACTGTATTTGGAACACGTCTGTTGCGTTATCTCAGGTAGGAGAATGGGGGGGGGGTGTCAAGTTTTACGCCCCGTTATAGAGAAGCCTGCAGAGAAGCCTTCCTGGAGATTAAGAACAGTCGTAGCAACCCACTCCCTATTCGACTCTTAGCTTGTGTTTCAGAATCTTCAGCAGAGTTTAGGCTGCAGGTAAAAGTTCTAGTTCACAATGGGGGCGTATGAACAGTCAGAACAATTATTTTGCATCAACAAACCTTTTATCGTTGCTTGCCTGTGATGTAATTTGTCGCTATGGCGACGCGTGGTATGACTATACGTTGCATTATTAGTTATGTCAGCATCTGAACATACGCTTCATTACTTGTATCTTGCTTACCATGGTTGTCCCCCCCCCCCCCGATCAATTATTGTTGTGTTGATGAAATGATGTTTTAACTTTTCGACTTTTGTTCTCTCGTTACAGACACAAATAAGGACGGAATAATTGAGAAATGTGATTTCGACGAGGCAGTGGAGGTAGGTATTCTGCTCAGAATTGATGATGACTGCGATGATGATGATGATGATGTTAGTGGCTACAATGATGAATGTAATGATGATGACGGTGGTGGTTACAGTGATGATAATAATGACGATGACAGCAGTGGTAGCTGCGGTGATAGCCACGGTGGCGGTGACAGTGATGATGATAAAAATAACGGCGATGGTAGATGTGATGACGATAATAATGATGAAGTGGTGGTGGTAACAATGATGATGATGATGATGATGATAGTGGTGCTTACAGTGATGATGATAATTATTCTAGTAGTGGTGGCTACATTCATGACGATAACGATGATTATAGTAGTGGTGGTTACAGTGATGATGATAATGATGATTGTAGTAGTGGTGGTAACAGTGATGATAATAATGATTGTAGTAGTGGTGGTTACAGTGATGATGATAATGATGATTATATTAGTTGTGATTACAGTGACAATGACAGTGATGATTATAGTTGTATTGGTAACAATGATGATGATGATGATGAAAACAAAACGCCAGATAGCCTGGCACACCTACAGCTTAACTCTGAAGTCTGACGTAGAGCTACATATTTCAGTTCCTCCATTTTCAGTTGTTTGTTCATGGAATTTGGACCCCTTGCAAAAGAAAGATGTCATTAACATACAAAGTAAATGTAAGACTGGAGTGATTTAATTTGGATCACTTTATGTGGCCAAGCGGTTAATGCACCAGCCCCTCATGGTGAAAGTTGGCGATTCAACCCAATCATCCAGCCGTAAAGATGGGTACCCAGCTTCTTGTGGCGCTGAGATAAGAGAGGCGGCCAAGCGTCCTTTGCGACCGCGACAGGTGGAGGAAAATATGGACACTGTCATCATATTCCCTGGTTGCCTCTCTGTTTGCCTCCATGACATAATAGGACCGTCGTTACCTTACCTGATGTTATGTGGATTACATTTTAAAGATCTTGGAATTTAAATTGTTTTTTTTTCATAAAGCGATATAGTTTACTATTTAACCGTTTGCCCCACGCCCATATTGTACATAAGTTACCTTAAACGCTAAATGTCACATTCTTTTACCTGCCAGAAAATCTCAACTCTTCATCATTGGAAGCATAGCGATGATGCCTTCACGAAAGCTCTGGAAACAGTCAACAGGATCTGGGACGGGCTGAGAGCCAGAGCAGACAAGAACAAGGTCAGAGTGGAGAAATGAGACAACGGTGCATCAGTGATAGACTTGAATGGCAGAGAGAGAGACAAAGAGAGAGAGCGAGAGAACGAGCGAGAGAACGAATGAACGAACAGACTTTTATTTTGAAAGAGTTAAGAATTGGGCACGCAGGCCCGTCTAACATGCTGCCCTGTGAGTGAGTGAGTGAGTGAGTGAGTGAGTGAGTGAGTGAGTGAGTGAGTGAGCTTCAAGATTTATAGACCAGATTCCTTCATCAACCAGTTAAATTTCTCCTAGGCTATTTCCCTAACACAAGTTTCAGGTACCCAGTTTTACATCTCTCTTAACGATAATAGGAACTGGCCTCTCTTCAATCAGACTGCTTCAAGATCCAGTCCTCTACCAACTACCCTACTACTGCAGTCGTAGGATATAAGATGACTAAAACAATGAAATGCAAGCATAATTTAATTAAGAAATTAATTCATTCATTCATTCATACAAGGCATAGAGAAATGTATTATACGATATAATAAGTGTGAAAGCTCTTTCAAACCTTATTAAGTGACACAGTGGGAGGTGTTATTTTGCTGTTGATAAGATTTTATCTGATCAGAGAAGTGTATGTTTGGACATGACTCGTTTACAAAGATTGCTATTCAGTTTACAAGAATTATGTTCTAAGCTTTTACTATTTATGTTTTTTTGCTATTGTAACAATCACTGTTAGTGGTTTATTTCTTTCAGCACAAATGGTAGGCACAATTTTTTTTATAAGAAACAAAAAAAAAGTTATAAAAAACTTCATAAATTTAATCAAATATTCGATCATTCCTGTATTAATGATGCTGGCAAACTTGAAAACTGTCCTCATGAATGGTAAATAGCGACTTGTTCAGGACTAGTTTATCTCCTTATGAATGGTAAATAGCGACTTGTTCAGGACTAGTTTATCTCCTTATGAATGGTAAATAGCGACTTGTTCAGGACTAGTTTATCTCCTTATGAATGGTAAATAGCGACTTGTTCAGGACTAGTTTATCTCCTCATGAATGGTAAATAGCGACTTGTTCAGGACTAGTTTATCTCCTCATGAATGGTACATAGCGACTTGTTCAGGACTAGTTTATCTCCTCATGAATGGTAAATAGCGACTTGTTCAGGACTAGTTTATCTCCTCATGAATGGTAAATAGCGACTTGTTCAGGACTAGTTTATCTCCTCATGAATAGTAAATAGCGACTTGTTCAGGACTAGTTTATCGATAAAAAATTGGTAGATCTTGTATGCCAGTGTTTCCCAAAGTGGGCGATAACGCCCCTCCCCCTTCCTGCGGATGTTGGAAAGTACCAGGGGGAATGTGGAAGAAAAGAAGACAGTGGAGAGGGAGGGGGGGGGGGCATTGAGGGAAACACGAAGCAGCAGACAGGGGTCAGTAATACCTCCCTTCTTAACACTTTTTCAACCTGATATTGATAAACTTGCGTCCCTACATAAAACTCATCCATCACATTAAAAGTTGAGATAGTAATGTCATATGTGAGTTATAAATGTACTCCTTCATACTGTTAAATTGGTTTGCTTGTTGAAATTTTTAGTTGTGTAATGCATGTCCTAGTATAATAGGCCATTGTACGAATGGGGGGGGGGGAGGGGAGGGGGCGTTGAAGATGTGGCCCCAGGAAGAAAATGGGGCCAGCAACCCGAACAACCCTGAGAAACACTGTAGCACACTTGTATGAATCAACGCTAATAGAGTGATATTTAGATTTGTTTAAGTTTAAAATCAAATGAAAAGTAACAGATTTTTTTTAACCCTATTACCCTCTTTTCAGTCTATTTGTGACAAAATTTCTCATTAAGACTTCTTCTAGCCTGCCACAGCATGGAAATTCATTCCAGAGTGGGTGGATACAGTGGACAGAATAAAACATCAGACATATGAGAGAGAGAGAGAGAGAGAGAGTGGGTGGATACAGTGGACAGAATAAAACATCAGACATATGAGAGAGAGAGAGAGAGAGAGAGTGGGTGGATACAGTGGACAGAATAAAACATCAGACAGACGAGAGAGAGATAGAGAGAGGGTGGGTGCAGTGGACAGAATAAAACATCAGACAGACGAGAGAGAGAGAGAGAGTGGGTGGATATAGTGAACAGAATAAAACAGCAGACATATGAGAGAGAGAGAGTGGGTGGATGCAGTGGACAGAATAAAACAGCAGACATATGAGAGAGAGAGAGAGAGAGAGAGAGAGAGAGTGGGTGGATACAGTGGACAGAATAAAACATCAGACATATGAGAGAGAGAAAGAGGGTGAGTGAGTACAGTGGACAGAATAAAAAAGCAGACATATGAGAGAGAGAGAGAGAGAGAGAGGGTTGATACAGTGGACAGAATAAAACAGCAGACAGACAACAGAGAGAGAGTGAGAGTGAAAGGATGAATGCAGTGGACAGAATAAAACAGCAGACAAACGAGAGAGAGAGAGAGAGAGAAGGTGGGTGCAGTGGACAGAATAGAAGGATAGGAGACATAAAACAATTTTTTAAAGGAATGAGTTTCCCAGAATACAAAGTCTTGGCTGATACGAGGGGAAGTCACTAAGTAACTCGCAAATTGAAATATTTTATCAGTGGCAGTTATCAGGTAGTATTTGTACCATCATCCAACTTTATAATAGTTGTATGTAGGGGGCGCTGGGAGTTACGTGCGCATGCGCAAAGCATTAACAAATGGCTATCTAACTGTTAGTGTGTACCAAAGAAGAACAGAGAAGTGTAGTGTAATTTTTGTGGGCTAAAGGACATTCAGTTGAGGACATTCATACGGAAATGATTACAGTTTATGCTGAAAAGTGTTTATCACCTAAAGCGGTCTGTAACTGGGTCAAAGAATTTTCTCAGGGATGCACCGAAATTGTTGACAAAGTCCGACTTGGCCGTCCTGTTCAGATTGCAACTGAAGCGACCGTGTAATGTGTGAATGAGATTATCAGAGCTGATAGACTAGTAACGATAGACAGTGTAGCAAGTGCAATCAGATATTCACATGGCTTAGCCTACAGAATAATGCATGAGCAATTGAATTTTCGGAAAGTTTGCTCATGTTGGGTACCCAGAGATCTGAATGATGAACACAAAACGGTTTGTCATTGCAGCATATCTGTCATTACGCATATGAAGGTGAAGACATGCTGCAAAGGATTATTACTGGAGACGAATCTTGGGTTCACCACTACCAACCCGAATCAAAACGTGCCTCAGTGCAATGGAAACACCCGTCATCGCCATGCGCAAAAAAATTTCACGATTACGCCTTCTGCGGGGAAGGTTATGCTGACAGTGCTCTGGGATTATCAAGGAGTGTTGTTAACCAAGTTCCAGAAGTTTGGTGACAGTGTGAATTTCTGTATCGTACTGTGAAGTTCTGTCGATGCTACGGGATGTAATTCGAAGAAAACGTCTTGGTCTGCTGACTAGAGGTGTGCTTCTCGTTCATGACAATGCCAGACCACATACGGCTCGGTTAACCCATGAGAAAATTAGCCAGTTGGGTTGGGAAGTTCTTGAACATCCACCATACAGTCCTGACTTAACTCCAAGTGATTTTCACCTGTTTGGTCCAATGAAAAACCACCTTGGCGGGAGAAGATTCTCGAATGACGAAGAGGTGGAAAAAGAAGTAAAAAAAGTGTTCAGAAACTCCCAATTTTTACGCCATATGCGTGTAATCGCTGATTACATGGTGAGACAAATGTATCAATGTTGGTGGCGATTACATTGAGAAACAGGGGAATAATGTAGGTTCAAAAATTAAAAGTTTTCAAATTACTGTCGCATTCATTTTTTTCTTTTTTTGTAACAGGCATTTGCGAGTTACTTAGTGACTTCCCCTCGTATAACTGCCCATAGGAACTGCGTGAGAATCAGAACAGTATTTTTTTGTAGCAGACGAGAGAGAGAGGGAGGGAGTGGGAGCAGTGGACAGGATAGGACAGCAAACAAATGAGATAGAAGGTGGTGGGATGGGCAGTGAGCAGAATAAAAGGATAGCAGACAGAAGGGAAGGACAGCAGCTAGGAGAGAGGGTTTCAGACAGGACAGAGGGCCAGCAGACAGAAGGGAGGGATAGCAAACAAGGACAGAAGGACGGCAGACAGAAAAGAGAAAGCAAACAGAAGAGAGGGACAGCAGATAGGAGGAAAGGGGCAGTAGACAGGAGAGAAGGGACAGCAGACAGGAGAGAAGGGACAGCAGACAGGAGAGAAGGGGCACCAGACAGAAGAGAGTGACAATAAACAGAAGAGAAAGGGTAGCAGACAGAAGAGAACGTGCAGCAGACAGGAGAGAAAGGGTAGCAGACAGCAGAGAGGAACAGCAAACATGAGAGAAGGACAACGGACAGAAGAGAAGGGGCAACATACAGGAAGGATGGACAGCGGACAGTAGAAAAGAACAGCAGGAGAAAGGGAAAGCAAACAGTATAGAAGGAAAGCAGACAAGAGAGAAAGAAGGCAAACAGCAGAGAGGGAAACCAGACACAACAGACAGGAGAGGCAAGGAGAGGAACGGAAAAGCAGACAGACAACTCCGCGTGCATTACTGAACAAAAATTCTCCTAGCAGCAGTTTCTTATCAAAGAAAGATAACTTTAAATATTTCATCAATACGTGAATAATGTCCCCTTGAGCAGAAAATGCATTCGTAGTGCTCTTTTGGCGAACTACTTTGCGAGCCCTATGTGACGTCTAACGGCACGGGAAGGATATAAGATAAGAAGATATAAGAGTGCTCTTTTGAAATCATTTCAAAGACGCTTTCAGTCTGCAAGGAAGAAGGGTTATGACCCTGTCCGTTTCGACAATCAGCGACTCATAGCTGACATGCTGGCATCAGGGAGGGGGAGGCGAACCATAACTAACCAAAACACTATCACACCTCTATCCGTTGGTACACCCCCCCTCCCTCTCAGTAACAGGCCTAGCCTGGCTGACGGGGCAGGGATCGCCGCAGTCCCCATGGTGGTGGAGTCTGCTAAAGAAGTATTGCATACCCCCTCCTGTCTTATAGCTGCACTCAGGGACTGAATAAACATAGCCGCTATGACCCGCTCCAAATCCGACACGACGCTGTAACTCAACACCCTCACAGCTTCGGCTGCAAAGAACGCCAGCTCTCAGTTCCAGTGAGACACAAGACAAGACAGTCTGCAAATAATTTTGTTAAAAAAAAAAACAACAACAACAAAATAGTTTGTAAAATATTTTAAAATCTTGAAATTGAAATTGTTCAAATGTATTTAACATGTATTGTTTGTAATGCTAACATGAAATCTTTCGAAAACATAAATGTGTTCAATATTTCACACAGACGCTCATCTTAAAGCTGAGATCTGTATAAGGTGACATCTGAATATACCTGTTTAACTTGACAATCTGAACGTGTCTGTTTAAGCTGACAATCTGAACGTGTCTGTTTAAGCTGACAATCTGAACGTGTCTGTTTAAGCTGACAATCTGAATGTATCTGTTTAAGCTGACAATCTGAATGTATCTGTTTAAGCTGACAATCTGAATGTATCTGTTTAAGCTGACAGTCTGAATGTATCAGTTTAAGCTGACAATCTGAATGCATCTGTTTAAGCTGACAGTCTGAATGTATCTGTTTAAGCTGACAATCTGAATGCATCTGTTTAAGCTGACAGTCTGAATGTATCTGTTTAAGCTAACAATCTGAATGCATCTGTTTAAGCTGACAGTCTGAATGTATCAGTTTAAGCTGACAATCTGAATGTATCTGTTTAAGCTAACAATCTGAATGCATCTGTTTAAGCTGACAATCTGAATGTATCAGTTTAAGCTGACAATTTGAATGTATCTGTTTAAGCTGACAATCTGAATGCATTTGACGCGACTTAATGACTTTGATACTAGCATGAAAGCTGTGACACAGTAAACGAGCAGGAAGGTAGGTCAATAAATAAGTCGCACATCGAACTAAAAAAAGTTAAAAACAGGAAAAGAAAAAACGACTGTGAGTACTTCCCTGATTTTTTAAAAACATATTTTTCGGCATAATCTCCCTGTACATTCAGAGACATATTCAACCGATTCATAAGCCCTTGCAAAGCCGGCATTAAAGAAGGTCCCTGGTTGCTCCCGCAGTCAACGAATTACCTCCCTGGCCACATCTTTGTCGTCTGGGACATGGCGTCCACCGAGTGATTCGGCCATTATTGAATTTCTTTATCCGATTATATACGGCTTTTCCTGATATGCATCTTCCCCTGTAAACATCAAACAATTCTTCATGCACTTCCTCTATGCCCAGTCCGTTATCCCACAGAAAACGTACAACTGCTCTTCTCGTGTACACGCTTGTAACACATTCGCCATTTTGAAACAGCTGCTGTTAAATAGCTTTCGCATGCTAGGATACAGCTCTGGTTCTATATTCGCGTCAATTGTAGCTGCTACATCTTACATCCTTCCCATGTCGTTAAACATCACGTAGGGCTCGCATGACAGTTCGCCAAGTTTTCCTGTTTTCAGCGAGCTTTTCAACTTCATCAAGGGATGTTATGGCCATTAAACTAGCCTCTTCTTTAGAGTTCCACGTGGTCGACCTCTTTTTCTTCGGCCTGTTGTGTTCCACAAGATGGCTTGCTTTGGGATTCGCTGGTTGAGCTGCTACGACATCCACCACCACCATCGCCTTTCACTCCCTTGAGAGCATAGGCCACAAGATAAAGGCTCTCCGGTCATCCCTGTTCTTGGAATTATTCTCTGCTTCCTTCCATGGGTATCCCTTGTCTCTGAACACTGTCTTAATTTCTCTTCTCCAAGTAAGTCTAGCTACATAGCTGCTACATACCACACCCGCCCCCCCCCCCCCAACCAACCAAAAAAAAATTATAAATGAATTTTCAATTGTTGTTTAGGCTGTGCGGATTTGCGACCTATTTATTGTCTCGTAGTTTGATCTCTGCGTGAATGGGCAATAGGACGCCAACAGATGACGCACAACATAGATAAACCTCTAACATTGTGTTTGTTTATATACCAAAATCTAAGCCACAAGATTAGCGAGTTGCTGATCTATGCAGCTAAAGTTTGCCATGAAGAGGATTGCCACAGGTTGATGTTGTAGTACTGCTAATAACATTACATTCTTTGAACTTCTTCAACCGTTTTTCTTTCTTCTTACAGGAAGTGAAGGTAACGCATTAACAATGTAGTCTCGCGTCCACACCTTCCCAAAATGCATTGCAAAAATCATTTTTAGATCAGATCTCCAAACCTATGGCGCACATGCTTTTTTTTTTTCACAAACAGCTTCCAGTACTTAGTTAATCCATTGCACTTAATCTCAAAATCCTTTTTTTCCCCCTAACTTTAGATGTCTGCCTGTACAATATCGCTCCTGGAAAGTAAGACCCTGTACTTGCATTTTGTCAATCCCGCAACGCTAATAAACGAAATAGTTACGGCTCATATATAATTTGCTAAAACATTATTATTATTATTATTATTATTATTATTATTCCATGTTCTTATTTCTTTTCCAGTTTTTTCTACAGTCATTCCGTGTGTAGTAATTTTTATGTTAACCTTCCTGACTGATTGGCTGTACATATTTTCTGTTTACGCAGCGCTTGGAAACGCGTCCCATTAGATTTTGATTTCAATATTTGTGTGCGTGTTTTTTAAAGTCACAAATAATTGCTAGGGTTTATGTTGTTGTAATTAGTTGTTTTAGTTTGTTCGGCAATTTTTTTAGTCTCTCTTGGTATATTCAGAGCACTCCCCCTCCCCAAAAAGAAAAAAAAAAGAAGAGGTCTTTGTACACCTAAAATTGCATGCGATAATGTTGATTCAGTATAGAATGCAGCATTATCTACATTTCACCACTTTACACTTTTCCTGAATGTTTCTATGGTATACATTTTTATCTTCACGCGAATTTCTGTTAAAGTTTCTATCAATGACAAGTGTTATGTCAAGTTTTTGGCAGTATTACCATTACATATAAAACAGCTGCTCCGTCTCCATACTATCTGGCCTGTTTGTTTGTATTTTATATTATTTAACTACTTCGACTAATTTGTACTGCTGTTATCTCGGGGAAAAAAAGTTTATATTTAACAAATCTATCACCTTTTTGAAGGCTTTTAAAGACATGAACTGTAAAAGAAAGTACTGTATGTAGAACTCTTAAGTTGTTCTAGGCCAAATAATGGCTTTATATTATCTCCTCAAAAGAGGAAAAAAATGGTATTTAGAAAAACTGTTTATTTACAGGACGGCCGGATCACCAAAGAGGAGTGGACCCGAATGTGGGAGGAGTGCATCAAGGACGTGGCGGAAGGGAAAGCTTTCCCACCCTGGCAGCAGGATTACATGGAGTTCATGTTCTACGCCAACGACATTTCAGGTTCCTTTTTCTATAGAACGATGTTGCCATCTTCCTCCACCACTTTTTTCTTCTCCTGCCTCTCTTCCTCTCTACTTCTTGTCCCCTAGAACTTTCATATTCTTTATGTAAAAACATCTGTTAGCTTTATTATCCTGCTCTCAGCATTTCTTTATCTTTATCTCTCCCATGAACTTGTGCGACGGCGGTGTGTGTGAAGCCCAAGGTAGAGTCTTATCTCAGGCTTCTCTATGATCTACGCCAACACGCTGGGCCTGACTGAGACACATCAAGAGCCTATTACTTAGCACCACAACAGATATTAGATCTGACTCCCCGGTACTAATAATTGGGCCGTCGCGCTAGCTCTGTCAGATTTGCCCTGGTACATCAACATACACCAGGGTTCTCAAAACTGTGTCCTTGGACCCCTAGAAGATGTTATGAGTCCACAGGCCAGCAAACTGATTGATTCCATTCAAATAAATAGCACCATCTGGGTTCTTTTTTATTACTTTATTTTTATGAGGTTCTCTGACCAAAAAAGGGAATTCCAACAAACCCCCCCCCCAATAAAAAGATTAAGAACCACTGCTATAAACTCTCTTCCTTGTCTGTTGAAAGCAAAGTACCTGGGAGTTCGCCTGAGTTTCCTCTATGCCATTATTTCTTTCTTGCAGGTGACGGCTTCATCGACCGTGACGAATACACCGCCATCTATAAGCTCTTTGGATTCTCCAACGATGATGTCAATGTTTGCTTTGACAAAATATCCGAGGTTGGTGCTCATTTATGCTGTTGGAACATCTCTCTTCATTTCATGGGTTTTCAAACATGGGGTGATGGGGAGAGGAAAAAAATGTCTAGGGAACATCGTCAAAGCAATATCCTTTTTCCAATGAGGAGGTCCAATCTCCTGACCTAAGACTAAAGAAATATGGAAGAATCCACGCGGGCACGAACTACGGGGAAGAAAAGGAGTCTGGATTAGACTGGAAATAAACTAGGATATGTCATAATGGGGAAAAAAGGGTTTCTGCTTACGGTATGCCCCAAGTACTACTGAAGTGAGGGGGGGGGTGTATAGAAATATCTTATCTTATCTTATATCCTTCCCGTGCCGTCAAACGTCACATAGGGCTCGCAAAGCAGTTCGCCAATTTTTCCTGTCTTCGGCGAGTCTTTCAATCTCATCAAAGGATTTTATGCCTGTTAACTTGGCCTCTCTTAATAATGTCCTCTTCAGAGTTTCACGCAGTCTGCCCCTTTTTCTTCGGCCTGTTGTGTTCCACTTGATAGCTTGTTTTGGGATTCTCTGATCATTTCTTCTCATCAAGTGACCAACATATGTCCAGTATAGAAATAGTTGAGTAAAAATAAAATACTAGCGTATAGTTTTTGTTTTTTTATGGTTAGCCTCCAGAACGGTGTCCTATTTGCTAGAAGTGTTGCTTGCATTTCTCAGAATCTTCTACCAATCAGATCACAGATACCTCGTTTAGCAAACACGAAAACCCCTGATACATTCCTACCATATAATACATCCCGTACAGTTTCTACAGGAAGCGAAATTAAATATATTTTAAATCAATATAATGTTGCAGGTTAGTGACATGTTACGAAAGCATGTAGTTGTTTTATCTTCGAAGTCCGTTATTGGCGGGATTGAAGTTCATATAACGTGGCTAGTGCATTAGGCTCAGATCTGAAGGTCGATGGTTTGAGTCTGGCCAGAGAAGCCCTAGTCGCCCAGCTGTAGAAATGGGGGTACTTGGTTCCTCTTGGAGCTGGGGAAGGTAAAGGAAACCGGGCGGGATAATGACCACGTGACTCGCCAGTATGTCGACAGGTCAAGGGAAGTACTATCACAAGCACCGAACTCTCTATGTGCCCCTATAGCATAATAGTGAAATCCAGTATGCCACGCCATGATACTTTTGGAGGTTGTTTTCCTCAGCACTGTGCTACCGAGTACCCGCTGTTACCCGTGGGTTGCCTAGAAAGTGTATGCAGAACATCACAGAACCCACAGTCTTGTGGGCAAAAACAGAACACGTCATTAAAGATTCGCCCACTAAATGTATATAATAACATTACAGTGTTACAGTGTAATAACGTGTTACAGATCTATGTAACAGAACAGTGTTAGAGATCCGCAAAGGATCAAGTGGAGGCCCGAGTAGGGAGTCTCGATCCCAAAACTGTATTTTTAAAAAAGATTTTGTACACCATAAAAACAGACGCCAATAATTATTATTATTATTATTATTCAGCTTCCCGATGAATGAAGGCTCACTGCTGCAGATAAAGTTAGCCTCCATTCCTCTCTATTCCTAATCTTCTCTCTCCAGTTGGTGACACCAGCTTATTTTATATCCTCTTCTATGTTGTCTTTCCATCTCTGTCTTGGTCTACCCCTTGGTCTTGTTTCCCTCATCTCTTGTGTATACATAATTTTCGTTTGTCTGTTCTCTTCCATTCTTTCTACATGGCCCAGCCAGCGTAGTCTGTTCAGTTTCAAGACATTTATACATTGTTGCGATTTAAATAAGCTGTTCAGTTCAGTGTTCTTTCTTGCTCTCCATTTACCACTGTTGGTATCCTTTGTGGGCCCAAAGATTCTTCTTAGGATCTTGTTCTCAAAGGTCTACAACTGGTGTTCTTCTTTCTTTGTTGTACTCCATGTTTCTGATCCATTCATGACGGCTGATCTTATTATAGTTTTGTAGACTTTTATTTTGGTGTTTTGAGACAGGATTTTGGATTTTACCAGGTTTTGCAAGGCAAAGTATATGTTATTCCCTATCTGTACTCTGATTTTAATTTCCTCGCTTACTGTGTTGCTTCTGTTAAAAGTTGTCCCTAGATATTTGTATGTTTCTGCTTTCTTAATAATCATATCTCCAACATTTATATAATCTGTATCATTCTGTCTCTGATCTCTTGATATCTTCATATACTGTACTTAGTCTTATCTTGGTTAATGGTCAACTCCACTTTAAGTATTATTATTATTATTATTTGCTGTGACGGACGGCTTTGGAAATCACATTTCTCTAGCTTGGGCGGTCCTCGGTGTTTCCGATTAAAATGCTTCTCTTTTTCCAAGCCACTTGATCAGCCCACAGAGATTTTTTTTTCTCTTGGTCTTCCTCTCTTTTTCTTTTCCCTTGAATTTTCCAGTGACTACTATGTTCTCTGGGTGTCTGAGTGGCGAAGTGGTTAGTGCACTGGTCTCTCATGGCGAAGGTCGGGGGTTCGAATCCGGCCGGCGGCACCTCAGTCAATCAGCTGTAGAAATGGGTACCCGACATCTTCTGGAGTTGGGGAAGGAAAAGGCAGCCAGGCGTGATACTGACCATATCACCCTCTAGTGTGCTGACAGGTCAAGGAAAATATGGGCACTAGCACCATATCCCTATGTGCCTCTAAGGCATGACAGGATTACCTTTTTTACTTTTTACTATGTTCTCTAGCATGACATGTCCAAGAAATTTGTCTCTTTTTTTCTCCTTATCATTTTAACTAATTTTAGTTGTTCTGAAACTTCTTTGATGACCTCTTCGTTTGTTTTTTTTTCTGGTCTGTCCAGAGTATTTGTTGCATCTTTCTCTAAAACAAGATGTATTTCTGTTGCTTCCAGTTTCTTTGTCAGCTTTTTATTGACTGTCCAAGTTTCATAACTATGCAGCAATACTGACTCTATATAGCACTGTAACGTGCTTTTCCTCACTTTTAGGAACGTGTTCTTATTTGTCAGTATCTTCTTCATGTCGTAAAAAAAAAACTGCGTTTGTTCTCCCTTTTTGTGGTTTTATTTCATTTATGTAATTGTCGTCAGCTGTTACTTTTGTTCCGAAGTAATTTAACTGATTTACTTGCGTCAGTGTCTTCCTGTTTGAAAAGATGTTGCAGTTCGGTATGTTTGTTCTTTTCGGTATTGCCGCTGTTTCTGTCTTGTTTGCTGTTTAACTCTAGGCCTCTTTTTATTGTTCCCTTCAGTAATCTAGCTCACAACTTCCTGCAAACTGTTTTCGATGTCTGCTATTAGAACGGTGTCGTCCACATATCTCAGGTTACTGATATTACGGCTTCCAATTTTAATCTCTTTCAAAATTGTTAATGTCGCTTATGGTGTTTTAACTGTATAAATGAGAATAGATCAAATGACAACACGTGTCCCTGTTTTATGGCACTGTCAGTATTTAGAAACGAAAGTATTCGAAGATTTTCTTAATTTAATACTAAGCGGCATGGAGCGTATGGGAAGTACTGTACCCTCGGTCTTACGTGCCCAAGGCTTCAGAAAAGTTGAGAACCACTGTTAGAAGATTCTTGAATTATTACATATTATTCTTTTTAATATGGTTCAGGCTCCTGAAATAAAAACGTATTGCTTTCAGTACGGCTGTGGTTATTTCCCCTGTTATCTCCCAGCTCAGTACTTTTCAGCTGCATTGATGGCAGCGTGTGAGATGGGCGTCCACGATCTTTGCCAAGCGATAGTAGAATTCTGATTACTGTAATGCAGTTCATCCATTTAATAGTTGGGGAAAGACGTAGTTGGAGCACAAAAAGTAGGCATCTGAGGGTAGAGTAGGCAGGTAAGGATATAGTAGGCAGGTGAAGGTATAATAGATAGATGAAAGTACAGTAGACTGGTGAAGGTACAGTAACCAAGAGGATAGGATAAGCCAGGTGAGAGGGCAGGTGGGATAAAATAAGCAAGTGAGGTACGGTAGGTAGATGAGGATGGTACAGTAGGTAGGAGGGAGTAGAGAAGACTGGTGAGGGTATAATAGGCAGGAGAAGATACAGTAGGTAGGAGAGAGAAGGAGAAGATACAGTAGGTAGGAGAGAGCAGGAGAAGATACAGTAGACAGGAGAGAGCGGTAGATGGTACAATAGGTAGGAGAGAGCAGAAGGTGATACAGTAGACAGGAGAGAGCAGGAGATGGACAGTAGGTAGCAGAAAGCAGGAGATGGTACAGTAGGTAGGAGAGAGCAGGAGATGGTACAGTAGACAGGAGAGATCAAAAGAATGTACAGTAGACAGGAGAGAGCATGAGATGGTACAGTAGACAGGAGAGAGCAGGAGATGGTACAGTAGACAGGAGAGAGCAGGAGATGGTACAGTAGACAGGAGAGAGCAGGAGATGGTACAGTAGGTAGGAGAGAGCAGGAGATGGTACAGTAGACAGGAGAGAGCAGGAGATGGTACAGTAGACAGGAGAGAGCAAGAGATGGTACAGTAGACAGGAGAGAGCAGGAGATAGTACAGTAGGTAGGAGAGAGCAGGAGATGGTACAGTAGACAGGAGAGAGCAAGAGATGGTACAGTAGACAGGAGAGAGCAAGAGATGGTACAGTAGACAGAAGAGAGCAGGAGATGGTACAGTAGACAGGAGAGAGCATGAGATGGTACAGTAGGTAGGAGAGAGCAGGAGATGGTACAGTAAGGGCCCCGGATGAAAATGGGGGGGGGGGGGTAAATTAGGCATATGAAAATATAGTAAACAATAAGATTAGTGTAGGCAAATGAGGTAAAGTAGGCAGATAAGGGTGCGAAAGGAAGTTTAACTTTGAAAAGAAAAACTAGTAGACAAAGTATTTTAGATGTGAAAGGATGAAAGATCTAACTCTGACATCAGTAGGCATCGAGCAACTCTCCATCCACGAGAAATCAAACTTGGACTCCAAGTAGGCATCGAGCACCTCTCCATCCACGAGAAATCAAACTTGAACTCCAAGTAGACATCAAGCAACTCTCCATCCACGAGAAATCTAACTTGGACTCTAAGTAGACATCAAGCAACTCTCCATCCACGAGAAATCAAACTTGGACTCCAAGTAGACATCAAGCAACTCTCCATCCACGAGAAATCAAACTTAGACTCCAAGTAGACATCAAGCGACTCACCATCCACGAGAAATCTAACTCGAAGATCAGTGAGCATTTAACAGCTGTCCATCCACAAGAAGACAACGAACTTGCCTCTTTACCACGATGGACCTCCGTCATGAAGTCATACAATTACCTATGTTGATTTTCTATTGCCACATACACACCTACTGATAACAACAACAAAAACCCAGTTGTCATCATTATCCACATATATCACCTTTTCCTACGTTCATATCATCACTAAAAACACCTTTCCCTCATTCATTCTCCAGGGTTTGCCTGACAACAAGTTGTCCAAGGAAGATTTCGAGGCTCTCTGGAGAGAGTACTTCATTTCTGAAGATGAAAATGCAAAGGGAAACTACCTTTTTGGAAAACAAAAGCATTAATCTAGTCTTCAGTACTTTTTTACCATAAAAACAGTAGCTACAATTTAATAAGTTTTTTTTTTTAAATTTTAACCTGAAAAACTTAACATGTGAAAATCATAAATACAACCTCTGGCATGTTGTTTGTCGTTAAGTTTTATTGCCTGTCTAGTTAAATCGCAAATTTTCATGATTGTCTCCCATGCAATATCGCCTTACCTATGTGAATGCCTGAGTAATAGTAATAATGTTAATGTATAACTCTTGGGTTTATCTACCAAGGAATCACACCCGGGTACAATATTCATCACTGAGAGCAAAGATATGATGAAGTATGAGTAACCATCAAATATATGAAATTTTGAAATATTGCTCATAATAATGAGGCAAATACAGAGCCTCAAATGTGCTTCATTTACAGGTTTACAAAATTGCCGTGTAAAACTTCAATTGAATGCTGGAAAACCACCAAAAATGTAGAAAACAAATGAAATTAATTCCAAACTAAATGTTTTCGTCGGAATAGACAAGTATTTTGGTCAAACAGGGCAAGAAATACCACCCTGTTGGCAGGAATGCATATTAAGTCTTTGGCTTCGATTACTGAGGAAAGACGCTGATGATGCCTGGGACATGTGCCCCGGGATGACTGGCAACTCATTACCAAAAGAATAGCACGCAGATGAGCACCTCGAGCGAGCGGGAGTAAAGGAAGACCAAAGGAGACATGGAGAAGAACAGAAAAGATGTAGAGCAACAGAGGGTTCACCTGGGCAAGAGCGGAAAGGAAAAAAAAAAAAAGGCAAAGGACAGCCGTTTGTGGAAAACCTTCGCGGAAGCCCCATGTGCCTTGGGCACTTAAGGTCCAGAGAGACAGAAAGAGCAACTTTAGTTATTATTAAGACACACCCAAAAAAAAAAGTGGTATTTTGGCTTTAACCTTCGTCAGATACCACCAAAAGTAATACGAGACGAGGGTGATGAAGATAGGAAACTGCTGTACGAAGTAAACGAAATGCATGTGTTATTGTGACAGTTTATTGTCTTGAAAACTTCGGGGGGGGGGGGGGAGTCGATAGAAATACAGCCTGGGAGCAGAAGGGGCCACCAGCCACACAAAAAAAAAAAGTTCAAGAACCGCTGTACCAGAGTGATGCCGCTGATCAGTTGCCTGCAGGACTCATACCTTACACCCTCCAGGACTCATACCCTACACCCTCCAGGACTCATACCCTACACCCTCCGTGGCCCCACCAGCAACGTGCCTGGTGGGTTTCTTACTCCTGGCTAACGGGGGGGAGGGGGGGGGGGGTTGGTTGGTTGGCTCCGTCCCTGGTCGCCATGGCGATGGGAGTCTGGGCGATAGCCGCAGGAGTTCACTCCCCTCGTCCTTGCAGTGGGCCCTTGCTACACCGTCGTCTCGGAAGCAGCTGGAACGAGGCAGCAGTTTGCAGCTCTAAGTGGAGTTAACATCCTGAACTAGACCTCAAAAGCACAGTAATGACTCGTAAGAATAATAACAACAGCAGTAATAATAAGAGCAAGAAGAAAAACAAGAAGAACAAGAAGAAGAAGAAGCAGAAAAAGAACAAGAAGAACAAGAAGCAGAAAAAAAAGAATAAGAACAAGAAGAAGAACAAGAATAAGAAGAACACAAAGAACAAGCAGAAAAAAGAAGAACAATAAGAAGAAGAACAAGAAGAAGAAGAACAAGAACACGCAGAAAAAAGAAGAACAAGAAGAAGAACAAGAAGAAGAACAAGCAGAAAAAAGAAGAACAATAAGAAGAAGAACAAGAACAAGCAGAAAAAAGAACAATAAGAAGAAGAACAAGAAGAAGAAGAACAATAAGAAGAACAAGAACAAGCAGAAAAAAGAAGAACAAGAAGAAGAAGAACAATAAGAAGAACAACAAGAAGAACAACAAGAACACACAGAAAAAAGAAGAAGAAGAACAAGAAGAAGAACAAGAACATGCAGAAAAAAGAAGAAGAACAACAACAAGAAGAAGAAGCAGAAAAAAAGAAGAAGAAGAATGAATGAATGAATAATCTTTATTTTTCATGGGTAAAGAAGAAGAAGAAGAAGAAGAAGAAGAAGAAGAAAAACAACAACAACAAGATCATAATTCTGTGTGCGTAATATTTTTAAATGAAAAAAAAGTATTTTGGGATGCAAAATATTATGAGAAACATTGGTCTACAGACTCGGTCCTGAATGCCTAACTGCTACGCTGTAGGATAACCTGACGATCAGCTTGCCAGAGCTCAAGATCTCAACCCCTGACAAACAGACAACCATCCCTCACAAAAGTATCACATTATCCCTCCTCACTTACTACCACCACCAGCACTACCACCACTATCACTACCACCACTACCCTGGATTTTTTAAAAAATAGTTTAATAACGGCGTACGTTAACGTTGAATATAAAGATGTCTTGAAAGTGCAGAAATGGCACTACAATACTTGCATATATTCCAGAATTTCCACATTAGCCTCTGTACCGTTCGTTATCTGATTTAACTTGTATACTTCATTCCATGCCTTTCTTTGTTTGTTTTGTTTTTTCTCTGTTTGTTGTATTTCCGCAATTTCCAATGTCCTGTCCTAATTTTTTTGTCCTCATTTCATTTTTTTAATCCATTCAAGTTTTTAAAATTATGAAACACTATTTACATTATTTTACGAAATAAAATAAATCTTTACCCTGAGTGGATTTTATGATATTTTGTCTTGTTTTATTTTGCCCGCGCAAAGTTTTCATTCTTTTAACTCTTCCACTCCAAGCCAGCACTGGCAGTGTTGGTAGATCTTGCACAGCTGTGTCGATCAATGCTCAAAGTTATACTTAGGCAAAGACTTTTTTTTTAATGAAAAGCAGCACATTTCAAACCTACCCCATATTTTTTTTTTAAATTATAGATTAACTTCCTTCCAGTTTATTTCTACCAAAATCTCTCATCAGAATTTGTTCTGGTAGAGCGCGGAAATCAAATCAGGCGTGAAAGAGTTAAAATTTGTTGGGTGTCGTTTGTATTTGTTGTTATTTTGTACGGCTCTGAAAGCCATGTAATCGAACCGTTGACAGCTATGTCAGTTGATGATGCTCGCTGCGATAGTCATCTTTGTCATCTTAACTCTCATGACTATCAAATACAACTGTATTTCAAGACCAGACAAGCTAGAGTATAATGAACAGCCCCGTCATATTTTTAACATGAAAATGGCGTGATGTCTATATTTAGCTTTAAAAAGTATTTTATTTTAACTGAAAACCGACAAAACGATACAAATGCAGTTATTTCAACTGCATTTTTTAACCTTAGAAAAATAGTAAATGTCAAGGCCTTCATCGGGTCTCGGGGCTTTATCAAAAAAATCATCCAGCGGGCCGACACTGCCGGCCTTTTCTCAAGCCATACAGATCGTGGAGATGGTCACTTGTCAGATTGTCCTGACACAGCTTATTTCCGGGTAGGGCTACCAGAAAGATTGTATACTAATTAAAACAAAACAAACAAACAAAATTAAGAAGAACTTTATTAACCATTAATAAAGCTAACATTTCTTCTTTCGGGAGTGGGTCTATCTTCTACTGGGCTCTCTGTTATCCATTTGACGTGGATATACTGCCCAGGTCATGTGGGACTCAAAGGCAGAGAGAGAGAGAAAGAGAGAGAGAGAGCATACAATTCAGGGAGCCCTAAGAATGGACAAGAAGGAGATTTCAAGAGCCACCTTAAATAGGCTGCGTAAAGAAAGACGATGACGGGCCGAATGACAACAATCACGTCAGGGGGATGGTCAATTTGAGGGAGGAGGGGGGAAAGTTGACGTTTTTTTTTTTTCTGAACGAAGTGGTTTAGCGCGCGTTATCCACGACCAGTGTGTGGCTGGCTCCATCAGCAGGCGCGGTTCATTGGGTGTTAGAACGGAAGGCGGAGCACGTACAGGAATGCCCGAAGTTCGCGGATGGGTCTCTGATTAAAGATTACAGATAATGAAGCTGTACATAAGTTCTGTTTTAAATAGTCTGCTCTGCTATCACACTTTTACTGCAGTGGCTCCGCGTTTAGTTTTATACATTTAGTTTTATATAACTTGTGCCCACACACTGTTCGTGCGAGGAAGAGTCTTGGTGGGCCATGGATGGTCTAGGTTTCCATGACCCTGGAGCCACGGCGGATCACACCCATCTATCCATGCCCTTCGACTCTCATAAACAAAACAGCCTTGTCTTGTCTTGTCTTGTCTTGTCGTGTCTTGTCTTGTCTTGTCTTGTCGTGTCTTGTCTTGCCTTGTCTTGTCTTGTCATGTCGTGTCGTGTCTTGTCTTGTCTTGTCTTATCTTGTCTTGTCTTGTCGTGTCTTGTCTTGTCTTGCCTTGTCTTGTCTTGTCGTGTCTTGTCTTGTCTTGTCTTGTTTTATCTCCCTGTAACTACAAGCTGGTCTTCTTTGCAGCCGATGCTGTGGAGGTGTTGAGGCACAGCATCGTATCGGCGTGGGAGCGGGTTATGGCGGCTATTTTTTCAGTCCCGGCGTACAGCTAAAAAGCAGGGGATGTGCGCAATGCTTCTTTAGCAGACTCCACCACCATAAGGACTATGGCGATACCTGTCAAGTTAGCCAGGCTAGGACTGCTACTGTGGGTACCAACGGAGAGGTGGGACAGGGTCTTGGTCAGCTATGGCTCACTAACCCTGACGCTATGGGTCGCTAACTGCCTAACCGGGCGGCGTCTTCACACCGAAGCAAAACAACCATCGTCATGTAACCACTGTAAAGTGATAGAAAGCAATAAGCGTGACAAGCCTTTCCAAAAGCTAACTTGACAATGTTGCACCAGCAACCAATGTGACTCCTACTTGACGGCAACAAGACTCAAGGTTTAAAATTCAGACTCCGGCGTCACTGCATCCAGGACAGGCCCCATATATCCTCTGTTGCATGCCGCTACAGCGCCCCCCCCCCCCCCCGAAGTTTGTTTGTTAATATTTCCCGTCAAGTGTTGGTTGTTTACAATGCGCTTTTTGTCCGGCAGTTCGGATTTGCTGCCAGCACCTTTAATTTGTCCGGGCTCCAGCAATTTCCACACGGGTACCTTGTTCTTCCATTCTCTCTCTCTCTTCATTTTCCGGCAAATCTGTCCAATACAGCTTTAGCTATGTCGCTTGACGATAACAGATTCTGTACACTCCACATTGTACACTGCCAGCATTTCTGTACAGTCCAATCTCAGTCATGATAAGTAACGCACATTTACAGTTCAACGGTTATTCTCGATATTGCAACTTGGATCTTAGCAAAGACAACCCACATACGGATGTTTTTTTTTTTTGTAAATACTGAGATCAGCATTTTGAAATCATGAAATAATGAGAACCTACAGATCTCAACTGTGGCCCCACACTCGAATCTCTCTCGAGTAAATGTTTTATTGTATTTTATGTCTCTCAGCTTCAATGTTAATTATGTTTGTGACATGAAAAGCATATTTGTAGAATGTCTGGAGTAGAGTGAAAGATGTATGATAAAGGGCAGAATGTCAGACGGGCCTACGTGCCCAATTCTTAACCCTTTTGAAATAAAGATAAATCAATCAATCATGAAAACTTCTTTGATAATTCAGCAGTTCATTGAGGCTACAGCGAAGCTGGTACCTGAAACCAAAACCAAAAAAACAAAAACAAAAACAAATAAAAATACAAAGAAGTGGTGGGAAATGAATATGTAATTTGATATGTCGTTTTTATGTTGCTGTATATTCCCCCCCCCCCTTCTTCCTGCTGTTTTCTGTGTGTCTGCTTCCTTCTCACCAATGCATTGTTTTTGTTGGTTGCAATGTTTCTAGTGTTCTGAACAACAATCAGTCTCATGGGTGATCAGGAAGAGGAGATGGACATATGTCGGTCACGTGATGAGAAGAAACGATCAGAGAATCCCAAAACAAAGCTATCAAGTGGAACACAACAGGCCAAAGAAAAAGAGGCAGACCGCGTGAAACTCTGAAGAAGACATTGTTAAGAAAGGCCAAATTAACAGGCATAAAATCCCTTGATGAGGTTGAAAGACTCGCCGAAGACAGGAAAAATTGGCGAACTACCTTGCGAGCCCTATGTGACGTTTAACGGCACGGGAAGGAAATATAAGATATAAGATAAAATATAAGATAAGAATGTTTCTAGTGGAGCTAGAAACACTGGGTAGGGGAAGTGGCCATGTCTCTGTGTGAAATCACAATCTGAAATGACTTTTTAAAATAAATTATCATTACTGTGTTATTATTTAATAGAAAAAATAATTTAACCACTTTATAGTGCGACGATTGGCAGACAGAGGATGCTGGGAGATTTCCCCTGACTTCTCTTTCATTTTTAACATAAAACAAACAAACAAACAAGCACACAAATACAAAAGTATTAGAATTCACGTGAAATACTTCAACTTGTATTAGCAGTTTTTGGGGTGAAATTGTTGGAAATAGAGGATGGCTATAAGTCTGCTAGGTCCCACGGCATTTCTTAAAATTCAAAATATTATCCAGGTAAGCCATGATAACCAAATATTATCTTCTTCTTCTTCTTCCTCTTCTTCTAACGGGCGAATTTCGTGTTCTTTGTGGTGAGGATTGTGAGGCACACATCAGATCCAGGGGGGTGGGGTAGGGCGACTATTTTTCAGTCACTGAGTGGAGCTTTAAAAGAAGCAGGTGGAGAGTGGGTGAGGGTATGGGGTGGGGGGGGGGGGTCTGCAGTGTTCCTCTAGCAGACTCCATCCAGGCCAGGCCTGTTATTGGGAAGTACCGACGGAGATGTGGGACACGCTCTTGGTCAGCCATGGTTCGCTCAACCCTTACTTTATCGTGCCATCTATGGATCGCTGATTGCTAAATCAGACAATGGGTCTTTGCCCCCATGATAATAGGTATACTTATAGTTCATAACGAACTCCACTGACAAGAGAGCAACAAAAAACTTGAGCAAGAGTAAAACGATAACTTAATAAAGCTTACTGCTGAAGACATAACCATATATAACAAAAAATACAAAAATACATAACAGCCAAGTGATCAAAGTATACTTACTATAGCTAAACAGAAAAGAACAGGTCATCCTTTTAAGGTCGCGTACCGGCCACAACAGGATAACTCTTTGCATTCGCGGGCAATACATTCATATCGACGCGAACGTTACATTATCGAGCCGGTGTTGTGATATGTTGTGGGTACCTGTCTAAGATTAATTGTAACAAATTAAATCTGTGTTCAACATAAGAGTATCACATATCAAAATAAGTGAAATTTAATGAGGATTTCATAAATGTGGTTATTTGTCACACACACACACACAAAAAGAAAGAAAAAGAGAACTGGTGAGAAAAAATTGAAAAAGTTTGTGAGCACAAAAAAAAAAGCTGTGTTTTGGGATGGAAAAAAAAATTATGTTCTACTTACCCTCAATCTGAATATATTCCAACTAAATATAAATCCAACTGTGGCACATTCTGATGTGAAATCCAAATGAATCGCATCTAATATACACTATATCTCTTTTGAGCCCACAAAAACAAAAACAAAAAATTACGACATACAAATAAAATTGTTTTCTACTTACCATTAGAGCTGTAAATATCCACTTGAAAAACACAGTATGAAGATAAACGGAACTCCTCACACGATATGTAAAAACTGTGGAGAAGTTTGCAGAACTACACACAAAAACACAAACACAACAGAAAACGTTCAGAACTCCCTTGCTCATCAACAAGATGCAATGAAATCTTGACAGTTTGGGTGGCCCTCAAAAGAGCTCTTACAGAGCTGCTTGTTGGCTGGGGTGAAGGCTCCTCTAAGAGCTGCTTGTTGGCTGGGGTGAAGGCTCTTCTCATTTGCATGTCTCTTGCTCAACTTTCCCTCCGTAACAGCACTCCTGTAGGCCACTCGGTTGTGAGCAAGATGGCCTGCTGCTGATGCATCCATTAGCAGATCATCAACGATGTCTTGCAGCCATCTTCACCTTTGTCTACCTCTCTTTCTTTTTCCCAATATGTACCCTTCCAAGACAGTCTTCTCTAAATTATCATGACGTTTAATGTGTCCAAAATATTTAAGTTTTCTCTGTTTAATCCTCTTTACTAGCCAGCCTTCTTCAATATTAAGTTCTTGTAGTATGGATATACATATATATATGGAGAAGAACAAACAGAATTACAAAAATAAGATTTTTAAGAGCATGCATCTTTCCCATCGCAACATATGCCTGTGAGACCTGGACACTTAACAAAACAAGTGAGAAACATATACATGCCTTTGAATGTAAATGATACAGAAGAGCTCTTCAAATATAATGGACACAAAAAATAACAAATATATCCATACCACAAGAACTTAATATTGAAGAAGGCTGGCTAGTAAAGAAGGTTAAAGAGAGAAAACGTAAATATTTTGGACACATTAAACGTCATGATAATTTAGAGAAGACCGTCTTGGAAGGGTACATAATGGAAAAAAGAAAGAGCGGAAGACCAAGGCGAAAATGGCTGCAAGACATCGTTGATGATCTGCAAATGGATGCATCAGCAGTAGGCCATCTTGCTCACAACCAAGAGGCCTACAGGAGTGCTGTTAGGGAGGCAAAGTTCCGTAAGGGACATGCAAATGAATGAATAAATGAGTATGGATATATTTGTTCTTAATTGTGTCCATATTTGGAGAACTCTTCTGTAGCATTTACATTCAAAGACATTTATGTGTTTCTCAGCTGTTTTGTTAAGTGTCCAGGTCTCACAGGCATATGTTGCGATTGGAAAGATGCATGCACTTAAAAATCTTATTTTTGTAGTTCTGTCTGTTCCTCTCCACATATTCTTTAGTTGTTTTACTTTCTGAAAAGCGATAGATGTCCTCCTTCTAATTTCCCTCATTGTATTTCCATTATTAATTAGTAGTGATCCAAGATATTCAAAACTCTCCACTTCTTCCATTTTTTTCCTCATTAATACATATTTCAGCTGCCTTGTTTGTTTTGTCAGTTGTCATCAATTTAGTTTTCTTCGCATTAAGATAGAGGATTTGCTCTTCGCTGTTCTTATAGACTGATATAATTAGTTTTTCCATTCCTTTTTGTGTTATGGACAGTAATACTGTGTCATTAGCATATCTAATCTCTGGTATTTCATAACCTCCAATTGTTATGCCATCGTAATATTCTTTGTCTACATCTTCTCTAACATTCCTCATTATATTTTCAGTAAACAAGTTAAATAAGTAAGGCGACAATATGCACCCCTGACGGACCCTTGTTTTATGTTAAATGAAGTTGTTGTTTCACCATTGCTTTAGTGCGTACACCACAAATATTGCACAAACTGTCCAGCGTGCAGGCATGATTAGAAAATAACCTGAAATGCTCACTTTCTTGCCCAAGAAAAATCAATGAATGTGATGGTAAATAAAAATATATACATGACATGAGAAGTGAAAAAAGAAAAAAATATATATTATGTACAGAATATATGTAAAATACACGAACACTGTACAACACATTGTCGTCTACTGTCTCCAGTCCAAGAAATAATATAAAACTGTCAGTATATGGTCTGTACACAATATATCATATTTGCATGATAAAAAAAAAGTTTTAAAAATAAAAGAATTCAGCTGTCAATATGTACAGTACAGGCACAAAAAGACTAATCTTTTGCTGTCCCCAGTCAAGGAATCAGTCACCTTCAGAATAAAAAAGGTCAGGTTAGACAGATGTCAAGGGTGGCTCAGACAGTACATGTAGAAAGCACAAGCAAATGAAGTATTTGTGCTGGACTGCGGTGATATCATGCTCATCGTGACTCATGATACTTCTTGAAACATTGCTCAGGACACAGATGAGGTCTGTCCGAGCACTTAGTGCAGTAGTAATAGGTGCGGACTACCTTATCTGGCCTCGAACAGTATAAACACTGTTTACAGGCATCTTTCATGTCAATCAGATGTTTGCCATTGTGGCGTTCTGAGACAGGAGGTTGTGCTACTGCTCCCGTTGGCCTGGGAGAAGGCATACTAACTTCTGGAATGAAGCTGCTGCCTGCCAAGGATACCAGGCCTTCAGTAAGCTGGTCCTTGAAGAAGACCTGGGGTTTGTTACTCCTGCCAGGGTTCTCTGAAAGCAAATTATAAAGTATGAGCATTCACGTGTGTAATTTCGAAAATCCAATTGAATATTTCCTTCCACCACTTTATTGTCTTTCTAGATTGCATGCCGTAGTATGAAACCTTTTGATCAGCTCTGTCACATCCATTCATACACATGTTATATGTGTGAATGATCTCTGGTTTCTGGACCACTTGCTGTCCTTTGATAAGAGGAACAGTGACAGCTTTTCCATGTGCTGTAACCACATGAACAGGCTTCTTTGACTTTTTGTTTGTCCAGGAAACACAGAGAATCTTACCATCATCTCTGACATGGTAAACAGCCTGTTTCCGCGCAATTCTGAGTCTTCAGCCGTGGAGGAAAGCCACTGCGATTGACATTCAAGGTGCCATTGTAATTGTGGCCTTTTGACAGCACATATTCAACCAGAGGAAGACTGGTATAATACCTTTCTGCAAAAAAAGATGAGATGCCTTCATTGGCTGCAAAAGTGTCTGAAAAACTTTCACAGCTCGACTTGGACTGTCATTAAGTGGCACGGTCATAGGAGGTGTGCTTCCCAAAATATATCAGCAGGTTGAACACATCACCTGTGATGGAGTCACAAAGGCCGTAGGTCTTGATGTGATATTTGGCTGCTTGCTTGCAATATACTGTTTGTGACTCCAGCGTCCCTTGTAGCCAGTTACCATTGCATCAACACTTAGTTCTTTGAAGGGGTAAATGACTGCCTGAAAAGATGCCAACAGCTGATTGACAAAAGGTTCAATTTTGGCTTTACCTTCACTATCAGGTTCACCAACATGCAGCATAGTGCTGTATAATCATCTGAAACTGATCCCTAGTAAACACCTGCCTAAAAAAATTGTGACTGCAGATGCCCTGTCGTGCTCCAATAGTCACTGATTTTCGGTTTAGACTGCATGCTCATGGAAATGATAGTGGCCATGAACTTATACATTTCATGGCGACCAGTACTACCATTACCTGCTTGGCTAAGTTTCATATCAGCATAAGCATTCATGTTAAGACAGCCTTCTCTCTCTCTCTCTCTCTCTTTCTCTCTCTCTCTCACCTAAATAAGCGGGTATGTGAATGTGCTAGAACTTAAAAGTACACGTAGCTGTAAGCATGACTGGTTATAGGTTGCCCTGTACGGTTCTTCCTCCATTGATGGCTTCTGGGCTTGTCAGGGGGAAACTACTCAGTGTGAATTTACGTGGATTGTTCGCAGAAGTCACTGATATGGCAGGATGGTCGCTGATCAGTAAAAGTGATTATTTTGGAAGAGCATTTAACTGGAATTAACCTTGATATACCTTCACGGTATATGGTGTTATAGGACACGTGTTCCCACAGGTATTTTGGAAAACTATCCTTCTGGAGATTGTCTGATTTGTTTACCATATCAGTCGTGATCCTGTATTTTCGATAGCTGAAAGGCCGGCCAGTAATGTTTAACAGATTATTTAAGTAACTTTGTCTATTCCGTAAATTGTAGTCATTTTCATCATCGTCCATCTATTTCCCAGTCTTCTTGTAGTCTTTAACTAGAGAAAAACAACTTTCCTTACCTCGGATATTTTAATTTAACAAACAACTGGTACCAACGGTGATCATATACTGAAGGGTGTATTGAGGTTGGGGCGTTATGGGTTTTGGTTGAAGTGTAGAAATGATGATTTTGCCTAAATTAGAGTAATGCGACAGTTTACTCCCACATTAGGGACCACCTTCAGCCCGTAATTCGATTTGTCCGTTATGTTGGGCGTTATAGGGGGAGTTTCAAACACAGAGTACAGTTCACAACTATAAGTAAAAGTAAAGATAGTCCCATAGCATTTCAAATGCCGTAGGGGGTGAAGCGTTAGAGACCTCATTATGCTGGGTCATCAGCGTGTGAAGTAGGGTGACCAGTTCCTTTCCTCGCTGCCTTTACTTCCCAGATTTTCTCTGGTACCCATTTTACGAGGCTGGGTCGACCTCAGGGCCGTATTGGTCGGAAAAAAAATCCCGCTCAGCTGGGGATTCGAACCCTCGACCATTTGGTTGCTAGACGAGTGCTCTAACCACTACGCTAGCCGGCCCACTCACAACTATAGCATGTTGCAAAATGAATAGACGTTCTTTTCCCATACCTTAAAGTACAAACAGATTGAAAATATGCATGGTGAATGTGTGGAAATTAATTTGCATAATAGGAACGACAACATATTAGATAAAGAATCATACAGTAATGACATTTCAATGAGACACAAAAAAATATACATACACACCCACATACATACATGAAGTATAGTGCTATATACGAGGGGTGATTGATAAGCTTGTGGCATAAGGTACAAATACTTGAAACACACAGTCGATATTACATGCATTTGTAGATCAGGTTAATATAAGATTAAACACTAAGTTTCAAGAAATTAACTGCAACAAAATTTTTTTTACAGGTTACTGAAGTGGTAAGGGGTGGCAGAAATTGAGAAAATGGATAAAATTTTTCATCTATCAGTCATTCGCTACCTGTGCATCAAGGGCTTATCATCGAAGGAGATCCATGAGATATGGTAGAGAGAGTGCCTCTTCTTACAGCACACTGAAGAAATGGGCAGCTCAATTCAAACATGGAACGAAAAGTCTGGAAGATGATCCCCATCCAGGAAGACCAAGAATAGTAACCACCGATGAAACCACTTGCAGAATTCATGACATGATAATGGAGGATTGACGACTAACTGAGTGGTACATTGCTACTGAGTTGGGCATCTCCCAGGAACGTGTTCATGCCATTATTCACAATGATCTTCAAATGACAAAGGTCTCTGCTCGATGGGTCCCAAAAACTTCTTGGAGCTGATCACAGATGACAGCATCTCATTATGTCAAGAGACAATCTTGGCCATTTTTCTGCAGTTTCTTCAGCAGTTTGTGACTATGGATGAGACTTGGGTTCATCATTTTCAACCAGAAACCAAAGAACAGTCAAAACAGTGGAAACATCATGGATCCTCACCTCCAAAGAAAGCAAGGGTGGTTCTGTCTGCGGGCAAAGTGATGGCTTCTATCTTTTGGGATTCAGAGGGTGTGCTATTAGTAGACTATCTCCAAAAGGCAGAACGGTCACCGGGGCCAATTATGCTAATCTGGTGAAGCAAATGCGGGTCAAATTGAAGGAAATGTCGAGAGAAATTGACGAGAGGAGTCGTCTTTCAGCAAGACAATGCTCCAGTTCACAAGTCAGCTTCCAGCTTCTAGAATATCCTCCTTATTCTGGATATTTGACCGCTTCGGACTATTACCTGTTTACCAAACTCAAAAAGGAGCTCTGTGATCACAAATTTGGTTCAGATGATGACATCATCCATGCTGTAGACAATTTTCTACTGGCACAAGATGCTGACTTATACAAAGAAGGGATCCATATGCTCCAGGGTCGCTGGACTAAGTGCAAGAGGACTATGTTGAGAAATAACCCAAAAAGTTGTCCACAAATAATCCGTTTTACCTTATGCCGGAAACTTATCAATCACCCCTCGTATATGTAAGTACAAAAGACCTAAACTTGGTCAGCCATAGGTTTTGTACATGATTATATAAGCCCTGTAAATCTTTAAGCAAAAAATTACATTGCCATGAAAACATTAAAGATTTATTGCACATCACACAAGTGGCTTCAAACTAAATCTTTTGTCATTGTAAAACTGTTGAAATTTACTAAAAACTTAACTCTTTCCATGCTACAGGAGGAAACACAGATGTTCTGTTTGGTGCCGGAGTAAAAGCACGGGTCTTGATATATATCGGGGTATAATTGGAAAAGTGAATGAAATACAGTATATCCATGATAAGTGTACTTATTATGTTTCAAAATAACTTAAAATGTATGAAGATTTCGTAAATGCAGAGTTTTTTAGGAAAAAAAGAAGTAATGTGATGTTTTTAGACAATAATTGTGTCCTACTTACCATCAGATAGGTATAGATGTACAGTACGTACCATCTGAGGTGCCTAGAACTACTTGTAGGTCTCATCTTGTGATTGTATGTGCCTTTCTTCTGAAAATAGTGTCTGAAATAACCTTCTAACTACTTCTCCAGTCATCTGATATGTCTAGGTCTACTTGAGATACATTCAAAAACAGTGATCTGGTCACAGGGCATGTCCATACCCCTATCTACAACACCAAAAATGGAAATTTCTTGATCAACAACTTAGTTTTTCTCGCTCGACATCACTTGTAACTAAGCACTCTTCTGCCATGCTGAAAGGGGTCATTGGACATGTGCAAATAAAATGTGTACAATTAAAAAGTTGCACCGTTTTTGTAGATACAAAACAGGCATAAAAAATAGTTAGATGGCACGGTACAAACATACCGGAAGTGACCAATGTTAGCCATAAGGCACGGGAAGAGTTAACATAAGACAAAGATAAGCTTTACTTACAATAACATGACATAAATCTTGTTACTGCTGTTAAAGTTTGTCATGATTAAAGTTTGCTCCTATCATCTCATAACTGTTAAGAGATGACAGTTGCTTTCTTTGTAGCAGTGTCCACTGGGAGAATACATTCAGTCTGAGAAATTTATGGCCGCTTATCTAGAGCAGTCGGAGGTGAATGCGCTCTCTGATTAGGCAGTCAGTGGCTCATAGCTGATATCCTAGTGTCAGGGTTAGTGAACCATAGTTGACCAAGACCCTGTCCCACTTCTCTGTTGGTAATCCCAATAACGGGCCTAGCCTGGCTAATGGGCATGGATCACCATAGTCCTTATGGTGGTGGAGTCTGCTAAAGAAGCATTGCACACCCCCTGCTTTTTAACTGCACTTCGGGACTGAAAAAATACCTGCCATAACCCACTCCCATGCCGATATTATGCTGTGCCTCAACACCTCCACAGCATCTGCTGTGAAGATAACCAGCTCGCAGTTACAGGGAGATGGTACAAGAACAAAACTAGAGCAGTGACAGCAGAGTGTGCAGACTGAGTCTTTTCATTTTGCCAGTGATATTTTTTTAAAAAACAAACAAACCTGGACTGTACTGTGATTCAAACCAATCTTTTCCCAATTATAAACCAGCGTTCATATTTTGTCATCATGCTGCCCATGCTTTCTTTGTAACAGAAACATTTTGATATTTTAAAATTCGCTCATTCAGATAGACTTGCAAAGCATGATGGCAGTGCTCAAAGCCTGGATTATTTGCTGTAACTCTTATCAGCAGCCTGGTTGGCTGAGCGGTTAATTGCTCGGCCTACTAATCTGGTGGTACCCAGGTTCAAGTCCCAGCAGTAGGGATTTTTTTCTGGTACTACCACGCCCAGAAAGGCCCCAGGGTCCCCACAACCTCTAAAAACGGGTACCAGAGACATCTGGGAAGGTAAATGCGGCCAGGCGTGATACTGACCACAACACACTTTCATGTGCCGAAGGTCGTGAAAATACAAGCCTAATGCTGTATCCTCAGTGTGTCTTTGTGCCATGGAAACAGAGGTTTTACCTTTTTTTTTTTTTTTTATGCCTTTTATCATTATACTGATTTCCAGCAGTTTTATTTTCCACAAAGGAAAGGTCTGTAAGATTTGATCTTTAAAAATAGACTAGATATTTTATGATTTACCCATTACAGTACAGTTTGGTGGGCAGATAAGGTTATTTTGGGGGGGGGTTGTAAATTGCTGTGCCATCGTTTTGTCTTACATCTTACATCCTTCCCGTGCCGCTAAACGTCACATAGATGATAGTTCGCCAAGATTTCCTGTCTTCTGCGAGTTTTTCGATCTCATCAAGGGAACTGGCCTCTCTTAACAGTGTCATCTTCAGAGTTTCACATGGTTGACCTCTTTTTCTTTGGCCTGTTGTGTTCCACTTGATAGCTTGTTTGGGGATCCTCTGATTGTTCCTTCTCATCACATGACCAACGTATGTCCATCTCCTTTTCCTGATCACTCATGAGATTGGTTGTTGTTCAGTCATCTGTCTTATCTCTGCATTGTTCTTGAATTCGTTCCACTTGATGCCGAGTATTTTCCTTAGGCATTTGTTTTCAAAAGAGTCTAATTTCTTGTCTATTTCTTTAGTTGTTTTCCAGCTTTCACATGCATAAATGATGGTGGATATTACATTTGAATTGAATAGTCTTAACTTGGTTTTTGTGCTTATAACTTTTGAATGCCATATGGTCTCAAGATTATTGAAGGTGCCATCATTCTATAGTGTAACATAAAAAAAAAAATAAACACTTATTTTGGGATCTACTGCCTCCTTGCTGTAGAGTTTCTCTGAAGCTTAGCTTTCAGAACCAAAATTTCGAACCCATCCAAGAGGATAAACATTTGTACTAATGCCATCCTTGTTTATACATTATCCAGGTTCCTGAGTAGGATGTACATGTAAATTGTGGATACAAACCCACTCCCATGCCGATATTATGCTGTGCCTCAACACTGTGAAGATAACCAGCTCGCAGTTACAGGGAGATGGTACAAGAACAAAACTAGAGCAGTGACAGCAGAGTGTGCAGACTGAGTCTTTTCATTTTGCCAGTGATATTTTTTTAAAAAAACAGACAAACCTGGACCATACTGTGATTCAAACCAATCTTTTCCCAATTATAAACCAGCGTTCATATTTTGTCATCATGCTGCCCATGCTTTCTTTGTAACAGAAACATTTTGATATTTTAAAATTCGCTCATTCAGATAGACTTGCAAAGCATGATGGCAGTGCTCAAAGCCTGGATTATTTGCTGTAACTCTTATCAGCAGCCTGGTTGGCTGAGCGGTTAATTGCTCGGCCTACTAATCTGGTGGTACCCAGGTTCAAGTCCCAGCAGTAGGGATTTTTTTCTGGTACTACCACGCCCAGAAAGGCCCCAGGGTCCCCACAACCTCTAAAAACGGGTACCAGAGACATCTGGGAAGGTAAATGCGGCCAGGCGTGATACTGACCACAACACACTTTCATGTGCCGAAGGTCGTGAAAATACAAGCCTAATGCTGTATCCTCAGTGTGTCTTTGTGCCATGGAAACAGAGGTTTTACCTTTTTTTTTTTTTTTTATGCCTTTTATCATTATACTGATTTCCAGCAGTTTTATTTTCCACAAAGGAAAGGTCTGTAAGATTTGATCTTTAAAAATAGACTAGATATTTTATGATTTACCCATTACAGTACAGTTTGGTGGGCAGATAAGGTTATTTTGGGGGGGGGTTGTAAATTGCTGTGCCATCGTTTTGTCTTACATCTTACATCCTTCCCGTGCCGCTAAACGTCACATAGATGATAGTTCGCCAAGATTTCCTGTCTTCTGCGAGTTTTTCGATCTCATCAAGGGAACTGGCCTCTCTTAACAGTGTCATCTTCAGAGTTTCACATGGTTGACCTCTTTTTCTTTGGCCTGTTGTGTTCCACTTGATAGCTTGTTTGGGGATCCTCTGATTGTTCCTTCTCATCACATGACCAACGTATGTCCATCTCCTTTTCCTGATCACTCATGAGATTGGTTGTTGTTCAGTCATCTGTCTTATCTCTGCATTGTTCTTGAATTCGTTCCACTTGATGCCGAGTATTTTCCTTAGGCATTTGTTTTCAAAAGAGTCTAATTTCTTGTCTATTTCTTTAGTTGTTTTCCAGCTTTCACATGCATAAATGATGGTGGATATTACATTTGAATTGAATAGTCTTAACTTGGTTTTTGTGCTTATAACTTTTGAATGCCATATGGTCTCAAGATTATTGAAGGTGCCATCATTCTATAGTGTAACATAAAAAAAAAAATAAACACTTATTTTGGGATCTACTGCCTCCTTGCTGTAGAGTTTCTCTGAAGCTTAGCTTTCAGAACCAAAATTTCGAACCCATCCAAGAGGATAAACATTTGTACTAATGCCATCCTTGTTTATACATTATCCAGGTTCCTGAGTAGGATGTACATGTAAATTGTGGATACAAACAGACTTTACCCTGAACTGTGACCTTTTGACAATATCATCTTGTGAACTATTTCCAAAAAAGCCTACCATCTGCAAAATGGGAGCCATGAGCAGCAGTCTTAGTGAGCTCTCCAGCAATGAGTACCTGAAAAGACTGTCTGGGCAGGAAGCCATAGATCCCATGGATCCTTTCTGGAACCAGCTATTGTCATTTTCATTCCAGATTCCAGTAAACAGGTAGTTAGTTCTAGTTTATGAGGTAATTATGTGGATAAGGCTGAACATAAGGACTGCAACATGAAAATGATGGGGATCACTACAGTCCTTGTTTCATTCATACCATGACAAGGATCACTACAGTCCTTATTTCATTCATACCGTGACAGGGATCATCGCTGTCCTTATTTCATTCACACCATGACAAGGATCAATACAATCCTTATTTCATTCACACCATGACAAGGATCACTACAGTCCTTATTTCATTCACACCATGACAAGGATCACTACAGTCCTTATTTCATTCATACCATGACAGGGATCATCGCTGTCCTTATTTCATTCACACCATGACAAGGATCAATACAATCCTTATTTCATTCACACCATGACAAGGATCACTACAGTCCTTATTTCATTCATACCATGACAGAGATCATCGCTGTCCTTATTTCATTCACACAGTAACAAGGATCACTACAATCCTTATTTCATTCATACCATGACAAGGATCACTACAGTCCTTATTTCATTCACACCATGACAAGGATCACTACAATCCTTATTTCATTCACACCATGACAAGGATCACTACAATCCTTATTTCATTCATACCATGACAAGGATCACTACAATCCTTATTTCATTCACACCATGACAAGGATCACTACAGTCCTTATTTCATTCATACCGTGACAGGGATCATCACTGTCTTTATTTCATTCACACCATGACAAGGATCACTACAATCCTTATTTCATTCACATCATGATAGGGATCACTACAATCCTTATTTCATTCACATCATGACAGGGATCACTACAATCTTTATTTCATTCATACCATGATAGGGATCACTACAATCCTTATTTCATTCACACCATGACAAGGATCACTACAGTCCTTATTTCATTCACACCGTGACAGGGATCACTCTCTCTCTCTGGACCTTAAGTGCCCAGGGCACATGGGGCTTCCGCAAGGGTTTTCCACAAATGCCTGTCTTTCGCCTTTTTTTCTGCTCTTGCCCAGGTGAGCCCTCTATTGCTCAACATCCTTTCTGTTGTTCTTCTCCATGTCTCTTTTGGTCTACCCTTACTTCTGCTCCCCTGTGGTGTCCATCTTAGTGCTATTTTTGGTAGTGAGTTGTCAGTCATTCGGAGCACATGTCCCAACCATCGCCAGCGTCTTTCCTCAATAATTGTTGTCAGTGGTTTCATCTGCATTTCTGCCAATAAGATGTTATTTCTTATGGTGTTTGGCCAAAATATTTTTTTAATTCTACGTAAACATTTAGTCTGGAAAGAATTCAACTTGTTTTCTATGGTTTTGGTGATTTTCCAGCATTCACTTCCATAGAGTAGTACACTTAGAACATTAAATATCCTGATTTTCATATTTATGCTTAGTTTATTTGATTTCCATATATTCTGTAGCATTGCAAAAGCCTGGTTTGCTCTAGTAAGTCTGCTGTTGATGTCCTCTGTGCTGTCTCCATTTTCTACTACTCTGCTGCCAAGGTATACAAATTCGTTGACCTCCTCCACTAACTTGTTATCTACTCTGAGTACATTTCTGTTCTTCACATTTTGCTTCATTAACTTTGTCTTTCCTACGTTGATCTTTAGTCCTATGTTGTTTGCATTCTGGGTTAACTTGTTTATTTTATCTTGCATATCTTTGTGAGGGATCACTACAGTCCTTATTTCATTCACATCATGATAGGGATCACTACAATCCTTATTTCATTCACATCATGACAGGGATCACTACAATCTTTATTTCATTCATACCATGATAGGGATCACTACAATCCTTATTTCATTCACACCATGACAAGGATCACTACAGTCCTTATTTCATTCACACCATGACAGGGATCACTACAATCCTTATTTCATTCACACCATGACAGGGATCACTACAATCCTTATTTCATTCACACCATGACAGGGATCACTACAGTCCTTATTTCATTCACACCATGACAGAGATCACTACAATCCTTATTTCATTCACACCATGACAGGGATCACTACAATCCTTATTTCATTCACACCATGACAAGGATCACTACAATCCTTATTTCATTCAGACTGTGGTAGTGATCACTACAGTCTATATGTCATTCACTGGGCTAAAGTGGTATGGCTTGTTTATAAGAGTAAACAACTACAGTCTTAACCAGCAGTTATTCTGCAAGCTGTTTCATATAATATATAAAGCATCTTTAAAAAAATATGAAATTCACAAATATATATATATATATATATAGTGTTCATGCTGATGTGAAAGGAATGTACTGTTTTCTGTTTCAAGTTCTGATGCAAAGCTGCTTGAAGACTCTACCGAGGTCATAGCCAGAAATTTTGCCCTAAACAACTGCCACACTGGAAATCTGAGATCCCTCATACACAACTTCCTTATACGGGCTTCCGAACTTAAGGCCTCTGCGCAGTGTGAAGAGTAAGTAAATGTTTGTTACCTTTCCACATCCATTTTCTTCATCAGTGTCTTTTTTTTTTCCTTTCCAGATTCATATACGGCAAAGATCTATAACCAGTACTATCGACACTGCTCGATGCTAGGCCAGTTATTCTTCATTCAGATGTTTTTGCCTTGCTCAGATGATAAGTAAATCACTTCAACCAGTGGTTCTTAACTTGTGGGTCCATGGACCAGCAGATGAGTTTGCTTAGTTAAAAAAGCCGCTGCTGGCAAGATTCTTCAGCTGCCGTGCGTGGAGTGGGGCTCTTCCCGGCCAGTGAAGAAAGGTTCAGCTGGGGTTGCCGCGTGGCACCACCGTGGAAAATGTGAAAGAAAGGATTAAGTGAAGTAATCAGTAGTCTCGAGGTCAGGACTGTTCAAATCATGGTACCTCTGCTCTGGAGGTCAGCTATGTCCTATGTGCGCTCATACCGGGCGGATTGCCTGAATAGGCTTAACCCAGGGGTTAAACTAAGACACTGCTGGTGAGATTCTTCATCTGCCGTGCGTGGGGTGAAACTCCTCCCGGCCAATGGAGAAAATGCGATTAGGGTTGCCGAGCGGTGCTGCTGTGAAAAGGTGATGGAAAGGATAAAGTGAAGATTAATCGGTATGTCCAGTAGTCTTGCGACGAGAGCTACTCATACCATGGCACCTCTGCTTTAGAGGCCAGCCACGTCCAATATACACACATACTGGTGAAATATGCCTAAACCGGCTTAACCCAGGTGTGAAACTTGATGACTACTCATGTCATGGTACCTCCACTCTAGAGGTTGAACACATCCTAAACACACCCATACTGGGATAATACGCTTAAACTGGCTTAACCCAGGGGTGAAATCTCCTAGTGGTGAGGATTCGTCCTTCTGGACAAAAACTCCATTCTGGTCACAACTAGGAAAGGTAGCAGCCATGACCACAAAACACTGAAGTCGGAGACACTGGACCAGTCCAGTCTAGATAGGCAACCACCTCTCACCCGACGGGGATATATGCGTATCCTAATCACACTGAGGTTTTCTGATGAGAAAGTCCAACTCTGGACTAGATGGGCAACCACTTCTCACCCGGCAGGGATATACAGATATCCAAAACACGTCGAGGTTTTCCGGTGAGAAAGTCCAACTCTAGATTAAACTGGTGCGATGAAAACCACAGTGTCACGCAATCCCGCTTCTGTGACCCACCGAGAATACAGGCCCAAGCCCCGTGATACGCTGAACCTCATGTGGTCTTCTCGGGGATCTCTCGGGGACCACAGGAGGCCACATGAGTAAATTCAGTAGGATCACAGGGTGATCTTGGTGGTAGAAGCGAACGAAGAAGAAGAAGTTAAAAAAAGAACCTTAGCATCATTAAAAAAAGAACCTTAGCATCATCTGGGTAATCACTGTCATTGAGTGTAAGGAAAAGGGCGCTACATATAGCCATTTCTGGTCAATGGATGTGAAGCCTGGACAGTTACCAAAGAGATACATCAACATCTGGAAGCCAGGGGAATGTGGTTTCTTAGAAGAGTATTAAGAACACCATGGACATCAAGAAAATAAAACAAAGAAATTTTATGAGGGACTGACTCGAGAAGACATATAATTACAACAGTCAGGAAAAGACAAGTCTAAATTTATAGGACATGTCATGACAAAGACAGACTAGAACACATCTTGACAACAGGAAAGCTAGAGGGGAAATGAGACTGAAATGGACCAAGAGAGAAAATCCTGGATGGACTGGCATGGAAAGAGGGAGCTAGAACATCTCATAGAGGCAACACAGAACAGAGTTGTGGGAAGTTATGACTGCCAATGCCTGTAGGCACGACACTTGATAGATCATCTAGGTCCTGTTTATTACTTTATTAATGAGGGGACAGAACTATGCAACAAAACCATTTGACAATTACTTTAAATTTTATTTGTTTTGAAATATCATTCATTTATGCAGTCAATGGTACAGTAGGAGTTGAAAGTAAAAAAAAAATTCTAGAAGCTGCATGAATTTTTTTTTTTTTTTAACAAATCCATGGTAAATTTTTGCAATGTCATGCTCTCCCCTGATTATACTGTGAGTGAGTTTTAGACCCCTGGAAGTAGAGAACAGATGTCTGCAGGGTCAGGTACATGTCTGTTAATTGTGCACAAGCCTGTCAGTATGTTAATGAGAGGAAATGCTTAAGTTAAAAAAAAAAAAATCAGTGCTGTATACATGGGACTTACCCAAGTTAAATATATAATTGGTGGGGGAAAAAAGTGAATTAAAATACAAATTTTGCAAATATTGATACAGTGGAGTGTCTGGGTGGTGTAGTGGTTAATGCCCATTATCTTTCACTGCAAGGTCAGTTGTTCAAGTCTGGCCAGAGGTGCCTCAGTCACTTAGTTGTAGAAGTTAGAACCTGGCTCCTCTTGGAGGTGAAGGTGGTCAGGCATGATGCTGACCACATCACCCTCTAGTGTGCAAACAGGTTAAGGAAGATATTGGTACTAACACTGTATCCCATAGATGTTTTATGGCATGCTAGAACTGTATGGCATGCTAGAATTATATGACATGCTAGAACTGTATGGCATGCTAGAATTATATGACATGCTAGAACTGTATGGCATGCTAGAATTATATGACATGCTAGAACTGTATGGCATGCTAGAACTGTTTAGCATGCAAGAACTATATGGCATGTTAGAACTATATGGCATGCTAGAACTATATGGCATGCTAGAACTATATGACATGCTAGAACTGTATGACATGCTAGAACTATATGGCATGTGAGAACTGTATGGCATGATAGAACTATATGGCATGCTGGAACTGTATGGCATGCTGGAACTATATGACATACTAGAACTGTATGGTATGGTGGAACTATATAGCATGCTAGAACTGTATGGCATGCTAGAACTATATGGCATACTAGAACTATATGGCATGCTGGAACTGTATGGCATGCTGGAACTATATGGCATGCTAAAACTATATGACATGCTAGAACTGTATGGCAAAGTAAAAATGTATGTCATGATAGAACTATATAGCATGCTAGAACTGTATGGCAAAGTAAAAGTGTATGTCATGATAGAACTATATAGCATGCTAGAACTGTATGGCATGCTGGAACTGTCTTTATTATACCTTTGTACTTTAATAGTATAGCTCACCTTTATTCAACTAAACCCCACTGAGGATTAAATATCACTATTTCTCACTTGTTTTCAGCAACATCTTCATTTGGCAGACATACAATGCTCTGTTTATCATCCGGAGCCTGTGTAAATATTTTGTGGAACATCTGAGCGAGGAGCTACTGTTACACCAGTTTGACTGCCTCCCACCTAAATCAGATGGTAAGATACGCAGTGAGATTTACCTCTCACCTAATGCAATAGTAGTATTTGGTGGGCATTTCTCTGTGTTATATAAAAAGGTCTTACCACAGGAGGACTACCAGCTCCTGAACCTATCAGAACATAGTTGACAGTTCATTCACTGAGTGCCATTGTAAAAGACCATTGTGCATGGTCTTTGGTATTTCTAATCGGGTCAGTTGCCCTTCTTTTACCAGTGACACTTGGTCATGCCATTGAGATATATTTTTTTCTTGATCATCATCCTCTTCTTTTTTTCTCCCACGTTTTCCTGTGATTGTCAAGTGCCCTCAGCCTGGCCTCTCATTGCATCTCCAAATAGTTTTGTCTTTTGCTTATGGTATTAATTAGTTTCATCAGCTTCAGTGAAACTTTGTAAATTCCATTTTCTGACTGTTCAAACTCATAAATGCCTTTGAATGTAAATGCTACAGAAGAGATCTTCAAATATCATGGACACAAAAAAAAAAAGAACAAATATATCCATACTACAAGAACTTAATATTGAAGAAAGCTGGCTAGTAAAGAGGATTAAACAAAGAAAACTTAAATATTTTGGATGCATTAAACATCACGGTAATCTAGAGAAGATCGTCTTGGAAAGGTACATAAATAATGGGAAAAAGAAAGAGAGGAAGACCAAGGTGAGGATGGATGCAAGACATTGTTGATGATCTGCAAATGGATGCATCAGTAGCAGGGCATCTTGCTTACAACCGAGAGGGCTGTAGGAGTGCTGTTAGGGAGGCAAAGTTCTGCAAGGAACATTGAAATGAATGAATGAAATGACCGTTCACTTTATATGTTTCAGCTCCCTTCCAAAACCACATTTGCTTCTAGTTCACATCTGAAAATAGGGACTTGATATTTGTGTTGGGGAGTAAAGAGGATGAGAGCTGATGCTTCACTTCATGAGAAAAATGGGCCCAGATTTAATGCATTTCTAGAAACTTCAGTTGTCTGACAGCATAAAACCATGGGTTTTGTAATAACGATCTTGAAACTGGATTACATGTGTTTGTGGGGGGGGAGTTTGCTCATCAGTCCATCCATGCATCTGTGTGTGTCCAGTATTCCTTGAGATATCTTGCAGGAAGCAAAAAAAGATTATGTCCTCTTCATATGGCCTGCAGTTAGTTTACATATGAGGTGACAACTGTTCATCTCAGTTTCTGCAGTTCTTCACAAGGCTTTCTGGACTGGTCTCAGCTCTTCTTTCCTTCAGGCTGCCTTAATAGCAGTGTTAAGGTTAATATTTTTGGAGCCCATGACAAGTCCAGTTGCTACAGCGGTTTTCTTACATTTATGTATCAGACCAAAGAAGCAGACAGCGGCATCTATGGGAACACATCAGTCTTTACTCATTTACCCAGGCTGAAAAGGTAAGGATGAGCCTAGGCTGGGGGAGGGTATAAGTTAATAAGTCTGTGGTGATCTGTCGTCTCAAGTAGTGTTTTTGGGAACTGGGGCGTCTTATTGGCAGATTCATAGAAATTATTACCTGATACCAATGTGTTGGGGGAAAAACAATTTCCGAATATGAAGAATATTTCCTGCTAGGTGAAGTGCATGGAATGTCACTGCACATAGAATGTCACTGAATAAAAAAATGAAAATGAGATATCACATGAAATTCACTTCCACAAATAAGGGGATTCACCTGCTGAGTCCAGAGTGGGTTGACCAGGTCATCTTTGCTGTTTCTGATGAATGTGCTGTCTGTCTGGCACTGTAATCTTTCTTTCCCCATCTTTCTGTCTGGCACTAATCTTTCTTTCTTCATCTTTCTGTCTGGCACTGTAATCTTTCTTCCCCCATCTTTCTGTCTAGCACTAATCTTTCTTTCTTCATCTTTCTGTCTGGCACTGTAATCTTTCTTCCCCCATCTTTCTGTCTAGCACTAATCTTTCTTTCTTCATCTTTCTGTCTGGCACTGTAATAATTCTTCCCCCATCTTTCTGTCTAGCACTAATCTTTCTTTCTTCATCTTTCTGTCTGGCACTGTAATCTTTCTTTCCCCCATCTTTCTGCACTTCATAACACAGACAGAAGAAGAGAGAACTTTTTGAATTTGTATCTGTCCCGACTTTCTAGGCAGCCGGGCAGAAGACACAGCAGAGATTGGATCCCAGACAGAGGAGTTTATCAATGCTCTGGTGGAGCTGATTGTGGACGTACCAGTTCTGTGAGTGCCAGGACATTGTTGCCTTTGTTCTTTATTGTTTGCATTCTTCTGTTTATATGTTTTTATATTTCTTGTCACAGACAGTTTAAGGTTCATTTTCCAGCCCTTTCTGTCCTTCTTCTTTAGCGCTAGTAGATTTTGATACCTTCCTTTGACTAGGTGTTTTAAGCAGTCTTGTCCTATGTGTGTTTTCTATTCACGCTGAACCTTCTTTCATCCACACGCACCCCCCACCCCAGTATTGTTTTCTCACTTTTATTATCTGTGCCATCTGGGTGGCTTTTGTTTAGGCCATAGGTGTGTAATGTGAGCAAGCTGGAACATAACACCATGTTGTTTACAATATGGTGCTCTTTGTCATCATTTCTCAACCAATCACCTGCTTCCACTTTATGCTTATCTACCTCTGTCTGGGCACATTTTGTGCTCATCTTATTTTACAGGGAGGATACAAAAAAAAAAGCTAAGTGTTTAATTTTTCATCTGTTTTTTTTTTTTTTTGTTTTTTTTGTTTTTAATCTGTTATGTTGTTTTTGTATGTGATTCTTGAAAAAGATGTTTGCCAAAATATTGAATTATGGGCACTAACACCATATCCCTATGTGCCTCTACGGCATGACAGGATTACCTTTCTTTTTTTTTTTGTATGTTCTTCTGCCATTCTTGTTTCTTGCCCACTTTCCTCACTCTGTCTTTCTTGTAGAACTGAACCATGCTCCACCATCTATCTTCATGTTTCTGTTTAAGGACACGCCATCTTTCTATGATAAACTGCTTGCTTGTACATATTTCAGTCAGTCAGTCATTTGCATGTCCCTTGAGAAACTTTGCCTCCCTAATAGCACTCCTGTAGGCCTCTCGGTTGTGAGCAAGATGGCCTGCTGCTGATGCATCCATTTGCAGATTATCAACGATGTCTTGCAGTCATCTTCGCCTTGGTCTTCCTCTCTTTCTTTTTTCCCATTATGTACCCTTCCAAGATGGTCTTCTCTAAATTCTCATGATGTTTAATTTGTCCAGAATATTTAAGTTTTCTATGTTTAATCCTCTTTACTAGCCAGCCTTCTTCAATATTAAGTTCTTGTAGTATGGATATATTTGTTCTTGTTTGTGTCCATGATATTTGAAGAAGTCTTCTCTAGCATTTACATTCAAAGGCATTTATGTGTTTCTCAGCTGTTTTGTTAAGTGACCAGGTCTCACAGGCATATGTTGCGATGGGAAAGATGCATGCCCTTAAAAATCTTATTTTTGTAGTTCTGTCTGTTCCTCTCCACAGCTTCTTTAGTACATATTTACAACTAGATATATGAAAACATGGCAGTAAAGCTTTTGTACAAACAGAAGTTTCTAAAATGCAGGGACAGGTTATGGGAATAAAACACCATCTAAATTTGAAGATTTTTTTTTTTTTTTGTATGATAATATTTTGTAACTTTCAGTTTAGTTTACTGTTATGTTAACTAGGAAGTCATAATTTAACGCTAATACATTTATTGTGAGTAAAAGAAAAAAAAATCATTTTGTATAAAAACATTTTAAACATCCACAGAAACTTTACATATGCTCTTCACCTTGAAGCCTTGAATACCTTGCTGGTCATGTCATCAATACAGATGTTTCATACACAGCCAGCCAGTCAGTTTACTGTCTATAGAATACTTATGCAGGGAAAATGGTAAGTTTTATGCACAGCCAGCCAGTCAGTTTACTGTCTATAGAATACTTATGCAGGGAAAATGGTAAGTTTTATGCACAGCCAGCCAGTCAGTTTACTGTCTATAGAATACTTATGCAGGGAAATTGGTATGTTTTATGCACAGCCAGCCAGTCAGTTTACTGTCTATAGAATACTTATGCAGGGAAAATGGTATGTTTTATGCACAGCCAGCCAGTCAGTTTACTGTCTATAGAATACTTATGCAGGGAAAATGGTAAATTTTATGCACAGCCAGCCAGTCAGTTTACTGTCTATAGAATACTTATGCAGGGAAAATGGTAAGTTTTATGCACAGCCAGCCAGTCAGTTTACTGTCTATAGAATACTTATGCAGGGAAAATGGCATGTTTTATGCACAACCAGCCAGTCAGTTTACTGTCTATAGAATACTTATGCAGGGAAAATGGTATGTTTCATACACAGCCAGCCAGTCAGTTTACTGTCTATAGAATACTTATGCAGGGAAAATGGTAAGTTTTATGCACAGCCAGCCAGTCAGTTTACTGTCTATAGAATACTTATGCAGGGAAAATGGTAAGTTTTATGCACAGCCAGCCAGTCAGTTTACTGTCTATAGAATACTTATGCAGGGAAATTGGTATGTTTTATGCACAGCCAGCCAGTCAGTTTACTGTCTATAGAATACTTATGCAGGGAAAATGGTATGTTTTATGCACAGCCAGCCAGTCAGTTTACTGTCTATAGAATACTTATGCAGGGAAAATGGTAAATTTTATGCACAGCCAGCCAGTCAGTTTACTGTCTATAGAATACTTATGCAGGGAAAATGGTAAGTTTTATGCACAGCCAGCCAGTCAGTTTACTGTCTATAGAATACTTATGCAGGGAAAATGGCATGTTTTATGCACAACCAGCCAGTCAGTTTACTGTCTATAGAATACTTATGCAGGGAAAATGGTATGTTTTATGCACAGCCAGCCAGTCAGTTTACTGTCTATAGAATACTTATGCAGGGAAAATGGTAAGTTTTATGCACAGCCAGCCAGTCAGTTTACCGTCTATAGAATACTTATGCAGGGAAAATGGTATGTTTTATGCACAGCCAGCCAGTCAGTTTACTGTCTATAGAATACTTATGCAGGGAAAATGGTAAGTTTTATGCACAGCCAGCCAGTCAGTTTACTGTCTATAGAATACTTATGCAGGGAAAATGGCATGTTTTATGCACAGCCAGCCAGTCAGTTTACTGTCTATAGAATACTTATGCAGGGAAAATGGTATGTTTTATGCACAGCCAGCCAGTCAGTTTACTGTCTATAGAATACTTATGCAGGGAAAATGGTATGTTTTATGCACAGCCAGCCAGTCAGTTTACTGTCTATAGAATACTTATGCGGGGAAAATGGTATATTTCATGCACAGTCGACTAGTCAGTTTACTGTCTCTAGAATACTGATCAGAAAGAATAGTACACGCTCTAAGGTTCTGTCTTTGAAATTGAGATTCGCAGTATAATATTTAGTCTAATTTTAAAATAAATCCCAAATTGCTTGGTTATGCAACTTCAGATTAACTGTACCAGTTTGTTTATTGATATTCATTATATAAATATATATTTTTTTAACTTTTCAGTACCTTCATTGTAATAATGAAAAACAAATCAGTTTTTTAAGATAATTCATTTTCTATTCTTAATTTTTTTTTTTTTTTTTTATAATTCACACAAATTATAAACAATAATATTTTAGTATCTGTTATAACCAGTGCCATCCACGCCCCATTTTTGATGAAAGTGTTGATGTGGAACTATTTAAATCAGGAGAAATGTCCACCAGAACTCTACAGGGGCCACTCAGATGATGGAAGTCTAATCTACAATGCTACAGCAGCTATAGCATGTGAGTGTTAATATTTGGTCATTTAGTTCTTAAAATATGTTCACATACATGCATTTGGATAGGACGGAGGAAAAGAAAAATTGAGGCCTGTGAAATGTGGATATATAGAAGGATATTAAAAAGAAGTGCTAAACCAGCTAGAAGAGAAATATTGAAAATCATAAAAACAAGACACTTAAGATGCTTTGGGCATATCATGAGGCACGATGCTGTATTGAAGACCCTCCTTGAAGACAGGATCAAAGGGAAGAGAATAGGGGGATGAAAGCAACATAGATGGGTGGACAGCATCACGAGATGGACGGGAACCAGCTTGGCTGAGCGCACTAGGAAGGCAAGAGCTAAAGTAGACTGGAGATTCATTGCAGCCAGCCTTCCGTGGGGAGACAGCATGAGGAAGGTGATGATACACATGAGGGCTGCTTAGTGGCACGGTGGTTAGTGTGCTTGTCTTTCATGGCAAAGTTGCTTGTTCAGGTGTCATAGAGAGAGAGACACACACACTTACACTTGGCCTACTGCAACATTTTTTGTGGCCTGCATCCAATCCAAGTAGCTTCTTTTTAAAACTGAAAAAAAAAAAATTGGCTGGAAAATATAATGATATTGATTTTGTATTACAGAATTACAATGGCCTGGCTTGATAACTGAATGCTCTATGCTTATGCTTATCTCCCTCCCTGTCTCTCTCTCTCTCTCTCTCTCTCTTGCTCTCTCGCTATGACTTTTGACTTTTCCGATCCCTGGGTTTATGAGTTTTCACTCTTTTTCCCTTGTGCTAGATAATGAAACGTACAGGTCCTCTTCAGCTGTTCTACATCTCCATACAGAATGTTGGTAACTGAGGAGTTTTGGTGGTATCAGGTTCTTCCGAAGGTCCTTCAATGCAATGCAGTCCAGCAGATGGTGTTTAACAGTTTCTTCTTCTTGTCTGTTGCAGTTCATGCAGTATGGTGTGTGGTCAGCGGTCACTCTGTGTAAGTGCTTATTGAGGGTAATGTGTCCTGTCCTCAACCTGAAAATTATGCACTGGTCTCTACGACATAAGCTGTTGATGTGGTCTCCGGGGTTAGGCTTTGGCAGGTGTGTATATAGGAATCTTCCAGTTGGATTACTGGCCCAGCTGTCCATCCACTGCTGCTTGCAGTTGTTGTGTATAATGTATTTAGCTGTTCTCATGTTGGTGGAGATGTGGGGCTGTGACATTGTGGCTCCACTCTTTGCCAGTCTGTCAGCACGTTCATTTCCTCTGATATCTATGTGCCCTGGTATCCGCTGTAGGGAGGTCTTGATGTCATAGGAGGCGAGCTGGTTTATTGCACTGAGTATGTCAGTTGTGGAGGCCTACAGGAGTGCTGTTAGGGAGGCAAAGTTCTGCAAGGGACATGCAAATGAATGAATGTCAGTTGTAATGTGATCAGCTGATGGTATCCAGTTTTCAAGGGTCTGGAGAGCAGACTGGGAGTCTGAGAAAATAACAAGTTTTTTTGGGTGAGAGGCACTGTTTTTGTATTTGGTGGTGGTGGTGGCTGCCAGGGTTGCTAATATTGCCTGTATCTCTGCATCATAATTGGAGCAGCGAGATCCACAAGGAGCAGAAGTGTGCCTTGTTGTTTTGTCTGGAAACATTATGAGTACTCTATATCCTGCATTGTCTGTTTCCTTGAATGCTGACCCATCAATGTATGCATGGATTCATCCTTGGGGTAGGATTCTATGGTCTCCAGTGCACACAGTTTTAGGGTGTTGGGATCTGATGATTTGTTCATTAATTTGTTCTTGAGTCTGGTGTTAGTTTGAGGAAGTGTGTAGTTTGTGTTTGGTGGATGTCTGGTACTTTTGTAAGTTCTTCTCTGTCTTCAGGGAGTTTGTGTCTTGTGTTTAACTATTCTGCTGTGCGCACTGGAGTTTTCAGTTTCAGTCTATTATTATGCTTCCACTCTCTCTCACTATAGATATATATATATATATAATGTGCATTTTGTGACTGTGAGGTTTGTGGTCCATGTGAAGATAGAAAGTCTTTTTTTTTGGCCGCCCAAATAAAAGAAGGTTGCCTATTCCTGATCTACAAGGGTCACTCCGAAAGTAATGCCTCCAAATTTTTTTTTTCTAGAAATGTTGTTGACATGTAAGTTGAGTTCCAACCTCGATGCAACTGTTGCACAAATTTGGTTGGCATGCATGAGACAGCAAGAGAGAAACAGGCTTGCAGAAAATTACCTATGGTGTGGATGTTTGTAGGAAGCAGATGTTTGTGATCAAATTACTCCATGCTGAAAAAAAAAAAACAACACCCACTGACATTCACCAATGCTTGCTAAATGTCTGCAGAGACCAAACAGTGGATGTTAGCATGATGAGGCGGTGGGTGGCACATTTCAGTGGTAGCGACAGCGACGTTCTGGACGACCATGCGCTGCTGTTACACCGTCCAGTGAAGGGCGTCTTGATCAGCTCAGTTCACCTGTGCACATTGTTAGATTATGACCAGAGAACCGTGTACAAAGCTTGATATTGGCTTCAGTGCTAGCAAAGTTAGAATATCACAAATTGTGCGCTGGGACTAATACAACTTTCTCTTGTAACACAATAGCGTCAGACCACGCACCATTGTGAGGCTTGGCCGGACTGTCCTATCACACCCACCATATTGTCTGGATTTGGCACCTTAATCTTTTTGGGCCCATGAAAGATGGACCTCATGGGAAACATTTTCTTAACAATGACACTATGAAACAGTGGGTCAACAATGTTGGTGCAGATTTTTATGAGCACAGCATACAGGCTGTTGTTCAGCACTGACAGAAATGCTTAATGAATGGTGGTGACTATTTGGGAAAAAAAAAACGTCATCTAGCTGAGATATATGTTACTGTGCTCTTTGTACCTGTTTGCAGGCATTACTTTTGGAGCAACCCTCATATATATCATATTCAGGACATGAGAAGGAAAAGGAATAATGAACTTCTCAGAGAAGGAAGGTGCAAAGTATGAAAAGTTGATTAGAGCTATGAAGAAGAGGCAATCAGATTTGTTGGGGGTATCATGAGAAGGCAAAACCTGACATTCACTGGAAAGGGGGAGGAAAGGATTCACACAAATATCTGAACATCAGGAAAGGCAACCAATCAGATTTTAAATACCAGGAACCAATAGAATGGAGGGTCATGATCACCGGTGCCTGTTCCTTAGTGATTGAAGTGAGCTGATAAATCAAAGATCCAGTTAATCGCTGTATTTGCGTATAGTCGGTATTTGGTTTTGTTTCCAGCAAGTCTTTGGTCCGTTGTCACTTTGGGCATGGGGAGCAGAGGAAAGAAGTCAGAAGTTGATCTTTCAGACACCCTACTAGCCAATCAAAGCTTGCTTTTCATCTTGGTCCTGGCCAGCCACTGCACCTGTGACAAGAATGTTCCAAATCCATACCGCCAGGCCTTGTTTTCTTTCACAGACTCACAAGGTAAGTCTTGTGTACTACTTCCTCATATTCATTGATGAATTAAACAGGAAGAGCTCAGTTCTGTGTATGAGGCGATGGAAGGGCTAATATTATAGGCAAGAAGATTGAAATCAAATATGTTAGCTTTTGTCATAAAACTTTTGTTGTGAACTTTTGCCACTTACTGGCAGTAACTTAGACTGGCTGGTAATATCAGTGAAAATAGATTTAGCCTATATTAAACAAAAGAGATTGAGCCTGTTTTTAACATTTAACTTTAAGAAACAGAAGGCATTTATCTTGTCTTCAACATTTAATCGTAAGCAGCAGAAAACATTTATCCTGTCTTCAGCATTTAACCTTCAGCGACAAAAGACATTTAGCCATTCTTCAAGATTTAAGTTAGTCTCTACGTATTTGTAATGTCAAACAAAATAATTCATTATCATTCAAAGTAGATGCTATACTATTTTTTTTTCCTTATAAATTTTAAGACCACCAATAAAACTTTTTTTTTTTTTTTAATTCAAACACCCTGCTGTGACACATTGCAGCTACAAACGAGGGACTTTCAAGAACTCATAATATATCAAAAGTCTTACATTAAGGGTACGAGATTTGTCTTAAATAGTAGGCTATCCTTGAAGCCTTCACCACAGTGGAGAAGGCAGTTCTTACACTGGCCATATGGCTGCTATATTCCTCACCCTGCCAGTAGAACAGCACTCGGGGCTTCCGTTGATAAAATGGGGCAGCTCCCATAAGTCTATGTGGATCATTGGCGTTTTCATGCACTTTTGCTGCATTCAGGAGTTTGGAATTGAAACATAGCCTCATGTGGCCTTTATTTTACATTTCTAGGATGCAGATTAACGGCCTGAGACAAGGGGTATTATGTTCGGTGCTGACACTAGAGCCAGTTTAAAAAAAAAGAAAAAACCTCATCTTCTAGTCTATAAATAGCATAAAATCAAAAACTTCAAAAATAATCAAATAAATAAACTTGGTGAAGAAGACATGGAAAGCATCAAGATTTTATAGCCAGCTATTCGAAGCCTTGTGATTCATAATGATCTAGTCACTTTATAGTCTGATGTCCCTCCTGTGCCCTCCTTCCATCTTTTCGGTGGTCTAGTTGAGACAAAATGCTGTCAGTTATGAACATTTTTACATACTACAAATATTGTACATCCTCAAACAACTTTATTTGTATGCCACCACATATAGGCTTTGATGGTAAGCTTTTGGTCTGAATCTGCAATATCAGTTTAGTGTTTGGCATGAATGGGTTGATATTATGTTGTATACATATGTGTTATGCTACATGTGTTTTTTTTTTTTAATTTATTCTTCTTATGTTGTAACTCATCTCTGACTACCACAGTCCTTGGATTTATTCAGTTTTTTTTTTGTTTTTTTTTACCATTTCATTTCGTATTTTAGAAATGGCTTCATTGCAATCAAAATATCTGCTTGGGTATCTCAGATATACATATCTGCTTGTCTGCCTATTCCAGAACATGCATTGTAAGCAGCATAGCGTTCCAAGCATCAGTGACAAATTTAGTGGTAGATTTTTCCTAAAATTTTGTCTGGATGGTCCTTGTCTGGCCAACGCTTTTTTGCCATTTCCAACTTCCGAGGGAATTTTTTTTTAAACAAATGTGACAGTGCACGTGGATGGTCAGTACCACTACCTGGAGATTAGAGGAATTTATTTGCTGGAGGATTCACAAGAGAAAAAATATCCCTGCTGCTTCTGGTGGGATTTGAACTTGCTGCCACCAGCATCCAAGGCGGACATCTAACCCTGAGACCATGCAGCCTTGTTTTGAAGAAAACAATATTGGGCATTTTAAAAACAGTATCAATTCATTATGTACATTGAACTATTTCCCTGGCCGGGGGTGGGGAGGACAAAACGCGGACGTTCAGTTGGGTGCCAGAGTAAAACGACTGGTCTTGATATGTATAGGGGCATATTAGTAAAATTGAAACAGTTTTTTCCATGTGAAAAAGTGTACTTATTATGTTTCAAAATAACAAAATATGTATGAAGATTTCATAAATACAGAGATTTTTATGAAAAAAAAAAAAAAGTAATGTGATGTTTTTAGCACAAGTTATAAGCACAAAAACCAAGTTAAGACTATTCAATTCAAATGTAATATCCACCCTCATTTATGCATGCGAAAGCTGGAAAACAACTAAAGAAATAGAAAAGAAATTAGACTCTTTTGAAAACAAATGCCTAAGGAAAATACTCGGCATCAAGTGGAATGAATTCAAGAACAATGCAGAGATAAGACAGATGACTGAACAACAACCAGTCTCACAGGTGATCAGGAAAAGGAGATGGACATATGTTGGTCACTTGATGAGAAGAAATGATCAGAGAATCCCAAAACAAGCTATCAAGTGGAACACAACAGGCCGAAGAAAAAGGGGCAGACCGCGTGAAACTCTGAAGAGAACATTATTAAGAGAGGCCAAGTTAACAGGCATAAAATCCTTTGTTGAGGTTGAAAGACTCGCCGAAGACAGGAAAAATTGGCGAACTACTTTGCGAGCCCTATGTGACGTCTAACGGCACGGGAAGGATATAAGATATAAGATAAGATGTTTTTAGACAGTAATTGTGTCCTACTTACCATCAGATAGGACTAGATTGACACTGGTTATCATCTGAGATGTCTAGATTGACCTGTTGATGTTGTATTGTGATTATATGCGCCAAAAATCGCTAAAATAGTGTCTGAAATAACCTTCTAACTACTTCTCCAGTCATCTAATATGTCTAGATCTACTTAGGATACATTCAAGAACAGTGCTCTAGTCATACATGTTTGCCTCTGAAGTCACACAAAAAAGCTGAAAACTTCGATCAAAAACATTGAATTTGACTCCATTTGACCCCCGTTGTTGAGAACACTTTGCAAAAAGAATGCTGGGTAAATGTGACGTGTACACATAACATGCGATCCAAAACTTCAACCGATTTTACACCAAACTAAACCAGGAGACCTATCCAAAGGCCCAAGGCAGGAACATGGAAACCGGATGCTGCCTGTAACAAGGCCGATGGCAGGGAAAGAGTTAAACAGGGAAAAAAAAAAGTCATACCTGATGTGTGGAGCATTAGATGGTAAGAATTTCCAGTGATGGTACAGAGTATGTGTGCCTGTGGTGGGATCTTCTCTGTCTCCAGGACCTAGATTGTAGCAGCCACTGACCTGTCCTAGGTGCAGTGATGATAACTCCAAAGCACCTTTGTCTTACTGTTACGCACAAGTTCACATGCCTTTTGGATACATTTAAACATTGATATATTTTGTTATCACAGCTTGTTGTCAAAATATCAGTCATTCTGTTGGAGTTTTAATTTCTCTTGATTTTAATTTCACTTTCCCCCCTTGGTCCCTTCCTTAATTTTTGAGGGAGTTTTATAACAGCATTTTGCCTTGAACTGCTCATCCTTGATGGTTTTGGTTCAGTGGGTTTGTTCAAAAGGCATACGTGGATCTAATAAATTCTTATACGTAGTGTAACATATGTGCATCTGTATCATAGAGGTGCCAGAAGTACCTCTTGCCAGCAGGATTGCTTCAGAAATAAAAAGTGTTGGCTAGAAGTGTCATATGTGAGATTGTTAAGTTGTTTAACTGACACTTGCCTGCTCTGCAAGTCTCATACTGTTATGTTTATATCATTGTCATCCAATATTTTGTTGTTATATTTTCACAAAAGTCACTGGTGTTAGTTATTTTATTTCCTTTTTTTTTTTTTTAAATGTTTTAACCAGTTATTTGTTTTAATGAATGTTGCAAATGTTTTCACGTTACATTTCAGCGTATTGTATTTTCACCAATATGTGTTATATTTTATGAATGTCAACAGTATAATTGGTGTTACATTTTCATTATTGTCACTAATATTAGTTGTTATATTTCATAATGTTATAATTTGATCATTATACATTGTTATATTTTATGAATGTTACAGATAATTGGTATTATATTTTCACCATTGTCATCACTATTTGTTATATTTTCACCATTGTCATCACTATTTGTTGTTATATTTTCACATTGTCACCAATATTTGTTGTATTTTCATTATTGTCACCAATATTTGTTGTATTTTCATTATTGTTACCAATATTTATTATATTTTCATATTTTCAGTTATATGTGTTGTTATATTTTCATTATTTTTACCAATACTTGTTATATTTTCATTATTGTCACCAGTATGTGTTGTTATATTTTCACACTGTCACCAATATTTGTTAATATATTGTCATGACCACCAATATTTTTCTTTATATTTTCATTATTGTTATCAATATTTGTTGCTACATTTCCCCTGTCTTCAGTAGTTTAAATACCCTTAATAATGACTGTTTAGCATTGGATGGCAACAGATTATCCCTTTTGCTGTTTTTGTTACATGATTCTTAAAAACTCTTGAAGAGGTTTACTATTATTATTTGTTATATATATTTGTATAATTTATTTATGAGAAATAATGTGTATGCTATTGTTATTATTCTTATGAGTGTTATTTTTTTTATAAACTTTAAAAGCTTAACTTGAAATAAATAGCCTTTATTTTTCAAACAATAATTGTTACATTCACTAGACTTTCTGACCTTAATAAACTAACATGTCAGAATAATGAAATTTGTAAAATTTATCATGGAGATTAATTGTGTAGGATTATTTATCATGAGCGTATGTTAGGTTTTAGATTGTTGGAATTGAGGTTTGTGTGGTCATTTTTTTGTTCATTTATTTTAGTAAGCCAGCATGAGATTTTTGTATCTGATATTGTGAAGATCTTGAAATGTCTGCTTTGATTTAGATAAGTAGTGGATTGCAGCCGAATTTCCAGGCTTCCCATAAAATATTATTCTTGGTGGAATTTATGTTTCTAGTTATATGGACCTGCTACAGTTTATAGAAATCTTGTACTTTTTTTTATAGGAAGTTTTTAAAACTGTTAGGAAGCTTTATTCTAGTTTTTTTTTTTTTATAGGAAAGTTTTATTCTACTTTTTATAGGAAAGTTTTAAAACAGGAAGCTTTATTCTACTTTTTATAGGAAAGTTTTAAAACAAGAAGCTTTATTCTACTTTTTATAGGAAAGTTTTAAAACAGGAAGCATTATTCTACTTTTTATAGGAAAGTTTTAAAACAGGAAACTTTATTTATTCTACTTTTTATAGGAAGCTTTTAAAACTGTCAGGAAAAATAAAAGCCTGATTATAGTTCAGCATATAGTAGCTTTGAATGGAAACGGTTACAGTGCAGATCTTTAGACAAGAAGAAAATCTTTCTTTGACTTTCATATCATCTAAGTCCATAGCATTTGCATGCCATAGGGGTGTGAAGTGTTAGTGCCTTTATATTTCTAGGCCACTTTAACATTTGAGGTAAGGTTGCCAGTACATTGCCTCGCTGCTTTTGTTTTTCTAGGGAAACCCCCAGGTACCCATTTTCTTGAGGCTTGGTTGACCCCGGTGCTGGTCAGTCTGACAGAATTCTGCCCAAGTACAGAATTGAACCAGGGGCCTTCTGATCGACAGGCGAGTGCACTAACCACTACATCACCACGACACTATATCATATGTTTTGTAAAAGTCATCAAAGTATGTTTCATTGTAATTGCAGAGACTGGCAGTTCCCCACCCACTCACATTGCTTCCACATTCAAGCTAGACATGGGCAAGCTTTACAATGTCCTGTGCTTGACCCTGCAGGATGACCAGACTACTCTGCTATTGTACCTACTCATTCATCAGAATCCAAATGTCAAGGCCTTCATCCTCTCCAGGACTAATATAGATCAGTTGGTGAGTTGGAGTGTATGTGTTTCATTAGTCATCATCATCATCATCATTCTGTGCCATGCATGATGGTGAAGGAAAGTGTCTTTCTTCAGATCTTGCATTATTTGGTTAGAGCTGTGTGTCTTTGTTTGTCTTTAGTGCTTTGAATCTAGTTCCAGGAACTAATTATTTGGTCAGACTTTTTGTTGACTTTGTTCAGTAAAGTGGTGACTTGCTGCCAGTTATCTTTTTCTTTGTTGGTCCATGCTTGCTTTGAATGTGGAAAAGAGTGGATAACAAATACTGTAATGTTAGAGTTCTGATTTTAAAAAAAAGTTTGTCTGTGGTGCCAAGATGCACTGTATTCATGACTTGACCAGATTTATCAAGTGACAGTAGTGAACTTGGCAGGTTTTTTTAATTTGTTTTTTTCACTTTAATTGCGTGTTATTTTCTTCTGAAATTTACCATTAACATGAAGGTTTTTTTTTTAAAGATAATCATTCATTCTAAACAAATCATCATGTTCCTCTTCTAAAATCTGTGTAAATGTAGGTTACCTAGTAAAATACTGCTACTAAATGTGTAGCAGAATATCTCCTGGATAAGGTGGACAACCCTCCTTGAGTTTTTATAAGTTAAAACCCCTGAATTGTTGTGTTTCACAGTTGGGTTTTTCATTGTAGTTTCCCTTGAGATATTATCCTCAAATGAGAGTGCAGCAGGTTTTGCACATGGTCTTGAGTGAAAAATTTGAGTGAGTCTTAAGTAGAAACCTTGGCTCGCTAAACAGTTCATGTGTAGAGTTTGAGTGTCGTATGGTCAGTTATGATGTAATTTTTGTACCTGTGCTTTTGTAGTTAGAAGTTTGATAGGCATTTGGAATTCTTATGGTGGTATATGTAGTGTTATGTTCCAGAGCTGCCCTGAATGATGTTTTACATGTTTATGGTGATTAGTTTAAATGGTTACTTGACATATCTGAATTATTTCCTTGCTCTGTCATCATCTGGATGTGTGCAATAAATATTTTGCCTTATGAAGGCCTGCCTTGATCACTTGAAGATACTCATTCATCTGTTGCTGAGAAACATTAAATGTATATTTATAATTAAAATAAATAATAAATATAATTAAACATTAAATGGCAGGACAAGATCAGGAAAGGGGAGGTCTGGGAGAGGGCAGGGCAAGAACCTATGAACCTACAAATCATGTCTAGGAAGTGGAGGTGGATTGGCCACACTCTGAGGAAACCTGGCACCAACATAGCAAGACAAGCATTGACACGGAATTCTCAAGGAAATAGAAAACAGGGAAGACCTAGACTTACTTGGAGAAGAGAGGTTATGACAGTGCTCAGAGACAAGGGATGCACATGGAAGGAAGCAGAGAATAATTCCAAGAACAGAGATGACTGGAGAGCCTTTATCCGTGGCCCATGCTCTCAAAGGAGTGAAAGATGATGATGATGATGATGATGATGATGTTGCTGAGATAAGTGTTCTTCTACAAGCATAGTGTATTTGCTACTCCCACCAGGTGATGCCCTTACTTCAAATCCTGTACCACACACAAGAGAAGAGCTCACATCACATCTACATGAGCCTTATCATCCTCCTAGTACTCAGTGAGGATGATGTTTTTGACAAATCCGTACATGAAATTGTAAGTCGTATGTTTCATGTGAGTGGTACACTTTAAATGGCTGTGTTTGCCTTAAAAATCTCTTCCAAGTCCTTGTGTTAGTCATCATAATGAAGATTCAGATTCTTGTTTCAATTATTTTAATGAAGATTCCAGTTCTTGTTCATTCATCGTAATAAAGATTCATGTTCTTGTTTCATTCATCCTAATAAAGATTCAAATTCTTCTTTCAGTCATCCTAATAAAGATTCATGTTCTTGTTTCATTCATCCTGATAAAGATTCAGATTCTTCTTTCAGTCATCCTAATAAAGATTCATGTTCTTGTTTCAGTCATCCTAATAATGATTCATGTTTTGTTTCATTCATCCTAATAAAGATCCAGGTTCTTGTTCATTCATCCTAATAAAGATTCAACTTCTTCTTTCAGTCATCCTAATAAAGATTCATGTTCTTGTTTCAGTCATCCTAGTAACGATTCATGTTTTGTTTCAGTCATCCTGATAAAGATCCAGATTCTTGTTTCAATCTTCCTAATGGAGATTCTGATGCATTTCTTGCCACTAGTCATAGAGGCAAGAGGGAAGATGTGTGCATAACCATAACATAAAAAAAGGGAATGGCTGGAAATGAATTAGTTATTTACTCTTAAAAGACCCAAACACTGATAATAAAACAGCCAAGTGGCGGATACCTGAAGGAAACTGTTTGAAGCTGAGATGAACAATATACAGGATGGATGAGGTACAAGACAAAATGCATGAGAAGTGGAGATGGTTTGTTGCTGCATTATTGTTGATCAGTGTCCCTTTGTAAGATTTATCTTTTAACCAGCCAAACAAAAAAACCTTAAAACATGTTATGAGACATCACAGCAGCAATCTTTTTCTAGGAAGTGATGCAGAGCCTAACATCTTACATCTTACATCCTTCCTGTCCCATTAAACATCATATGACTTGCATGGCAGTTCACTATGTTTTTGGTGAGTTTTCAACCTCATCAAGAGGTCTTACGCTAACTGATTTAGCCTCTTGTCTCAACAATATTCTGTTTAGAGTTTCATGTGGTTGACTTCCTTTCATTTGCCCTGTTGTGTCGCATTTGATGGCCTGTTTTTGGATTCTCTGTCTGTTTCTTAGCACATGGCCGATATATGTCCATCTCCTTTGTTTTTTTTTTTTTTAATCACTGATGAGATGAGTTGTGTTGCATCTTCTTTACCTCTGTGTTGATCTTGTATTCATTCCATTATATACAGCTTATTTTCAGTCTGCTATCATGCATCTTCTTAAGAAAACTAAAAAATAATTACTACTGAAAAAAAATGTCATGATTTCAGACTGTGAAGAATATTCACTGGTACAAAGAGAGGCAGATGTCAGAAGTATCACTCGGGGGATTAATCATCTTGGTTGTTGTTCGGACAATTCAGTACAACATGACCAGAATGAGGGTAAGAAGATTCTCATTGTTATCAACAATTGTTGGTTTGCAAAAGTGGGGGTTTGATGAAAGTAAAGCAAGGTAGGATGCACTAGAGAAAATGACTGTGGAAGAATTCAAATAAAGGGGGTGGGGGGGTTTGAAGAGAAGGGATAAAATCCCCATTTCCACATCATTAAGGCATATTGGGCTATGTTGTTAGGCCCATATTTCCAAGACTTTCGGTGCGTGAAAGTGTGATGTGGTCAGTGTCATGCCTGACCACATTTACCTTCCCACATTTCTCTGGTACCCATTTTTAGAGGCTGACTGGACCCCAGGACCTCTTTGGTGTGGTGGTAACAGGAAAAAAATCCCCACTACTGGGACTTCAACCCAGTACCACTAGATGGCCAACCAGGCCAGGTAGAGGGGGAGAAAAGGATTATGGAGATTAGTTTTTACATTTTAAGAGAATGATTCAGTTTCTATATCATGACAGCTAGATTCCATGGAGCAAAAGTTGCCTCAAAGGCATCTGGCCCACCTACTTCACTATGCTATGACTTGAAGATGTGAAGCCCCATAACAGTTGACAACATGCATATGACAAGGGACATATTTATTTCACATTACCTGTAGTGGATACTGCTAACATTGCATTATGGATGCATCAAAATTAACCCATATTGCTGATCATCAGTTTTTTTTGGGGCATGTCACAAGAGAGCAGGACTTGATAATCACTGAAAATCACAGGAGGAAAAAAAAAAAACAAGCAAGAAAGATAGAAAAACAGAAAGAAGAGAATCTGAATGGGCTCACCAAGTGGAACAGGAAAAGTAAGGCAGAGATGATCTGATTAAAAACATCAAACTTTTGTGCAAGTAAAAATGATTGAAAAAATGAACATCAGTCCCTTTGTAAGCAAATAACTTCCACACTGTTTTCCTTTAGGAGCTCAAGAAATCTAAAATAAATTACACAGAGACTGCTGCATAATAAGATACGACATGCAAAATTGAGAGATGACTCATAATGTTAATATTTCTTCTTTACCTCTGTGTTGATCTTGTATTCATTCCATTATATACAGCGTATTTTCAGTCTGCAATCATGCATCTTCTTAAGAAAACTAAAAAATAATTACTACTGAAAAAAAATGTCATGATTTCAGACTGTGAAGAATATTCACTGGTACAAAGAGAGGCAGATGTCAGAAGTATCACTCGGGGGATTAATCATCTTGGTTGTTGTTCGGACAATTCAGTACAACATGACCAGAATGAGGGTAAGAAGATTCTCATTGTTATCAACAATTGTTGGTTTGCAAAAGTGGGGGTTTGATGAAAGTAAAGCAAGGTAGGATGCACTAGAGAAAATGACTGTGGAAGAATTCAAATAAAGGGGGTGGTATATTAAAGCTACTCCTATTTTTTGTTTTCTTAAACAAATGATCTTCAGTTTCCCCATTTTTCCTTTAGTGATTCTTCACATTCTTATTTTTCTTCTTCTTTTTCTTCAAACAGCTGCTGTATTCAGTGGCGTTCTGAGCTAGTGAGGCTCATTTCTGCAGACAAAACATGTCTCCATTCCTCTCTGTTCTTAATCTTTTTTCTTGCCGGTTGTCGAACTCAAAGAGTGCATTTATCTTCTTCTAGGTTGTCTCACCATCGTTGTCTAGGTCTGCCTCTTAATCTGTCCACTATCATCACTTCTGTATGAGCCATCTTTGTCTGTCTATCCTCGTCCATTCTCTCTAAATGGTCCTAGCCACATCAGCCTGTTGTTTTTCATAATGGCTGTTATAAGCAGAGAGTTTAAAAATGTGTAGATTTCTTTGTTACTTCTTATCTTTCATTGTTGCCCTATAGGGTCTCCTACTAGTTCGTAAATTCTTCTCAGGATTCCGTTCTCAAATGTTTGTATTTGGTTTTCGTCTTGTTTAGTTGCACTCCATGTTTCTAACCACATATAGTAAGACAGGAAAGACTTCGTATACTTATCTTTCATATATTTATAAATCTTAGATATTTACATGTACACACTTTTTGTGTTTCCATCACCAGGACAAGTATCTCCACACTAACTGCCTTGCTGCTTTGGCAAACATGTCTTCACAGTTCACAAATCTCAACTCCTTTGTGGCACAGAAGATTATCAAGTGAGTTAACCGCTGGTTAGTGTTACAGGGGAGGGAGGGGGGAGCTTTCTTGATCAGTCACATTAATTGTTGCTGAGAAAACAAACATTCTCTTTGGTCCCTGTGCTTGTGCCCGGGGCTGTAGGTCCCCAGTGTTGTGGGGAGATGGATAGAGGAGTGTGGAGCAGTTAAAGTTAAGTTCTGATGTGCAGTACTTAATCAAAGGTTGCATTCTTTGAAGAGAAGGTATTGGTCCAATTATTCAAAGTTTACATTAGTTGTGTGGTCTTTGGGGGGTGGGGGGTGGGAGGGGGTGAAGATGCTGTCTGTTTTGGCAAACAGCAACCCATACCTGACATGCTGGTGTCAGGGTTTGTGAACCCTGTTGGTGCGCCCAGTAACAGGTCTAGCCTGGCTGACAGGGCAGGGATCACCATAGCAGTGGAGGCTGCTGAATAAGTATTGCTTTGTTACTGCACTCGGGCACTGAAAAAATAGCTGCCATGACCTGCTCCCAATATGACATGATGCTGTGCCTCAACATCTCCACAGCATTGGCTGCGAAGAACATTAGCTCAGATTTCAGGGAGACTGAAGAAGAGAAAGAAGTTGTGTGATCCATTTGGCTCAAGTTCAAAGTCAAATATGCAGTGGAAGTTCAGGGAGCAGGACATTTTGTATTGTTAATATTTTTTTCATTCTGCATTCCTAGGTAAAAGTAGCCCCATTTCATGACACTCAGACAGACAGACAGACAGACAAGAGATATGTTAGAACCTATATTTTCATTAATGTATTCCATGACAGTAACATATTCCATGACAATAACATATTGCATCAAAATTAACCCATATTGCTGATCATCAGTTTTTTTGGGGCATGTCACAAGAGAGCAGGACTTGATAATCACTGAAAATCACAGGAGGAAAAAAAAAAAACAAGCAAGAAAGATAGAAAAACAGAAAGAAGAGAATCTGAATGGGCTCACCAAGTGGAACAGGAAAAGTAAGGCAGAGATGATCTGATTAAAAACATCAAACTTTTGTGCAAGTAAAAATGATTGAAAAAATGAACATCAGTCCCTTTGTAAGCAAATAACTTCCACACTGTTTTCCTTTAGGAGCTCAAGAAATCTAAAATAAATTACACAGAGACTGCTGCATAATAAGATACGACATGCAAAATTGAGAGATGACTCATAATGTTAATATTTCTTCTTTCACTGCAACAAAAGACTGGGCTTTCTTCTTTGTAGTTGATTTTACTATAATGATTATGTATGTAGTTGTTACATTTTAGTGGGTTTTTTTTTTTTAAAAAAGAGGTTTGGAAAGGGGGGGGGGGGGGGGTAAAAAAAGAATAACAATATTTATTAGTATATTAAAGCTACTCCTATTTTTTGTTTTCTTAAACAAATGATCTTCAGTTTCCCCATTTTTCCTTTAGTGATTCTTCACATTCTTATTTTTCTTCTTCTTTTTCTTCAAACAGCTGCTGTATTCAGTGGCGTTCTGAGCTAGTGAGGCTCATTTCTGCAGACAAAACATGTCTCCATTCCTCTCTGTTCTTAATCTTTTTTCTTGCCGGTTGTCGAACTCAAAGAGTGCATTTATCTTCTTCTAGGTTGTCTCACCATCGTTGTCTAGGTCTGCCTCTTAATCTGTCCACTATCATCACTTCTGTATGAGCCATCTTTGTCTGTCTATCCTCGTCCATTCTCTCTAAATGGTCCTAGCCACATCAGCCTGTTGTTTTTCATAATGGCTGTTATAAGCAGAGAGTTTAAAAATGTGTAGATTTCTTTGTTACTTCTTATCTTTCATTGTTGCCCTATAGGGTCTCCTACTAGTTCGTAAATTCTTCTCAGGATTCCATTCTCAAATGTTTGTATTTGGTTTTCGTCTTGTTTAGTTGCACTCCATGTTTCTGACCACATATAGTAAGACAGGAAAGACTTGAAATCATATTCTTCGTATACTTATCTTTCATATATTTATAAATCTTAGATATTTACATGTACACACTTTTTGTGTTTCCATCACCAGGACAAGTATCTCCACACTAACTGCCTTGCTGCTTTGGCAAACATGTCTTCACAGTTCACAAATCTCAACTCCTTTGTGGCACAGAAGATTATCAAGTGAGTTAACCGCTGGTTAGTGTTACAGGGGAGGGAGGGGGGAGCTTTCTTGATCAGTCACATTAATTGTTGCTGAGAAAACAAACATTCTCTTTGGTCCCTGTGCTTGTGCCTGGGGCTGTAGGTCCCCAGTGTTGTGGGGAGATGGATAGAGGAGTGTGGAGCAGTTAAAGTTAAGTTCTGATGTGCAGTACTTAATCAAAGGTTGCATTCTTTGAAGAGAAGGTATTGGTCCAATTATTCAAAGTTTACATTAGTTGTGTGGTCTTTGGGGGGTGGGGGGTGGGAGGGGGTGAAGATGCTGTCTGTTTTGGCAAACAGCAACCCATACCTGACATGCTGGCGTCAGAGTTTGTGAACCCTGTTGGTGCGCCCAGTAGCAGGTCTAGCCTGGCTGACAGGGCAGGGATCACCATAGCAGTGGAGGCTGCTGAATAAGTATTGCTTTGTTACTGCACTCGGGCACTGAAAAAATAGCTGCCATGACCTGCTCCCAATATGACATGATGCTGTGCCTCAACATCTCCACAGCATTGGCTGCGAAGAACATTAGCTCAGATTTCAGGGAGACTGAAGAAGAGAAAGAAGTTGTGTGATCCATTTGGCTCAAGTTCAAAGTCAAATATGCAGTGGAAGTTCAGGGAGCAGGACATTTTGTATTGTTAATATTTTTTTCATTCTGCATTCCTAGGTAAAAGTAGCCCCATTTCATGACACTCAGACAGACAGACAGACAAGAGATATGTTAGAACCTATATTTTCATTAATGTATTCCATGACAGTAACATATTCCATGACAATAACATATTCCATGACAATAACATATTCCATGACAATAACATATTCTGTGACATGGCATATGGTTGGCATGATGTTACTGCTTATGTTTTCTTGATCCTATTTGTTCACTAGAGGGTCATGTGGGTCATTACCACATCTGGTTACATTTTACCCCCCCCCCCCCCCCCCAAAAAAAAAATTGCCATATTTTAGGAGGGACCTGGTACCCATGTTTACATCTGGTTTGACTGTGGTCTCCTCTGGCTAGTATCATGTCACTGATCTTCAGGCTGAGAGATGAACTACTTGGCCGGTCAGGCCCCCAACTGTCCCTGTTTCAGATGTTCAGTATAGTTCATCCTTTTGTTTCAAATGTTCAGTATAGTTCATCCTTTTGTTTCAGATGTTCAGTATAGTTCATCCTTTTGTTTCAAATGTTCAGTATAGTTCATCCTTTTGTTTCAGATGTTCAGTATAGTTCATCCTTTTGCTTCGGATGTTCAGTATAGTTCATCCTTTTGTTTGAACTCTTGCTTCATGTCATGTGGGTAAAACTAAACTGGCTGTAGATGCAGCGGAAGTATTTCTTGAAGAGTTGGTAGAATTAGGTAGAAAAAATAAACAGTAATGCATAAATGGGGAGTTCTGGCTGGGTGTGGTCAGTAACTTGACATTGATGCATCAGCAGATAAGTAAACAGTTAAAGTCAGACATATAAATAGTTTTTTAAAAAATTGGTAACAGTTTTTGGGTTTTACAGTTTGGGTTCCATGAATTAAAGCACAAGGAGTTTCAAAACAGTGGCACAAATTGTCCTTGATTTGACTGGGAAATATCCCATATCATGGGAAGACAGGAGTTAAAGGACTTGATAATCACTTCAAAGCTGAAAAAAAAAAAAAATATAGAAGGAAGGAAAGTAAAAGGGGAAAAAAAAAATATCAAAAGAGCCTGATCGAGTAGTGTGGAAAAGGGAAGGAAGCAGATTCAGCTGGAAATATCAGAGACTGCAAAGTGAAGAAGCATTTTGTTTTTCTTCTTAAGTCTCTCTGGAACTACAAGCAGGTGTTCTTTGCAGCCTTCTATGAGGTGAAGTTGTTGAGGCACAGCTTTGTGTTGGTTTGGGAGTGGGTTATGGCAGTGGTTGGGGGGGTTTCAGTTGCTGAGTGCAACTAAAAGGCACGGAATGTGCAGTGCTTCTTTAGCAGAATCCACCACCATGGGAACTATGGTAGTCCCTACTCTGTTATGCATACTAGGCCTTTTACCTCTAGGAGGGGGTACCAACACTGGGGCGGGTCAGAGTCTTGGTCAGCTGTGGGTTGCCAACCCTGATACTAGCTATGGGTCTCTGATTGCCGGATATAAATATATATTTTATTCTTTCAAGCTAAGTGCTCTGTCCATTTTATTTATTTTTTTTTTTTAAACATAGGATTCACGTGAATCTATACTTTATCTCCTCACTCTAATTCTTCATTGTATGTTTTTGTATGATTAAGGCTCAAACCGAAACACCTAGTCATTAAGTAATAAGGCTGTTCCTACCTTTTTTCCTAGTTTATACATTTCTACATCAAAGCTTTACTGCAGTGCTTCTTGTATAGTTGTATACTTATACACTAATTATTGTAATTGCCAGATCAGACAGCGTGAGAACCGTGATCACACAGCACAGATTGAATTAATGATTTCAGTTGTCCCACTAATAAAAGAATTACCATCTGATTGCTTGCCTTGTTTGAGGATTTTTTTCTTTTTACCGGCTTGCTCTTTGCTTTATAGGTTGACAAGTTCATTATAAATCAGTTAATCAGGTACTGTAGTTTATATAACTATAGCTTGTTGCTCAGCATTGATGACTTTCTGATGATATTTTGCATCTACCCAGCCTTTTCTCCCAGCTGTGCAAGCGGCACTCGAAACTGGTTGACCAGATTCGGCAGTCAGCCATGGACAGCCAAGCAAGTGAGCAGACAGATGAGCAGACAGACAGTGAGCAGCAGGATTATGTAAGGCTCTTCTAGAACTTTTCTCTTTTGCTGTTTATCTTCATTATCTCTGAAACTTTTTCTTCATCATCATCTCTCTCACCCTACAGTCTCATTTCTTCTTCACTGTTCTGAAGTCAGTTGGCTTTCCATTTTATTGTTACTGTTTTTGTTTGTTCATGTATTTCCTATACCAACAGAAGGGGATTTGGTCATGGCGAAATCAAATGGTGGTCAAAGGCCTCCTGCAAGGAAAGAAGGGATATGATCATCAGCGAAGTAAGGAATTCAGAGGATGACAAGCGGGTCCAGAAGGCAGTCCAACAATCACAAGAAGGGCAATGGACAACATGGGAGGAAGTCCTGCAGAGATCACTAACATGGAATGACATCTGGAAAATGGCACCCTTGAGGCTCAGCTTCATCATCAGAGCTACTTATGACCTTCTGCCTACAGGCTTCAACCTATACAAATGGGGTGTATCAGAAGATACAAAGTGCCCTCTCTGCAACGAAAGGCAAACATTGGAACATGTGCTGTCAGCATGTAGAGTGTCTTTAGGGCAAGGACGGTACACCTGGCGGCACAACAGAGTGTTGTAGGAACTAGTAGCCATCATAGACGGGGCAAAAGATAAAGCAAATAACAGCAAAAGAGTTGAGGTCCCACCTAAATATTTCATAGGTGCTGGTACGACATCAAATATTGAAATCAGGGACATTCCCTTACCATCACTGCTAGATGGTACAAATGACTGGGATGTGATGGCGGACCTTCCAGGAAGAAGAGAATACCCGACTGCCATCAAGAACACAGGAATGCGACCAGACATTGTAGTGTACTCCACAGAAAAACAGGAATTAATAATGATCGAGCTTACGGTCCCATACGAAACTAGAATAGAGGAACAGCATTTATTCAGATTGGAGAAGTACAACGATCTGGTCAAGCAACTGAGGCAGGGGGCAGGAATCAGGGCAAAAGTGATAGCTGTAGAAGTGGGAGCAAGAGGATTCGTAGCAACATCAGCATATGACCTATGTAAGCAACTGGGCATAAAGGGACAAGCAAGAGCAAGGGCATTGAGAAGCCTTTCAGAAACAGCAGAAAAGGCCTCATGCTGGCTGTGTAGTATGCGAAACAAGCATTGGGAACATAAGTAATTTCGTTTGCCACAACCAATACCAGTCCTCCGTGGCTGGATCGCTAAAGACGCACTTCAAAAAAGTGCAGTGGCAACTGGAAGATCATGGGTTCAATCCCGGGACCGGGGAAAAAAAAAAGCTATCATTTGTTTTCTTTTGTTTTGCTTTTCTTTTCCTGTTTAAGTCTGATGATAGTAGTTGGATGATTCCAGGTAGCTGGAACATTTGCAGGGGTATTTACACAAGTTTGTCCCTGTAGTTTTTTCAGGCCAAAAACAAGGCTGGCATTGCAGTAGATGTCAGCCTACCATCCCTTCTGGTTCTGGTAGATACAAGTAAAGGTACCCCCCTGTTATGCCATGGAGGTACCTAGGGAATATGGTGCTAGTGTCCATATCCTCCTTGACCTGTCAGCACAGTAGAGGATAGCTATTCATGTTCTGGGACATAGGAAGCATGGATGGTCCTCCACACACTTAAGCATGGATGGTCCTCCATACACTTAAGCATGGATGGTCCTCCACACTCTTAAGCATGGATGGTCCTCCACACACTTAAGCATGGATGGTCACTTAAGCATGGATGGTCCTCCACACTCTTAACTCTTTCCGTGCGTATGGTCGAATTTTCGACACTTCCTGTGGTCCCAAGCTACCGTATGGTCGAAAATTCGACAATCATTGTTCCATTAAAACAAGCGGTGTAACATTTATATTGTACGGATTTCGTCCGCGATTCCGGTGACACTTTCAAAATGGAGAATGCATGCCTAGTTACGAGCAATGCCGAGCGAGAACAAGGACGTGAAGCATGGAAATTTTTCAATTTTTGACGATGTAGATAGGGGTATGGACATAGCCTATGGCCACCCCGCTGCTCTTGAATGTTTTCTAAGTAGATTTAGACATATTTAGATGACTGGAGAAGTAGTTAGGAGTAATTAGTAGGTTATTTCAGACATTCAGTAAGCGAAAATGCCATACGGAGTCACAATATGAGATCGATAAGTAGATCTACACATCTTAGATGGTAAGTAGGGGTAAGAAGCGCGAATCTAGACCTAGCCGATGGTGAGCTGGCCACAATCAGTGTCTAAAAACATCACATTACTTCTTTTTTCCTAAAAAACTCTGCATTTATGAAATTTTCATTCATTTAGCTACACTTTGACACATATTACGTATACGGAAGTACATGGAAACACTGTTTTCCATTCCATTTTACAACTATACCCCCTTACAGTCAAGACCCGCATTTTACTCCCGCACGCAACGACACGTCCGTGTTTCTTCATCCCGCACGGGAAGAGTTAAGCATGGATGGTCCTCCACACACTTAAGCACAGATGATCCTCCACTCACTTAATCACAGATGGTCCTCCACACACATAAGCACAGATGGGCCTCCACACACTTAAGCACAAATAACTGAAGCTGAACTTAAAGATCTGACCCACACAGACTCGTATAAGAAGCGGAACAAAATTTAAATCCGTTTTTTTTCTTCTTTTTTTTAGTAGAACTTTTTAAGGAGCTTTAGGATGATATATTTATATTTTTTAAGTGAGCACTTTTTTTGGTATTTTTATTTAGATTAATCACAGGGGTGATAATTGTGATCATCTTCTTGAATGTCCCCAGCTTCAAGACTTGTCAGTCTTAGAAGAAGTTCTGAGAATGGTTCTAGAGATCATCAATTCCTGCTTGAGCTCCTGCATCCAGCACAATCCTCATCTTGTATATTCCCTTCTGTACCAGAGGAGCTTGTTTGCTGCTTTCAGGGGGCACCCAACTTTCCAGGATATTATACAGAACATAGACACTGTAAGTACTTGTGTCTTACTCCGTCCATGTCTGTGGGACAGAGGGAGAGAGACAGAGCAAGCGAGCGAGACAGAGAGAGAGAGACAGACACAAGCACAGAGAGAGAGAGAGAGACAGAGCGAGCGAGCGAGACAAAGAGATAGAGAGAGAGACTGAGAGTGAGACAAAGAGACACAAGCACACAGAGAGAGAGAGACAGAGACAGAGTGAGCGACACACACACACAGAGTAAGAGTGAGACAGACACAAGCACATAGAGAGAGAGAGAGACAGACAGAGCGAGCGAGACACAGAGAAAGAAAGAGAGAGACAGTGAGAGAGAGACACAAGCACAGAGAGAGAGACAGTGAGCGAGAGAGAGAGAGGGAGACAGAGAGAGACACAAGCACAGAGTGAGAGAGACAGTGAGAGTGAGACAGAGAGAGACACAATCACAGAGATTGATTGATTGATTGATCTTTATTTCAAAAGGGTTAAGAATTGGGCACGCAGGCCCATCTGACATTCTGCCCTTTATCATACATCTTTCACTCTATTCCAGACAAGCCCATCTGACATTCTGCCCTTTATCATACATCTTTCACTCTATTCCAGACATTCTACAAATATTTTGTTCATGTAACAAACATAATTAACATTTAAGCTGAGAGACTATAAAATATAACATTTATGTTTTGCTCTTAAACATTCACTCAGTACATAAGTAACTACATATATATATATATATATATATATATGACTATCTACTAAACAAAAATTTCGGGACTATTCAGATTAAACAATTAACTCTATTCAGTGTCTGTAAAGAGCAGTTAAGATAACTTAAGAGAGAGAGAATGAGACACAGAGAGAGCAAGACAGCGCGAATCTAGACCTAGCCGATGGTGAGCTGGCCACAATCAGTGTCTAAAAACATCACATTACTTCTTTTTTCCTAAAAAACTCTGCATTTATGAAATTTTCATTCATTTAGCTACACTTTGACACATATTACGTATACGGAAGTACATGGAAACACTGTTTTCCATTCCATTTTACAACTATACCCCCTTACAGTCAAGACCCGCATTTTACTCCCGCACGCAACGACACGTCCGTGTTTCTTCATCCCGCACGGGAAGAGTTAAGCATGGATGGTCCTCCACACACTTAAGCACAGATGATCCTCCACTCACTTAATCACAGATGGTCCTCCACACACATAAGCACAGATGGGCCTCCACACACTTAAGCACAAATAACTGAAGCTGAACTTAAAGATCTGACCCACACAGACTCGTATAAGAAGCGGAACAAAATTTAAATCCGTTTTTTTTCTTCTTTTTTTTAGTAGAACTTTTTAAGGAGCTTTAGGATGATATATTTATATTTTTTAAGTGAGCACTTTTTTTGGTATTTTTATTTAGATTAATCACAGGGGTGATAATTGTGATCATCTTCTTGAATGTCCCCAGCTTCAAGACTTGTCAGTCTTAGAAGAAGTTCTGAGAATGGTTCTAGAGATCATCAATTCCTGCTTGAGCTCCTGCATCCAGCACAATCCTCATCTTGTATATTCCCTTCTGTACCAGAGGAGCTTGTTTGCTGCTTTCAGGGGGCACCCAACTTTCCAGGATATTATACAGAACATAGACACTGTAAGTACTTGTGTCTTACTCCGTCCATGTCTGTGGGACAGAGGGAGAGAGACAGAGCAAGCGAGCGAGACAGAGAGAGAGAGACAGACACAAGCACAGAGAGAGAGAGAGAGACAGAGCGAGCGAGCGAGACAAAGAGATAGAGAGAGAGACTGAGAGTGAGACAAAGAGACACAAGCACACACAGAGAGAGAGAGAGAGAGACAGAGACAGAGTGAGCGACACATACACACACACAGAGTAAGAGTGAGACAGACACAAGCACATAGAGAGAGAGAGAGACAGACAGAGCGAGCGAGACACAGAGAAAGAGAGAGAGACAGTGAGAGAGAGACACAAGCACAGAGAGAGAGACAGTGAGCGAGAGAGAGAGAGGGAGACAGAGTGAGACAGAGAGAGACACAAGCACAGAGTGAGAGAGACAGTGAGAGTGAGACAGAGAGAGACACAATCACAGAGATTGATTGATTGATTGATCTTTATTTCAAAAGGGTTAAGAATTGGGCACGCAGGCCCATCTGACATTCTGCCCTTTATCATACATCTTTCACTCTATTCCAGACAAGCCCATCTGACATTCTGCCCTTTATCATACATCTTTCACTCTATTCCAGACATTCTACAAATATTTTGTTCATGTAACAAACATAATTAACATTTAAGCTGAGAGACTATAAAATATAACATTTATGTTTTGCTCTTAAACATTCACTCAGTACATAAGTAACTACATATATATATATATATATATATGACTATCTACTAAACAAAAATTTCGGGACTATTCAGATTAAACAATTAACTCTATTCAGTGTCTGTAAAGAGCAGTTAAGATAACTTAAGAGAGAGAGAATGAGACACAGAGAGAGCAAGACAGTGAGAATGAGACAGAGTGAGACAGAGAGAGAGCAAGACAGAGTGAGAGTGAGACACAGAGAGACACAAGCACACGCACAGAGAGAGAGTGAGAGAGCCTGCTAAGTAGCTAAGATAATCATATGTATGAACAAATCCTTACAGATATAAATCCATACTTTTTTTTTAATGGCATCCCAATTAGAAGTTAGAGAGGTCTGGTTTTGAAGAAAGATGCAGCTCCCAGAACAGGCCAAAAAAATAAAACAAGGAGGTCCTCAGAGAACTTTCAGAACACGCATACAAAATAAAACCAGATCCTCAGAGAACTTTCAGAAAACACACACACACACACAAAATAAAACCAGGTCCTCAGAGAACTTTCAGAAAAAAAAAACACATACACACACACGCACACACACACACACAGAGACAGAGGAGGTCCTCAGAGAACTTTCAGAAAAAAAAAACACAAGAGTTAAAATTAAGAACAAAACAGTCAGAATTTTTTAGACATGTCACGAGAAGACAGAAGTTGGATGATTGGAAAACTCCTAGAAATAAGAAGGTGAGGAAGACCAAGAGAAGAATATTTCAGCAGACTGATCAAGAGGCACGGGAAAAAGAAGAGCATTTGAGTCCGTCTAAAACCACTAAGAATTTCATAACAATGGAGAAGCATGATTCCATAGCTGTCCAGAATTTCAGAGAAGTTGAGAAGCATGATTCCATAGCTGTCCAGAATTTCACAGAAATGGAGAAGCATGATTCCATAGCTGTCCAGAATTTCACAGAAATGGAGAAGCGTGATTCCATAGCTGTCCAGAATTTCACAGAAATGGAGAAGCGTGATTCCATAGCTGTCCAGAATTTCACAGAAATGGAGAAGCGTGATTCCATAGCTGTCCAGAATTTCACAGAAATGGAGAAGCGTGATTCCATAGCTGTCCAGAATTTCACAGAAATGGAGAATCGTGATTCCATAGCTGTCCAGAATTTCACAGAAATGGAGAATCATGATTCCATAGCTGTCCAGAATTTCACAGAAGTTGAGAATCATGATTCCATAGCTGTCCAGAATTTCACAGAAATGGAGAATCATGATTCCATAGCTGTCCAGAATTTCACAGAAATGGAGAATCATGATTCCATAGCTGTCCAGAATTTCACAGAAGTTGAGAAGCATGATTCCATAGCTATCCAGAATTTCACAGAAGTTGAGAAGCATGATTCCATAGCTGTCCAGAATTTCACAGAAATGGAGAATCATGATTCCATAGCTGTCCAGAATTTCACAGAAATGGAGAAGCAATATTCCATAGCTGTCCAGCACAGCATGTAATGACTGAATTCACTGTGCCAGAGCACATGCATGCTCAGGTTACCCAAGTAACCTTTTGCCTGAAGTCTTGAAGAACATTGTGTGCTCTTACAGTTCATGGACTTTGGCCATACAGCTTTCCCTGTCCTACTACATCCAGAGTAGAAATGAGGCAGCCACAAGAAACTCAAGATATCTTATTACCACAATTGAGAGTTCACAGGCACTGATGATAAACCCAGACACACAAACATGCACGCTGGGGACTCCTGCAAGTTGTTGAGTAAAAGGGAAATGTAATGGTAATCCTGTCATGCCTTAGAGGCACATAGGGATATGGTGCTAGTGCCCATATTTTCCTTGACCTGTCAGCACACACTAGAGGGTTATATGGTCAGTCGTCAGGTGCCCATTTCTACAGCTGAGTGACTGGCGTGCTCCCGGGCCGGATTCGAAACACACACACACCCCCCCCCCCCCCACCCCCGACCTTTGTCATGCGAGACCAGTGGTGGTTCGTGACAGATTTGTGTGGAGAATAATGATTTCAAATAGTGATTAATATTTGTTATGTCTTCATTTTTGTAGAGAGAGAGAGAAATTTTTGTTTTCCGCTGAATCCACAGGTTCTAGCTTTCTTCTCTGCCAGACTAGAGAGCCTTGGGGCTAACCCCTCCACCCAGGATGTTCTTTCTACAATCAAAGAAGGTAGCATGGCTTTCAAGAAGGACACGCTGAAGGTAAGGTAGAGTGTAAAACTGATTTAGTGGTTAACATTTGAAATATAGTTAGAGAAAGCACTTTGCATGTGAGAGAAGAGAAAGTGATAAGAGCTGGCACTTGAACTGTGGACTTGGGTTTTTTTTTTTAGTCATCCTTTGAAGGTGACAGTTGCCAAAGTGTCTCTGTTATGATCTTCCACATATCAGTGTTATGTTGTTATCTTCCTCATATCTCTGTTCTACCATGTTCAAGTCTCCAATTTTGTACATACGTCATCTCCTTTCATCTTTCTTGGTTCTTTTGTTCTGGGTTGCTATAGTCCTTCATTGTGAAACTTTTCTTGTTTTTTTATGTTTCATTTGTTGAATATGCTTCTTTAAAAATATCAGATTTGCTGTGTGTAGCTTTTATCCTCATTTACAATTAACTGGGAGAATACATGCAATATGACAGCTCATACTGATACGAGAGGAAAAAAAAAAGTTAAGGCAGTTTGAAAATTTGCAATGGCTGATGGGCGGTTTGACTATGCATGATGCAACATTCTGTCCTTAGTCAAGTTGAAGTCTAGGTTAAATAAGCACCGCTGTGGGATTACACCATTGTTGAACATGTCTCGCTGTAGTGAGATTCCTTTTAGGCAGAGGGAATGAAACTTGAAGAAATTCACCCTTAGTATGTTGGGCTCATTATAGAAGTCAAAGCAGTATGGCACAACGAAAAGTTTATAAATGGGTAGAAAGATTAAAAACAAGTGTAGTCAACACAGAGTAAGTATAATCCACACAAGTATAATCCACACAGAGTAAGTATCATTCACACAAGTATAATCCACACAGAGTAAATATAATCCACACAAGTATAATCCACACAGAGTAAGTATAATTCACACAGAGTAAGTATAATCCACACAAGTAAGTATAACCCACACAGAGTAAGTATAACCCACACAGAGTAAGTGTAACCTGTGAAGTTCAGTCTGATCAGTCAACCAGCATCACACACACACAAGCTCACATGAGCAGGGCACAAATCTTGATCAGAGAAGACCACAGGGTTTCATTGTCTGCTGTTGCTGCACATTTAGATATCAGCAGTATGGATCCTTACTTTCCAAGTAGAAGGCATGATGACTTTGGGTAACCTAAAGTTCACTTCTGATGATGAAGCTAAGGAAGCAGTGCAGACCTGGGTTTTGAGTGCAGCCAACAGACTTCTTCCAAGGAATGAATAAGCCAGTAGAACAATACAGGAAGTGCATAGACCTGCAGGGGGGAATATGTAGAGAAGTGATAAGAGTGGTGTGACTTATGTCTGTGAATTATACCTTGTATCCCTATATCACCAAGTTATACCTTGTATCCTCATGCCTGTGAGTTATACTTTGTATCATCATGCCTGTGAGTTATACCTTGTATCATTATGTCAGTGAGTTATACCTTGTATCCTCATGTCAGTGAGTTATTCATTGTATCCTTATATCACCGAGTTATACCTTGTATCCTCATGTCAGTGAGTTATACCTTGTATCCTCATGCCTGTGAGTTATATCTTGTATCCTCAAGTCAGTGAATTATACTTTGTATCCTTATCTCTCTAAGACCATGTATCCTCATACCTGTGAGTTATGCTTTGTATCCTCATGCCTGTGAGTTATACCTTGTATCCTCATGTCAGTGAGTTATACCTTGTATCTTTATATCTCACAGTTATACCTTGTATCCTCATGTCTATGAGTTATGATACCTTGTATCCTGATGGCAGTGTATTATACCTTGTATCCTTATATCTCAAAGTTATACCTTGTATCCTCATGTCTGTGAGTTATACCTTGTATCCTTATATGAGGGGTGATTGATAAGTTCTTGGCATAAGGTACATATACTTGAAATGCACAGTTGATATTAGGTGCATTTGTAGATCAGGTTAATGTAAGATTAAACACCAAGTTTCAAGAAATTAACTGCAACCAATTTTTTTTACAGGCTACTGAAGTGGTAAGGTGTGGCAGAAATTGAGAAAATGGATAAAATTTCTCATCGAGCAGTCATTCGCTAAAATTGGCGAACTACTTTGCGAGCCCTATGTGACGTATAACGGCACAGGAAGGATATAAGATATAAGATAAGTCATTCGCTACCTCTGCATCACAGGCTTATCATCGAAGGAGATCCATGAGGATATGGTAGAGACAAGGTGAGTGTGCCCCTTCTTACAGCACAGTGAAGAAATGGGCAGCTCAATTCAAACATGGAAGGGAGAGTCTGGAAGATGATCTCTGTCCGGGAAGACCAAGATTTGTAACCACTGATGAAACCACCGGCAGAATCCATGACATGATAATGAAGGATCGATGACTAACTGAGCATTACATTGCTGCTGAGTTGGGCATCTCTCAGGAACATGTTCATGCCATTATTCACAATGATCTTCAAATGACAAAGGTCTCTGCTCGATGGGTCCCGAAACTTCTTGGAGCTGATCACAAACAATAGCATCTCAACATGTCAAGAGACAATCTTGACCATTTTTCTGCAGATTCTGAAAAGTTTCTTCAGCAATTTGTGACTATGGATGAGACTTGGGTTCATCATTTTCAACCAGAAACCAAAGAACAGTCAAAGCAGTGGAAACATGGATCCCCACCTCCAAAGAAAGCAAGGGTGGTTCTGTATGCAGGCAAAGTGATGGCTTCTGTCTTTTGGGATTCAGAGGGTGTGCAATATTGGTAGACTATCTCCAAAAGGCAGAATGGTCACTAGGGCCAATTACGCTAATCTTGTGAAGCAAGTGCGGGTCAGATTGAAGGAAAAGTGTTGAGAGAAATTGGTGAGAGGAGTTGTCTTTCAGCAAGACAATGCTCCAGTTCACAAGTCAGCTTCCAGCTTCTTGAACATCCTCCTTATTCCCCAGATTTGGCCCCTTCGGACTATTACCTGTTTACCAAACTCAAAGAGGAGCTCAGTGGTCGCAAATTTGCTTCAGATGATGATGTCATTCATGCTGTAGACCACTTTCTACTGGCACAAGATGCTGACTTTTACAAAGAAGGTATCTGTATGCTCTAGGATCGCTGGACTAAGTGCATAAACTTGCAAGGGGACCATGTTGAGAAATAACCCAAAACAGTTGTCCACAAATAATCTGTTGTACCTTATGCCAAGAACTTATTGATCACCCCTCATATCTTGTATCCTCATGTCTGTGAATTATACCTTGTATCCTCATGTCAGTGAATTATACCTTGTATCCTTATATCATGATGTTATACCTTGTATACTCAATTCTCTGAGTTATACCTTGTATACTCTTGTCTCTGAATTATACTTTGTGTCCTCATATCAGTGAATTATACCTTGTATCCTTATATCATGAAGTTATACCTTGTATACTCATGTCTGAGTTATACCTTGTATCCTTATATCACGAAGTTATACCTTGTATACTCATGTCTGTGAGTTATACCTTGTATCTTCATGTCTTTCAGTTATGGCTTGCATTCTCATGGTTCTGAGTTGTATCCTCATGTCTCTCAGTTGTATCCTAATACAGCTCATTTATGCCTTATATCCCCATGTCTCTCATTTATGCCTTGTATCCTCATGCCTCTCATTTATGCCTTGTATCCTCTTGCCTCTCATTTCTGCCTTGTATCCTCATGCCTCTCATTTATGCTTTGTATCCTCATGTCTCTGAGTTATACCTTGTATCATCATGTCTCTGAGTTATACCTTGTATCATGTCTCTGAGTTATACCATGTATCATCATGTCTCTGAGTTATACCTTGTATCATCATGCCTCAGAATTATACCTTGTATCACCATGCCTCAGAGTTTATACCTTGTATCCTCATGTCTCTTATACCTTGTATAATATCTCCAAGTTATATTTTGTATCATCATGTCTCTGAGTTATAACTTGTATCATCATGTCAGTGAGTTGTACCTTGTATTGCCATGTCTCTTAGTTGTACCTTGTATCATCATGCCTCTGAGTTATATCTTGTATCTTCATGTCTCTGAATTATACCTTGTATCCTCATGTCATTGAGTCATACCATGTATCCTCATGTCTCTGAATTATATCTTGTATCCTCATATCTGTGAGTTATACCTTGTATCTTCATGTCTGAGCTATACCTTGTATCTTCATGTCTGAGTTATACCTTGTATCTTCATGTCTGAGTTATACCTTGTATCTTCATGTCTTGAGTTATACCTTGTATCTTCATGTCTCTCAGTCATACCTTGTATCCTCTCAGTCATACTATGCATCCTTATGTCTCTCAGTTATACTTTGTATCCTCATAACTCTCATTTATACCTTGTATCTTCATTGTCTCTGAGTTTTACCTTGTATTTTCATACCTCTCAGTTGTACCTTGTATCCTCATGCCTCTCATTTATACCTTGTATCCTCATGCCTCTCAGTCATACCTTGTATCCTCATGCCTTTCAATCATACCTTGTATCCTCATGCCTCTCAATCATACCTTGTATCCTCATGCCTCTCAGTTATTCCGTGTATATCGAGTCTTGTCAATTGCATCATCTATCCCTAATTCCTACAGCTTTTCTCATTCTGTTATTTTATCAGAAGCATAACTGTGTTGTCACTAAATTCTGAAAAAAATGTTAACATTTGAAGCATCTTTTCTCATTCTTTTGTGTGTTTTGCTGTCCCACAGAAGTTTCCAGAGCTGAAGTTCAAGTATGTGGAGGAAGAGAGCCCAGAGGAGTTTTTCATCCCCTACGTATGGTCTCTTGTCTACCATTCCTCAAACATGTACTTCAATGCAAGCCGTATTCTGCTGTTCTCAGTGAACACCAGTAATTCAGACATTGCACATGTGTGATTGATGGGATGGCAGTTTGGCTGGCTAGGCTTGTCTGCTGGGCTGATTGATTGATTGATTGATTGATTGGTGTTTTAGGAGTGGGACAAAGGGCTTGACTGTGAAAATGGGGTGGGGGGGGGCTGACATTTGGGAGGGTGGGAACAACAGAGAAAGAGATGTGGTTGTTACCCAGTTGTTATGTTCAGATATTCATTTCTTGTATTCAAATAGCTATGTTCTGTCATATTGTTGAAATACAGTGATTGTGTTATGGTAGTTCTACTGTCGTCTTATGATTATTTTCAGTTATACTTTTGTTATAATGTAGTAGTTATATACAGTAACCTTTCTGCAGTAATCCAGAGGTTGTGTTGAGTAACATTTCTACAGTAATCTGGAGGTAAATTTCCTTCTGTAATCTAATGGCAGTATTCAGTAAATTTCCTTCTGTAATCTAGAGGTTATTTTCAGTAACTTTCCTGGTGTGATCTGTTGGTTATGTCTGTCTAAATTAAGTGTATGTCAAATGATTAGGCAATTGGATTTCACTAGATGTTACTGATAGTTCTAAACTTTTAAGATCTTTAATTGATCTTGAAATTATCAGTGTTAAACATTCAAAATGTCATAAAACTGAGTGAATTAATCATGATGTTTAAATGACTGTATTGTTTCACAAATTTCAAACTGTGTAATATGTTTTTTCATAGTTATATCAAAATGTGGCATTTAAATGAAGTCCAGAGAGTGCCATATTTCATATCATTGTAGTGTCTTTGACACGCAGATAGAACAAAAATGGCTTGAAGGTGGGGGAGAGATCTGGACTTTTGTCTTCATGTTTCTCCTGTAGGAGCTGGGTTTGATAGAGACTGTGTAAACCGGTGATTACCTGTCAGGTGGATGTGAAGAGTTCGCAGGCTTGCTTGTCTCACTAGTTTGAGAGAAAGAATTTAGTATTATTAATAATGTTTAAACTGGGGATTTACTGATCAGATCGACGTCAAAGAGTTCACAGGCTTGCTTGTCTCACTAGTTTGAGAGAAAGAATTTAGTATTATTAATAATGTTTAAACTGGGGTTTACTGATCAGATCGACGTCAAGAAGTTCACAGGCTTGCTTGTCTCACTAGTTTGAGAGAAAGCTGCTGAGTGTACCACAGGGTTAAGAACTTTTTTACAGTGTGTTCCATGGGTTAAGAAAGTTTGAGAACTGCTGGTGTAGGTTACCAGAAAGATTTGTAGATCTCCCAGTGATTGTGTTAACCAGTAGTTGCCAGTAAATTACCCAGTTAAAGAAAGAGAAAATCCTAAACTTTTGGAGGTCATCGGTTGCTGTAACTGGTTTATATTATTAAAAACCTAATAAAAAGCAACTGATGAAATCAATTGGATGATGATTGGGCTATAAGGATGACAATGTTCAATCTGTATATAGGAGAATCAGCCAGTTTTGACTTTGGTTCAGCATGTGAGCATTTTGTAAAGAATAAATCTTGATGCAGATAAGATAATAACAACATTTCACACAAACATTTAATTCCCGCTGATGTTTGTGAAGTGTGTTTAATTTTACATTAAAAAAAAAAAAAAAAGGTCACAAGTATAAAGTGCTGAATGTCGTTTTGAGAAAATCGGTATTTTGGAAAGTACATCATGCAAGGTGAAAGACAAGTACAACTGTAATGGTTTCAAAAAATTCTAGCACGATCACTGAATCTCCGCTTGAAGGAACACTGCTCAGCCCTGCAGAATCATGAAATGTGCTAGGAAATAGAGGAAGTTTCTAGGACTTGGTTTGTCGTGCAGACTTGTCTTTTTCACAGTTAGATGGATCCTGGTCCCAGAAAACATTTACCTTCTGTCAGAAAATTTCCATTTTCTTACTAAACTTTCTTCACTTGTTTCTGCTAATTGCATAATAGCCTGCTGGATGATCGTCGGTGAAGTAACAGTAGCCAGTGTTTTTTTTTTTTATGTTTGATTAATGCTTTAAGTGCAGTTAGTATTAGTCTGAAAGATCTGTTGTGCTGTATGTTCTAATAAGTTTTTTCATGTATGGTAGTGTAAAGGAAGGCTTGTTATACTATAGAGGCACTTGGGGGGAATATGGTGATGTTCCCCATGTTTCCCTTGACCTATTGGCACACTAGATGGTGTGGTCAGTGTCACACCAAGCATTTTTTTTTTCTCCTTCCCAGACTCCAGAAGGAGGTGAGTCTGTGTCCCTGCATCTGATGACTGGGGTGATTCTGTCTTGATTCAAACCACTGACCTTTGTCATGAGAGGCCAATGTGTTGGGCACTCGGGCACTCTTCTCGCTTTCATATTCCAGCTAAATACCACCCAGAGAATCTTTCTTCAGCCAATTTGTTTGAAAAAGGTTTTGTGATCTTGGCAAGAAAGTGAAATTAACTTTGAATTGTTTGACTTAATGGGATTTCATATGTGCATTCCACTTAATGAGGTGCTGATAATTGGCTCCCCTATGTTTTTTTGTTTTTTTCGTGCATGTGTGACACAAAGCTTTTATCAGTATCATAAAAATATGCAGTAGTGAAAATATATGTGCATGTGAATACAGTTTTACTCAAATTTTGTTTCACTGAAATCTTATTATGTTACTTTTTTTTGTATCATGGTCATTATATGAACTTTATGAAAGTAGCGATATCTGATATGAAATAAAATATGGTTTGTTTATTCTCTTTTTCTATTTATATTTAATGGTAAACTTTGTTGTTGAAATAAAGGCAGTTATGTAAGAAAACTTTGATTCAAGGCTGGAGTGTTAGAAACAGTTTGTGTGAGAAGGTGAGCAGTAGTCAGTAGGTATGTCGATTGTGACTTCTCAGCTTTCTTCTAATAGTGACTTCTCAGCTTTCATGTAATGGTGACATCTCAGCTTTCTTCTAATATTGACATCTCAGCTTTCTTCTAATATTGACATCTCAGCTTTCATGTAATAGTGACATCTCAACTTTCTTCTAATAGTGACTTCTCAGCTTTCTTGTAATAGTGGCTTCTCAGCTTTCTTCTAATAGTGGCTTCTCGGCTTTCTCCTAATAGTGGCTTCTCAGCTTTCTCCTAATAGTGACTTCTCAGCTTTCTTCTTATGGTGACTTCTCAGCTTTCATGTAATAGTGACATCTGAGCTTTCATGTAATGGTGACATCTCAGCTTTCTTCTAATAGTGACTTCTCGCTTTCTTGTAATAGTGACTTCTCAGCTTTCTTATGATGACTTCTCAGCTTTCTTGTAATAGTGACTTCTCAGCTTTCTTATGATGACTTCTCAGCTTTCTTGTAATAGTGACTTCTCAGCTTTCTTGTAATAGTGACTTCTCAGCTTTCTTATGATGACTTCTCAGCTTTCTTGTAATAGTGACTTCTCAGCTTTCTTATGATGACTTCTCAGCTTTCTTCTAATAGTGACTTCTCAGCTTTCTTATGATGACTTCTCAGCTTTCTTGTAATAGTGACTTCTCAGCTTTCTTCTAATAGTGACTTCTCAGCTTTCTTCTAATAGTGACTTCTCAGCTTTCTTCTGATAGTGACTTCTCAGCTGTCTTCTCAATAAATGTTTGTAATAATGAAGTACGTGCGAAGCTTAAAACATATGCAATGTATGCATATCTTGAGTGTTTGTAATGAGAAGTATGTCCAAAGCTTAAAACATATGCAATGTATGCATATCTTGAGTGTTTGTAATGAGAAGTATGTCCAAAGCTTAAAACACATCTGATGTATGTATATTTTTGATGAGTGTTTGATATGTATATCTTGATGAGTATATGATGTAAATATGATGATTTTATTTTCACATTTCATATTGGGAATGCTTACAGTAGAATTGTGGTTTGAGTTGAGTGGGCAAGCATTTGTGTACTTGTTTTTCTTGGTATCTGATATCTGCCATTTTTGGGGGGTACTCTTTAGAGGTTCTGAACAAATAAGTTTCATAGCACTTTTTGATGTTTATTCCATTATCATCTCATATGTGTGCATTCATTACACACTGGTTCATCACCATTTCATATCTTTCCACTCATTACACACTGGTCCATCACCCTCTCATGTCTGTGCACTCATGGTCCATCATCTTCTCATATTTGTGCACTCATTACACACTGGTCCATCACCATCTCATGTTTGTGCACTCATGATCCATCACCCTCTCATGTTTGTGCACTCATGGTTCATCACCCTCTCATATTTGTGCACCTATGGTTCATCACCCTCTCATGTTTGTGCACTCGTGGTTCATCACCCTCTCATGTTTGTGCACTCATGGTTCATCACCCTCTCATGTTTGTGCACTCATGGTTCATCACCCTCTCATGTTTGTGCACTCATTACACACTGGCCCATCACTATCTAATTTTTGTGCACTTATTCCACATGAACATGCCCTCCTTATAAGATCCAGTGTACCTGATAGACCTTATACAAAATGTCTGTGTCTCATAATATCTTTCGTTTGCACAGATGAGTTCTTTTCTGTGTGGGGCAGTTCATCTTTCATTTTCTTTTTCGTCCACAGAAAAGCAGCCATCCATCATGCTCCATATAGAACTTGTATGCTATTATGGTAATTGCCTGCATAATTTGTCATAGTACTTCTGATAATTTGTCACAGTACTTGTCAGATATCATAAAAAGGAACACATTACTGATGTCACCTTTTGTGTGAGACCTTTGACTTGTCATAACTTCTGTACCCACAAATGTTTCTTTTATTCTCTGAACTCAGCTTCAGATGTTGTGACTTTGATCTTTGAACTGTGACTGTTGGAAGAAAGCTTCAGATGTTGTGACTTTGAACTTTGAACTGTGACTGTTGGAAGAACAGAGAGCTTTGTCAGATGTTAAGAAAATCCAGGAATTTCATTGTATCAGTCATAGTTGGGACAGTGGTTCTTAACCTTTTTTTCTGGTTGTGGACCCCCTTTCCAGTCTGAGAACAGCTGTGGACCCCCTTTCCAGTCTGAGAACAGCTGTGGACCCCCTTTCCAGTCTGAGAACAGCTGTGGACCCCCCTTTGCAGTCTGAGAGCAGCTGTGGACCCCCTTTCCAGTCTGAGAGCAACTGTGGACCCCCTTTCCAGTTTGAGAGCAGCTGTGGACCCCCTTTCCAGTCTGAGAGCAACTGTGGGCCCCTCAATAGCCAATCCATAGACCCCCAAAAATCTTTCCGTGGATCGGGGGTTGGTGGGGGTCCATAGATCCCAGGTTAGGAACCACTGGTCATATTTTGTGTGGTGAGATACCTTGTCAGTTTTTACTTTGGGCATCTTTGAAATGTATGTTGGGATTATTAAAAAGTATGTGTGATATGATTATGATATTCCATGTATTTGTTATAACTGTTTTCCTCATCAGTCTTGTCTGTTTGGGATTATTGGACTGATTTTAATTGGGGATACTAAGTAGTTCTCTCCTCTTTGGGTGTGAGGAATTATCATCCATAAGGGTTCTGAAATGTGATCCGTATACAGAGAATTAAGTGTTTATGGGGAAAGCCAAAAGTTATAGGGTATATATTGCAGCTCTTGAGTTGCCGTTCAGATTATTACAGACAGTTTGAATACAAAGGATCATACTAGAATAACAGAGTCATGAATATAGCATGAAGTACTTAGCCAGGGATTCTCAGCCAATGGAGAATTCGCCGACCCGATCACAACCCAAAGGAGGGAGTTTTAAAAAGGGGAGGGGGAGGGATGAGGGTAATTGGGATTGCAGACTGGCAGACTCAGACTGTTGGAATAATATATGCATTTCATTTGAAAGTCGCCTTTTGAGTCATTGTGACAATATGTTGGGGGTTGGTGACATGCGGACACATGGTAATGCTTGTGGCAGAAGTTGAGAGCCACTGTACAAAGATGTGAAACATGGCCACATCAGCTTCCATTATGCTTACTATATGAAAACCCCATAGTAGAACTACTGTGTGTTTGAACGTCCAGACGTCGACAGTGTCACTGCCAGTCTTCCTGCTTTACCACCAGAACAAGAAAACTTTTATACAGTTGAAGGATATCCTGCCTATACCCTCGGACCATGTTTAGTAACACACGTATAGTTGAGTATAAGTATGTATAAAACTATATATATATATATACTTGTATATATTTGTATTTCGTTGTGCTATCTCCCTGTAACTGTGACCTGGTGTTCTTTGCAGCCGATGCTGTAGAGGTGTTGAGGCACAGCATCGTATCGGCGTGGGAGCGGGTTATGGTAGCTATAATTTTTCAGTCCCGGAGTACAGATAAAAAAGCAGACGGTTGTGCATTACTTCTTTAGCAGACTCCACCACCATGGAGACTATGGCGATCCCTGCCCCGTTAGCCAGGCTAGACCTGTTAATGGGAGTACCAACAGAGAGGTGGGACAGGGTCTTGGTCAACTATGGGTCGCTTATTGCCTCATCGGACAAGCGTCGTCACCCATACAGGGTCCAGCATAAAGCATGGCTGGATTTAACTGACGTAGTGAGCAGAAACTGAATACGTGTGAAAAAAAACATGACGTCAGAGATGAAGCAGACAAACGGTCATTTTTAACAATGGTTTCTTGGCAAACAACATCGCGCATTCACCGTTGAAACTTATTTTAAAAGTGGAGAATAGTCTATTACTGTACAACGAAAGTTTCGTTTGAGTTGCATCCCCGTAATAATGTTCCCGATCGGAGGTGGGTAAAAAAAATTTAAGGAAAAGCTAATTGCCTTAATAACAAGTCTACTGGTCGTCCAAGAACTCTGCAGACACCTGAACGAATTCAAGAATTCCTCAACGCATTTCTGAGTAGCCCCCGGCGATAAGCTGTTAGGAACGCTTTGACACCTGGCATCCTCTTACTGTTAATAGCGATCTTTATGTGCAAATGCTAACTGAATACTTCATTCCAGAGTTGGCCAATAGAAATAAGAGACTAATATGGTTTCAACAAGATGGAGCAACTGCCCATACAGCCCGTCAGTCCATGGCCATGCTGCTACAAGCATTTCCCAATCGTCTTATTTCCAGATTTGGGGATATTCATTGGCCGGCAAGGTCACCGGATTTATCGGCCGCAGACTTCTTTTTGTGGGGGTATCTCAAGAACACGGTTATGCTAGTCGACCACAGTCACTTGCAGACCTAAAAGATCGAATCCGACACTGCATTCAAAATATCCCTTTGAACATGTTAAATGGTGTTATGCAGGAATTTTCCAGACGCCTGGCTGAATGTATCAAATGTAATGGCGGTCATCTAACCGGCGTAATTTTCAAAACCTAAATATGATTGTCAGTAATAATAAAAATACCCACTTTTCTGAGTTTCATTTCACTTTTGTCTTTTTAACCAAAAACATGTATAGCGCTTACTTATTTTCCATTTTTAAAATCCAACTATTCTTTATGCCGGACCCTGTACCCCAGTATATACATACACACATATATATATATATATATATATATACACAAACACACACAGACACACATACAAATTCACTGCAGTACGGCTGTGGTAAAACTTCTTAATAGGAAAGTAGGAACAGCTTTATTACTTAACGAGCACATAGTTGTAACGTCTCGGTGCACCCCAACCCAGCGCGTCAGAGGTGGCGGATGGTGAAAGTCCTCCAGATATGGAGGATCCCTGTGAATAAGGAGTTATCCAAATAAGCAGGCGCGGACCAACTGGCGGTAGACTCAGAGAGCGAGGTGGGGTAGTAGGTGGCTCTACTACTCCTATAAAGTGCCTCAGGTGCTCAGTGAAGGGAATACCAGGCGGGTCAGAGGCGCCTTAAAACCTCTCGCTCCCGCTGCCTTGCGGGTAGGACAGGGAGTCCAAAGGCTAGCGGAGAGTCCGTACACAAACCGACAGAAGGCAACGGGAAACCACTGTTGTAATTCCCAAGAATAATTATGCTTAAACAGAATAATCGATTCATCATGAACGACGTTAATGGATGTTCCTCTGGAACAGCCTCGTCCGGTAGGGCAGCTCACGAGCCACAGGTGAGGCCAGATCGTCATCAAGCTACTGGTGGCAAAACTAACAAGTTCAAAATAGCAACATGGAATGTTAGAACTTTATTCCAGGCTGGAAAATTAGAAAATGTAAAGATGGAAATGGAAAGGATGAAGATCAACATATTAGGAATGAGTGAAGTTAGATGGACAGGTGCAGGGAAGATAAACTCAGATAAATATACAATAATATATTCAGGAAGTGAGAAACATGAACGAGGAGTAGGAATTATATTTGATGAACAAACGGCAAGGACAATTGTAGGATATTTGAACATCTCGGACCGAGTCCTGCTAGCCCAACTGAAAGGACAACCAATAAACATAAATATTATACAAGTGTACGCTCCAACATCTGAAAGTTCTGAGGAAGATATACAGATATTTTATAATGACATAGAGACAGCACTAAAACACAAAGTCACATGAAGTTACCATAGTCATGGGAGATTTTAATGCCAAAGTTGGTAAAGGAAGAACTTCAGACATCGTTGGTGACTATGGACTGGGGGAGAGGAATGACAGAGGTTATAAATTAATTGAATGGGCAAGAATACACAGCATGGTTGTAGGAAACACCTGGTTTAAACAACATCCCCGAAGACTAGCAACGTGGTGCAGCCCAGACAAAAAGACTTTTAACCAGATAGACTACATATTAATCAACAAACGATTCCGCAATGCATTACTGACAACAAAAACCATGCCAGGAGCTGACTGCAATAGTGACCATGATCCACTCTGTGGAAAAGTTAGAATAAAACTAAAGAAAGCAGGCAGAAAAGTGAGAAACATCAAACTGAATACAGAACTTCTTAAAAATGACCAAGAACTGAGAGAACAATACAAAGTTATTATAACAAATAGATACAATGCAATAGCAAAGATAAATAGTATAGATGAACAATGGGAAATGTTAAGAGATTCTATCCACCAAACTGTTAAGGAGATAATACCACCAGAAAAAGAAGCCCCTAAAAATAAATGGATGACAGATGACATCTTAGGACTGATGGACAAGAGGAGGAGGAGTAAAAATAACGAGAAAAAATATAACAAGATAAATAAAGAAATAAGACGCACATGCAGAGAAGCAAAAGAAGTGTAGTTAAATGAGCAGTGCAGACAGATAGAGGACTCTCATATTAAAGACAGCAAAAACATGCACAAACGAATTAATGAACTCACAGGCAGGAAAACAAAATATACCACAGGATGCCTGAAATCGAAAGAAGGTAAAATGTTAATGGGAAAAGAAGACATTGTGGACAGATGGACAGAGTATATCGGTGAGCTATATGGAGGAGAAAGACCAGAATTAACACCAGATACTGAAAACTGTGAGGGACCACCAATACTTGAAGATGAAATCATAGATGCCATCAAACACATGAAGAAAGGAAAAACGACTGGGCCTGATAATATAACAATAGAAGAAATAGAGGCACTAGAGGAGACAGGAATAAAATTAATAACCAAGTTACTGAATGACATTTACAACAGTGGTTATATTCCCAGTGACCTGATTAAATCCACGTTTATAGCACTACCAAAGAAACCAGGTGCAAAGGAATGTGACGACCACCGGACTATCAGCCTCTCATGTCACATAACGAAGCTACTTCTGAGAATAATTATGAGAAGAACAAGGAAAAAGATAAAAATGGAAATAGCAGATGAACAGTTTGGATTTGTTGAAGGAAAGGGAACACACAATGCCATTTATGCTTTACGAACACTAACAGAAAGAGCTTTAGAAGTACAGAAAGATCTCTACTTATGCTTCATTGATTACACCAAGGCATTTGACAAGGTGAAACATAATGAAATTATTAAAATGCTTGAAGACATCAATATAGACGGCAAAGACCTGAGGATTGTAAAACATCTATACTGGCAGCAAGAAGCAGCAATTCGAGTTGAAAATAGAATTGGAAAATATCAACCTATAAAACAAGAGGTGCGACAAGGATGTGTACTATCTCCAGACCTTTTTTCTCTGTATAGCGAGAATATTCTAAGAACAATCATCATAGAACCAGGCATAAAAATTGGAGGATACAATATTAACAACCTTCGGTATGCTGACGACACAGTACTGATATCTGAGAACCAACAAGACCTGCAAAATCTCTTGGATAAAGTCGCCAAAGAAAGTGAACAGAAAGGCTTTACTTTGAACATCAAAAAGACAGAGACTATGGTTATATCTAAGAAACAGAATCCACCAGCATGCAGTATTAAATTAAACGGAACTGTTCTAAAGCAGGTGCAGAAATTCAAATACCTTGGAGCAGTAATAACTTCAGATGGGAAATGCAGAACAGAAATTAGGAACAGAATAGGCCAAGCAAAGACTGCATTTCAGAGAATGAGAAACATATTGACCAACACATCCTTATCAATGAATGTTAGAAAACGAGTCCTAAAATGCTATATTGAACCTATCTTGTTATATGGAAGTGAATCATGGACAATAGGCAAGTCTGCACAAAAATCATTGGAAGCAGCAGAAATGTGGTTTATTAGAAGAATGTTGCGAATCCCCTGGACAGCAAAAATAACTAATGAAGAATGTAGGAGAAGAGCTGGAGAGACAAAAAACCTTGTCAAAATGATAAGAGAGAGACAATGTACTTTCATAGGACATGCAATGAGAAGAGGGGGCATTGAAAATATTATAACAACAGGAAAAATAGAACGAAGATCAAGAGGAAGACCAAGAGAAATGATACTGGACAGTCTGACGGGATGGTGTGAGAGGAGATCACCAACTGAGCTGATGGCCTGCATGAAGGATCGCGTACTCTGGAGAAGCATAATAGCCAACGCCAGTCGGCACGGCACATGATGATGATGATGATGATGATGCACACCTTAATCATACAAACAAACCAAAAACATATAGGACAGAGAAATAGAGGAAGAAGTTTCACATGAATGCTATGCAACAAATAGGAAAAGGGGGGTGGGGAGGAATAAGAAAAAAAAAAGGGAACACCTAACAGTGACTTGCAAGAAGCTGCGTCCAGGAGTGCGCGTGACAGGGTACTGTGAACGTTTAAATGAAGACCTGGCTTGTGTCTGGTTGGGTAGTAAAAAGAGGGATGGAGAAACCAGAAGGAAGTGAGATATAACCTAGCCGAGAAAAGGGGTAGGTGGAATAGATAATGAATGTTGTTGGGGTACAAGGTTTGTAATCTAGTGCAGTGAAAAAAAAAAGGGGGGGTGGTGGGGGTCTGAAATATAAGTTACAGGTGAGGAAAGAGTAGAACTTAGAAGAACGGAGTTACCGGCGACATCTTAAGAGCATTCCTGTCAATACATAGAAAGACCTAAAGGGATGCAGTTCTGGTTCCTGTATTTTCCTTGACCTGCCGTACCACTAGAGTGTGGTGTGGTTTTACCATGATAGCCTTGGGCGTTTTTCCTACCCCGGCTCCAGAAAGTGCCAGATTCTTATTTCTACAGTTGGGGGTACTGAAGTGCCTCATTTTTTGACTTGAACCGCTGACCTTTGCTGTGAGAGATGAGAGTGCTAACCGCTGCGCCACTGAGGTGCGGGCCCCCCCCCCCCCCCATGACATCATATTTCCTTTCTTTCTTCACTGAAACCCGTGTTGCTGTTATTGCTGTTGTAGTGCCTTCCTAGGACTGCTAGCACGATGTTCGTAGCATCTGATGCGTGAAAGTATTGAAATAACCATTGCATCGAATGGGTTTACAGCTTCCCGCCTGAAAAAAGCTCTGGGATAGCTGTTTAAAAAAAAAAAAAAGCAAGCATGTCGGTAGGCTCCACCACCATAGGAATCACCGCGGTTCCTGTCCCCATTAACCAGGCTGGGCCCGTTAGTCTTGACCAGTTTTATAGTTCCCCGTCACACATCAGCACAGACACGTGTGTCTTGAGAGAGTCGTGTATGCAGTGTAGACAGGTATGCCTTGTCCTGAAAGCTAGCATTTCGTTTTTCTCAACACTGTATGCCGAGTTCCCATTTTTTTTGTTACACGTAGATCGACTAGGGAGCGACGTTGTAGATCGACTAGAGAGCGACGACGCGGATCGACTAGAGAGCGACGATGTAGATCGACTAAAGAGCGACGATGTAGATCGACTAGAGAGTGACGATGGCTGAAATAAAAATCCGCTACCTAAAGTTCGAAACTATGCTACTTTCCATTCTACGACGCCCTACCCGCGGTATCAAGTCTGGTCAGAAGTGATGATTTTCTGTAAAAAAAATATATATATACATCCATGACACAGACTTCTGAACAAGCTCCACCATCAGTACCAATTCGCTGATTTCTATCACACCTTTTGATCAGGCAAAAGAAACGAGGATGTCTCAAGGAGCATCGCAACACGATCTTTTTTTTTCCTATCTGCCGCTTCCTACACTATGTCCCTAGAACCGCCCCCCCCCCGATCTTCCCGCGCCCTTATGGGGGGCGGGGGGGCAATAAGGCCCAGTTTTAGAATCACTGTTCAAGATCATATCACGTCTCGACCCCAGTGTGAACCAGGCATCTTTCTCAAGCATCCATATCCACAACGTCAATGGATAAAATCCTAAGTAGTAAATAAATTGATGATCTGCGAATGGACGCATCAGCAGCAGGGCATCTTGTTTATAATCGAGAGGCCTACAGGAGAGCTGTTAGGGAGGCAAAGTTCCGCAAGGGACATGCAAATGACTGAGTGAGTAAGTACATCACCTTTCCCTCCTCGTCCTCTCCCTCTTCCCCCCCCCCCCCCCCCCCGGCCAACACACATGCATACAGAGCCACAAGTGTTTACAGCAATGGTTCCCACCTTTTTTCAGATCTCGGATCCCGTGAAAATAATGACAAGTCATCCCACCGTTAACACTCCCTTCGCCGCTTGATTCTAAATTTAGAACTGCCAACTCTTCGCATTTTGAGATTTCATGGGCTCCTTGTGATGTAGAAAAGGACAAAAAGAAGCAGTAATCACAGATCAGTGGTTCCCCACTTTTTTACAATCAAGGGCCACTTTTTGCAACTGAATATAATTTGCCATCTACCAGTTTTTGTGTAGTATCACAATGGTATAAATCTGTAATTTGTTTTATTCAGTACATGGAAGGCAGCCGCGGGCCACAGGTTTGGAATCATTGATCCAGACTCTTCATGAATGTCCAGGTTTTGGAATCGATCACATATGGACATTCATAAAGGCACAGAATTAAAACAAGTGGACAAATTCAAGTATTAAAGCACAATAATAATGGAAGATGAGAACCCGAAATAAGGAGCAGAATAGCATAGGCCAAGTCAGCATTTATGAAAATGAAAAACCTAGTGTGCAATAAAGCTCTGTAGATGAATATTTTTTTAAAAATACAGTTATATAGTGTTACATCGAACCTGTACTGTTATATGAATGCGAAGCAGTGGAGATGTGGTTCCTACGAAGAATGATAAGAATACCATGGACAACCAAGAAAAAAAAAACGAAGAGCTTCTAAGCGAGGCTTGGCAAAAGAGAAAACAATTGTGGCAAAATTCAGAACACGACAGTCCAGACTTGGCTGGACATGTTTTGAGAAGAGGCAAATTGAAACACCTGGTGACAAAGGAGTAACAATTGGAGGTTATGAAATACCAGAGATTAGATGTACTGATGACACAGTATTACTGTCCACAACACAAAAAAGGAATGGAAAAACTAATTATGTCAGTCCGTAAGAACAGCGAAGAGCAAAACCTCTGTCTTAATGCAAAGAAAACTAAATTGATGACAACTGACAAAACAAACAAGGCAGCTGAATAATGTGTCAATGAGGGAAAACTGGAAGAAGTGGAGAGTTTTGAATATCTTGGATCACTGCTAACTAGTAATGGAGATACAATGAGGGAAATTAAAAGGAGGACGTCTATCGCTCTTCAGAAAGTAAAACAACTAAAGAATCTGTAGAGAGCAGCAGATAGAACCTCAAAAATAAGATTCTTAAGAGCATGCATCTTTCCCATCGCAACATATGCCTGTGAGACCTGGACACTTAACAAAACAGCTGAGAAACGCATAAATGCCTTTGATTGTAAATGCTACAGAAGAGTTCTTCAAATATCGTGGACACAAAAAAGAACAAATATATCTATACTACAAGAACTTAATATTGAAGAAGGCTGGCTAGTGAAGAGGATTAGGGAGAGAAAACTTAAATATTTTGGACATATTAAACGTCATGATAGTCTAGAGAAGACCGTCTTGGAGGGGTACATAATGAGAAAAGAAAGAGAGGACGACCAAGGCGAAGATGGCTGCAAGACATCGTTGAGGATCTGCATCAGCAGCAGGCTATCTTGCTCACAACCGAGAGGCCTACAGGAGTGCTGTTTGGGAGGCAAAGTTCCGCAAGAGACGTGCAAATGATTGAATGAATGAGTGACAACGGAAAAACTGGATGGGACAAAGGAAGACGAAGGTACTTGGAGAGAAGGAGAAAAAAAGACTGGCATGGAGTATAGACAGTGCAAACGATTGGCGTTTGTGGAAATCAATGACGACCAACGCCTGACTGTCATAGATCAGAGATTGGGGAGGGGGGGGGAGAGAGAGAGAGAAAGAGAGATAGGCGTTTGTGGAAATCAATGACGACCAACGCTTGAGTGTCACAGATCAGAGATGGGGGGGGGGGGGGGGGGGGAGAGAGAAAGAGAGATAAGTGTTTGTGGAAATCAATGACGACCAACGCCTGACTGTCATAGATCAGAGATTGGGGAGGGGAGAGAGAGAGAGAGAAAGAGAGATAGGCGTTTGTGGAAATCAATGACGACCAACGCTTGAGTGTCATAGATCAGAGATTGGGGAGGGGGAGAGAGAGAAAGAGAGATAGGCGTTTGTGGAAATCAATGACGACCAACGCCTGACTGTCATAGATCAGAGATTGGGGAGGGGAGAGAGAGAGAGAAAGAGAGATAGGCGTTTGTGGAAATCAATGACGACCAACGCTTGAGTGTCATAGATCAGAGATGGGGTGGGGGGGAGAGAGAAAGAGAGATAGGCGTTTGTGGAAATCAATGACGACCAACGCTTGAGTGTCATAGATCAGAGATTGGGGAGGGGGGAGAGAGAGAAAGAGAGATAGGCGTTTGTGGAAATCAATGACGACCAACGCCTGACTGTCATAGATCAGAGATTGGGGAGGGGAGAGAGAGAGAGAGAAAGAGAGATAGGCGTTTGTGGAAATCAATGACGACCAACGCTTGAGTGTCATAGATCAGAGATGGGGTGGGGGGGGGGAGAGAAAGAGAGATAGGCGTTTGTGGAAATCAATGACGACCAACGCTTGAGTGTCATAGATCAGAGATGGGGTGGGGGGGGAGAGAAAGAGAGATAGGCGTTTGTGGAAATCAATGACGACCAACGCTTGAGTGTCATAGATCAGAGATTGGGGAGGGAGAGAGAGAGAGAGAGAGAGAGAGAGAGAGAGAGAGAGAGATAGGCGTTTGTGGAAATCAATGACGACCAACGCCTGACTGTCATAGATCAGAGACTGGGTAGAAAGGAGAGGGGGAGAGGAAGAGAGATAGGTGTACAACAATGTTAATACCAACTCCTCGATTTGAAAAATATCAAATGTAACTTCCATGGCTGGAGAAATCCGCCTATAAAAATAGCACATAATAAAATGGGAAAATATTGTAATAAAATAACTAATTGTCGGAAATAGGTTTTATATCAAAAGGAATATGGGAGACCAGGGAGATGGGAGAACAAATCCGGGAACTAAGCCGGAAAAAAACCCACAAAAAACAAATAAATAACCAAATCCGGAAATTACTTCAAAGTCCAGCCACAGTGCAATGAGGAAAAAGGAAGGTAATTCATACAAACGTGAAACGCCCTTAAGTAGTTTAGAAAAACGGCACGTACAGATGAGATATTAAATGATAAAGCAACCACGCAACGAGACGTGCTAAAAGACATGGAAAACCCGTGTTGAGATGGGAGGGTGTGATGTTTATAGGTCACATAACAACAACTGTATTTAGAATAGCTGGTTTCCTTTTATGGTATTTACATATATTTTCCAACCCTCGTGATCGGAAATTGTTAAGTTTCCTGCGAAGTATTTTCGGCGCTTTGGAGCTTTGATACTTTTAGAAACATTTTTCCGTTTAGAAGCACCTTACTTCCTGGATAAGGAACAAGACTTTCTCCATTAATGTATATGTGGTAGCTGCTTTCGTTTCTTATCAGCTCATTGCTCTTACTTTTGCGTGCCTATTTTTCATTTGCGTTTAAAAGTGTGCCTCATAGTCAAACAGGATACCTCCTTTGGGCAGTTTACTGCAGCATGAGGTGGGACCGAGCACCGAACAAGCCCAAAATTGATACGAAGATAACTCTTGAAGACAACACCCCCCAGACACCTCATTATCTCCCCTAGACAAGTTTTCGTCACTTATGTTAACAAGCGCCCCCTAACTCTAGTTAATTTATGTTCATCGGCAAAGACACTACACCCACAGTCCAGAAAGTGGGATTGACTTAATCAGCGAATGATCTACGAGAAAATAAGCTACACACCTTCTTTAAAATGCTGTGTAATCTTGGGAACGGCTACACTTACAAAGACGAAAATAATAACTATAAATCACGTAGAAACAAACATGTCAAATCGACAGCCCTGGTTAAAAATTACCAGCATCTTCCTGCCCAATCAAAGTTCGACACCGACAGCTATAAATAGACGCAAAATACACAAATAAACTACGGATCTCTATTAATAAATGACCCTGTGGGACATACGTCCATAAATAATGTTTCAAAATCGCGTCAAGTCTCATCTAGATCAATCTGCTGTCTGGGCAGGAACAGGCAATGAAAATGAAAAAGCTGTCAACATTTCATTTTAAAATTGACAGATATGAGTGTGCCAAGTACACCCCCCCCCCTAAAAAAAATAATAAAATAAAAATCTATCCTGGAAATATTCCCCCCAGTTGACAGTTCCTGGTCACTGAATTAAACGGAAGGGGAAGTTGGCAACGGTTTGCGTGAGTCAGGACCTGGCGATGTCGTTTTCCGACCTGGGGAAAGGTTGTTCTGTTTGAATTGAAAAGTTCGTTTATGTTTTCCTTTATATTTCTGTCTCCTTCTCTCTCCGTCCCTATCTGTTTCCTTCTTTCTCCGTCCCTATCTGTCTCCTTCTCTCTCCGTCCCTATCTGTCTCCTTCTCTCTCCGTCCCTCTGTCTCCTTCTCTCTCGTCCCTATATGTCTCCTTCTCTCTCCGCCCCTATCTGTCTCCTTCTCTCTCCGCCCCTATCTGTCTCCTTCTCTCTCCGCCCCTATCCGTCTCCTTCTCTCTCCGTCCCTATCTGTTTCCTTCTCTCTCTGTCCTCTATCTCCTTCTCTCTCCGTCCCTATCTGTTTCCTTCTTTCTCCGTCCCTATCTGTCTCCTTCTCTCTCCGTCCCTATCGTCTCCTTCTCTCTCCGTCCTTCTCTGTCTCCTTCTCTCTCCGTCCCTATATGTCTCCTTCTCTCTCCGCCCCTATCTGTCTCCTTCTCTCTCCGCCCCTATCTGTCTCCTTCTCTCTCCGCCCCTATCTGTCTCCTTCTCTCTCCGTCCCTATCTGTTTCCTTCTCTCTCTGTCCCTCTGTCTCCTTCTCTCTCCGTCCCTATCTGTCTCCTTCTCTCTCCGTCCCTATCTGTTTCCTTCTCTCTCCGTCCCTGTTTCCTTCTCTCTCCGTCCCTATCTGTCTCCTTCTTTCTCCGTCCCTATATGTCTCCTTCTCTCTCTGTCCCTATCTGTTTCCTTCTCTCTCTGTCCCTCTGTTTCCTTCTTTCTCCGTCCCTATCTGTCTCCTTCTCTCTCCGTCCTTCTCTGTCTCCTTCTCTCTCCGCTTCTCTCTCCGTCCTTCTCTGTCTCCTTCTCTCTCCGTCCCTATCTGTCTCCTCCTCTCTCCGTCCCTCTCTGTCTCCTTCTCTCTCCGTCCTTCTCTGTCTCCTCCTCTCTCCATCCCTCTCTGTCTCCTTCTCTCTCCGTCCTTCTCTGTCTCCTCTGTCTCCTCCTCTCTCCATCCCTCTCTGTCTCCTTCTCTCTCCGTCCTTCTCTGTCTCCTCTGTCTCCTCCTCTCTCCATCCCTCTCTGTCTCCTTCTTCTCCGTACCTCTCTGTCTCCTCTGTCTCCTCCTCTCTCCATCCCTCTCTGTCTCCTTCTTTCTCCGTACCTCTCTGTCTCCTCTGTCTCCTCCTCTCTCCATCCCTCTCTGTCTCCTTCTTTCTCCGTACCTCTCTGTCTCCTCTGTCTCCTCTCTCTCCATCCCTCTCTGTCTCCTTCTTTCTCTGTACCTCTCTGTCTCCTCTGTCTCTCCTCTCTCCATCCCTCTCTGTCTCCTCTGTCTCCTCCTCTCTCCATCCCTCTCTGTCTCCTTCTTTCTCCGTACCTCTCTGTCTCCTCTGTCTCCTCCTCTCTCCATCCCTCTCTGTCTCCTCTGTCTCCTCCTCTCTCCATCCCTCTCTGTCTCCTCTGTATATATATATATACTATTCAAAAAAAGAAACGCAACACTACTGTAGTCGTAATGTTTCAGTCTTGACATAAAGAGACTTTAAGACTTTAACAATGAAATGATGTTCATTAAATTTGGTTTGGACTTTTATTCATTGCGACTGAGGCCTCCGTTTCAGTAAGATGTATGGCTTCCTCTGGCCTGTATCAGAGAACGACATCTCCTTGACATGGATCCGATTAGCCGTTGGATCTGTTGTTGTGGGATGGCTGCTCACACTTCCTGCAGTGCAAAAGACAACTGTCGGAGATTGGTTGGCGCCACGTCTCGCTGGCGGACTTGTCTGTTGAGTTCATTCCATATGTGTTCTACTGGTTTCATGTCTGATGACATGGATGGCCACAGAATAGTCTGAACGTTGTTGTCAGCGAGGAACTGGATGGTGAGTTGTGCCACATGAGGTCGAGCGTTATCCTGCTGAAAAATCGACTCTGGTACAGCCAGAAGTGGAAGGACGTGAGGACGAAGAATTTCAGCGACGTATCGTTGTGTATTCATGCATCCTTCAATTTGCACCAGGTCACTTCTTCCCATGAAGTTGATCGTCCCCCACACCAGTACACCTCCACCACCATGTGGAGGAGCCTCATACACGCAGTTCTGGGCGTAGTGCTCGTGGACTCTGCCGTAAACTCTTCTCCGTCTTCCTAGTCATTGGAGCAGAAAGAATGATTCATCATTAAACCAAACCCTTCTCCAATCATTCGCAACGGTCCACTGATGATGCTGGTTCGCCCACTGCAGTCGGTTCTGGCGATGCCGGTCCGTAAGAAACAGACCTCTGTAGGATCTTCTAGCCCAAAGACCAGCGTCGTGCAGCCGGTTCCTGGCCGTTTGATCTGAAATTCGACGAGCTGCTATCATTGACTGGACTGTTGAGGACGCAGATACAAATCGATTCCTGAGGTGACGCAGCCGTATGAAGCGGTCTTCGGCAGGAGTTGTGACTATGGGTCTTCCACTGCGCGGCCGGTCTGGAACTGAGCCAGTTTCTTAAAATCGTCTCCAAAGGCAACTAATGGTGCTTCTAACCACATTAAATTGTCAGACTACTACACTTTGTGACTGTTCAGTCTGTAAACATCCAATGATGATGATTCGTTGTTCTGTAGTGAGATGAGCCATACTTGCGCATTGAATTTTCAAATGAATTGATTCGAGGAGCGTCAATATTTTATAGGCATTCAATAACATGGTCAGTGAGTTTGTGTTCAGTAAGTTTCACGGGATTCTCGTGAACCTGTCATGAGAGTTATTGTCAAAAATGCTGTTTTGACTAGTGTCGCTTTTCTGTGCTCATGAATCATCTGCTGCGTACAATTCAGGTCAGCACGTGAAGGATGTCCAAGTGAACGTTTCAGGCAATTTGCCCTTGTCTGATCAGCAAACTTCAGTTTAAATTGCAACATCGTTTGTGTTGCGTTTCTTTTTTTTTTTAACTATATATATATATATATATATAGAGAGAGAGAGAGAGAGAGAAAATATCCTCCATATATCCTCCAGTAAAAACTCAACACTTTATCGAACTATTGGGAAGCGTTAACTCTTTGTGTACGCTGGCTATTCTCAAGCTCTGAAACCGTGCAAGTGTGGCAGTTAAACTAATGACATTTTCCCCAACAATGGGACGTTTACTTTTAAATTCTCCGAGCAGCAGGTGCAAATGAAATTTTTCTTCATTTATGGCCTTATTAAAAAATGGCATGACTTTGAAATTCGGCACACACACGTTATGCAAGTTTTAGCAAGTAAAGAGTCATTATCTGTTTCCACCGAAGGGAAGTCTGTTAATGATTTTGTCATGTCCAGGTTGTTGTCAGAAGAGCGATGGCGAGCTGTTGGTATTGCTTAGCCAATGAATGACGACTAAGGATGTTGCCAGAGACTTCCATTGTGGTCATTCGACTTATACGTGAGGTTGAACCAGTGATTTCAGGCAACATGTGTCATGGATGACCGTCCCAGGCCTGACCCCCTCGTGTAACAACATGAGTTCAAGACAGCCAAATGTTATTGATACACCTGCGCATTGTCTCCAACAAGCAGGTCATACAGCAGGACATACACCTGGCACTCGAGGACTTGTTAGCTCTAAAACTGTATGACGGAGACTTCAAGCTCGCTAAAACAGGCATCCCAGGATTGGCCCTGCACTTACTATACGTCACCAGACCAGTCAAATGGCTTGGGGCCCGTCAAAGTTTACGTCGTCCCAATGGCAGAATGGAGATCGACGATGTTCTCAGATGAAAGCCTACTTTAGTGTCTCCCTTGCTGATAGGAGAAATCGCTTGTGGCTTCGACCTGGAGAAAGATACACCGATGCGTGTGTAGTCCAGCATGGCAGATAGAGGAAGCGTACATGTGTGGGGGGTGGATTCTCCCATGATCACCATACTCCACTCCACATTTTCAGAGTTAATGTTACCACTGGCCTCTACGTTTATCAGGTTCTGCGTCATATCCTGGTATCTTTCTTCCAGAACCACCTAGATCTGAGATTCTTTCAGCACGATAGCGCTAGACCTCATACAGCTAATCCTACCAGGAATTTCTTATCCCGGGCAACCTTTTCTTGCCCTGGATTGACCTCCAGACTCTCCTGCAATGAGCAGGACTGAACATGCGTGGGAGGAACTGAGCAGAAAGAGCAGTCAGTATGACACCAACACTGTGAGTGATCTGGAGCTAGGCTATTATCAACTTTTAAAATCATATTTGTCAAAAATAAGTTAACAGCAGTTTCTGATGCTTTGACATGTCTTCTATAGTGCACAGCTCTAAAGGATTTAAGGGGATATTCCCAAGAGACCCCCCCTTCCCAAAAAAAAAACAGCTGTAACGAGATAAATTTGGAATATTCTCCAAGAACTTGAATCTATAATACTAGTGGCCGAAGACTGGAAGAGGAGAAGAAACAAAATACTTTAAGAATTCAGAGCAAAAAGGGTTTAAGCGACCTCCCTTTACCAAAAAAAAAAAAAAAAGAGAACAGGGGAACACATAAACAGGAGAAAGCTCGCAGAAAGAGAAAACACAGAGATCAGAGAAAACCTGCAGATCAAGGAAAAGCTCAGAAATAAGAGAACACCTAGAAGTCAGAGAAAACATAGAGATCAGAGAAAACCTAAAGGTCAGAGAAAACATAGAGATCAGAGAAAACCTAAAGGTCAGAGAAAGCATAGAGATCAGAGAAAACCTAAAGGTCAGAGAAAGCATAGAGATCAGAGAAAACCTAAAGGTCAGAGAAAGCATAGAGATCAGAGAAAACCTAAAGGTCAGAGAAAGCATAGAGATCAGAGAAAACCTAAAGGTCAGAGAAAGCATAGAGATCAGAGTAAAGCTACAGGTCAGAGAAAAACTAGAGGTCCGAGAAAACATAGAGATCAGAGAAAACCTAGAGGTCAGAGGAAAAACTAGAGATCAGAGAAAACATAGAGGTCAGAGAAAACGAAGAAGGCAGAGAAAACATAGAAGTCAAAGAGAAAATCTAGAGGTCAGAGAAAACATAGAAGTCAGAGAAATCCTATAAGTCAGAGAAAACCTAGAGGTCAGAGAAAACATAGAAGTCAGAGAAAATACAGAGGTCAGAGATAACACAGAGGTCAGATAAAAACTGGAAGTCAGGGGGGAAAAATGCAGAGATCTGAGAAAATCTCAGAAGACAGAGAAAACCTAGAGGTCAGAGAAAATCCCAGAAATCAGAGAAAACCCCAGAAGTCATAGAAAGCATAGAATTCAGAGAAAACCTAAAGTTAGAGGGAAAACCTAGAGATGAGAGAAAACATAGAAATCAGAGAATACCTAGAAATAAGATAAAATATAGACACCAGAGAAAACATAGGTGTAAATGAAATACATTGCCTTCGCCCCCCCCCCCCCCAACCCCCCGTTCTCTACAATGTCTAAAGAAAAGAGAAAATACGAGTAAAAAATATAAATAAAAAAACAAAACTGCATAATAAAACTTTCTTGCATCAAACCCGATCTCACACTGGGCACGATTTCGAGTACAACACAAAACTCTTTTAAGGATATCTTTTTCTTTTTCTTTTAAAGAATAATAACAGAGGGGAATAAAAAGTTGCTAATACACAAAGAGTGCATCTAAAACCTTCAAGAAAGCCAACGAAACAAAACCCTACCCCGCCAAGAAAAATCCACGATATTTTCTATAAATTATGAGCATCGTGGCTCTAGAATGCAACAAATCAACTACCTCTCTCATAAGACGCGGGACTTGACAAGCGTGAGTAATATGCCGCGACGGACTACGATTTATCTTTCAGTGTCTGGCGTTTGATTGACGTGCCCGGTGAAAACTTGACAACTCCGTACACTTTCTGGGGCTTGCAAGTTTGCGTCTTGGTCACGCAGTCCTTGTATAAACACCCTTTCTGCTTTCAGAAATGAAAGTTCACCCCGAAACAGTGCACAAGAAAAGGCTCATAAAATACCATTTTAATTTAGAGTTCGTGTCTTCGCCTCTACAGAGATTGTCTATTAATAATCACTTTTTTAAAAATTCTAAATTTTTCTTAAAATTATTTTTTTTAAAAAAACTGAAACTGATAATTGTTGGCAGGTGGGAGGTCACTCATTTGAGTTGTTAATCATTTGTTTTTAATCTGTAATATTCAGTTCTTTTACTTGTAGTAGTAGTAGTAGTAGTAGTAGTAGTGGTAGTAGTAGTAGTAGTAGTGGTGGTAGTGGTAGTAGTGTTATTAGTAGTAGTAGTAGTAGCAGTAGTAGTAGTAGTTGTAGTAGTAGTAATAGAAGTAGTGGTGGTAGTAGTGTTAGTAGTAGTAGTAGTTGTTGTTGTGGTAGTGGTAGTAGTAGTAGTAGTAGTAGTGGTAGTGGTAGTAGTAGTAGTAGTAATAGTAGTGGTAGTAGTGTTAGTAGTAGTAGTAGTAATAGTAGTGGTAGTAGTGTTAGTAGTAGTAGTAGTTGTTGTTGTGGTAGTGGTGGTAGTAGTAGTAGTAGTAGTAATAGTGGTAGTGGTAGTAGTAGTAGTGGTAGTGGTAGTGGTAGTAGTAGTGGTGGTAGTAGTGCTAGTGGTGGTAGTAGCAGCAGTATTAGTAGTACTAGAGATAGTTGTGGTGGTGGTGGTAGTATTACTAGCAGTAGTAGTAGTAGTGGTAGTGGTGGTGGTGATAGTAGTAATAGTGGTGGTGGTGGTGGTGGTGGTGTGGTAGTAGTAGTAGTAGTAGTAATAGTAGTAATAGCAGCAGCAGCGGTAGATATAGTAGTAGTAGTAATAGCAACAGCAGCAGCAGAAACAGTAGTAATAGTAGAAGTAATGGTGGTGGTGGTGGTGGTGGAGGTGATGGTAGTAGTAGTAATAGTAGTAGTATAAGTAATAGTGGTGGTGGTGGTTGCGGTAGTAGTAGTAGTAGTATAGTAGTAGTAGTAGCAGTAATAGTAGTGATGGTGGTGATGGTAGTAGTAGTAGTAGTAGTAGTAGTAGTAATAGTGGTGGTGGTGATGATGGTAGTAATAGTAGTAGTAGTAGTAGTAGAAGTAATAGTGGTGGTGGTGGTGATAGTAGTAGTAGTAGGAGTAGTAGTAGTAGTACAATTAGAAGTAATAGTAGTGGTGGTGATGGTAGTAGTAGCAGTAGTAGTAGTAGCAGCAGTAATAGTAGAAGTAATAGTGGTGGTGGTGGTGATGGTACTAGTAGTAGCAGTAATAGTAATAGAAGTAATGGTAGTGGTGGTGATGGTAGTAGTAGTAGTAGTAGTAGTAGTAATAGAAATAATAGTAGTGGTGGTGATGGTGGTGGTGGTGGTAGTAGTAATAGTTGTGGTGGTGGTAGTGGTAGTAGTAGTAGTAGTGGTGGTGGTAGTAGTAGTGGTAGTAGTAGTGGTAGTGGTATAGTAGTAGTAGTAGTAGTAGTAGTAAAAATGGTGGTGGTGGTAGTAGTAGTAGTAGCAGTAGTGGTAGTGGTATAGTAGTAGTAGTAGTAGTAGTAGTAGTAGTAGTAGTAGTAATAGTAAAAATGGTGGTGGTGGTTATGGTGGTAGTAGTAGTAGTAGTAGTAGTAGTAGTAGTAGTAGTAGTAGTAGTAGTGAACTTGTAGTGGCCACTTCTTAGACCGGATAAATATATTACTACTTTGAATGTACAGATAACAGGACAGCAGAGTGGATATCAACAACGACACAGTCTAGCTTTCTTCTACTGCTTCTACAGCACCTACTACTACTACCTTTGCCGATGTTCCTGTTGCTACTACTACTACTACTATTACTACTACTATTACTATTTATGTTACTTTTGCCGCTGTTGCTGCTGCTATCACAACTACTACTGCTACTGCAACCAGCACTACTTCGGCTGCTACCACTACAGGTGCTGCTATGCTACAGATACCATTGTTACTGCTGCTGTTGCTACCATTACTACTGCTGCTACTGCTAGTGTTGCTACTTCTATCACTAATACTACTTCTGCTACTTCTACTGCTGCTACTACTACCACTATTTCTGATGCTGCTGCTACTGGTGCTACTGCGTCCATTACTACTATTACTACTACTGCTGCTGCTGCTACCTCTACTACTGCTACTACTGCTACCACTGCTACTACTATTGCTGCTACAACTACTGCTGCTGCTGCTTCTACTTCTACAGCTGCTACTGCTACCACTATTACTACTGCTGCTAGTGTTACTTCTACTGGTGGTAATACTACTACTAGTGCTGCTGCTGCTATCACTACTATTGCTACTACTGCTACCACTACTTCAGCTGCTACTGCTACCACTATTACTACTGCTGCTGCTACCACTACTACTGCTGCTACTGCTACCACTATTACTGCTGCTGCTAATACTACTACTACTACTGCTACTGCTGCTACCACCACTACAACTGCTACTGCTACCACTACTACTACTGCTGTTGCTACCACTACTACTACTGATACCCCTTCTACTGCAACGATTACTACCCATACTACTGCTGCTACTGCTACCACTATTACTGCTGCTGCTAATACTACTACTACTGCTAATGCTTCTACTACTACTACTGCTACTGCTGTTACGACTACTACAGCTGCTACTGCTACCACTACTACAACTGCTACTGCTACCACTACTACAACTGCTACTGCTACCACTATTGCTGCTGCTACTACTACTACTACTACTACTACTTCTACTACTACTACTACTACTACTGATGCTGCTACTGCTAATACTACTACAGCTACTACTACCACCACCGCTGCTGCTATCACTACTGCTACAACTACTACTACTACTACTACTACTACTACTACTACTCCACTACTACTACTGATGCTGTTGCTGCTGCTAATACTACTACTACTACCACCACCATTGCTGCTACTGCTGCTGCTATCACTGTTGCTACTACTACTACTGCTACTACTACTGCTGTTGCTGCTGTTATCACTAATGCTGCTGCTGCTACCACAAGTACTATTACTACTACTGTTCCTGCTGCTATCCACTACTACTGCTACTACTACTGCTACTACTTCTGCTACTGCTACTACTACTACTACTACTATTACTGCTGCTGCTGCTACTACTGCTGCTACTTCTGCTACTGCTACTACTACTACTACTACTATTACTGCTGCTGCTGCTACTACTGTTACTACTTCTGCTACTGCTACTACTACTACTACTACTATTACTGCTGCTGCTGCTACTACTGCTGCTACTTCTGCTACTGCTACTACTGCTACTACTTCTGCTACTGCTACTACTACTACTACTATTACTGCTGCTGCTACTACTGCTAGTACTTCTGCTACTGCTACTACTACTACTACTACTATTACTGCTGCTGCTACTACTACTGCTACTACTTCTGCTGCTGCTACTACTGCTACTACTTCTGCTACTGCTACTACTACTACTATTACTGCTGCTACTACTACTTCTACTGCTACTACTTCTACTGCGGCTATTACTACTAGCTACTAGTATTACTATTTCCATGACCTCCGATAGAAATTTGTAACCTGATGCAAAACGTCCGTCCTCCCCTACTCCTTTCGTTCATGTGGCCCCGAATCCTTCCGGGTCCACTGTAGGCACCGGTAAATGAGATGTACCGAAACAAGCATTTTGAGATTTTGATTGATTACATGCAATTGGCTTTCTATTCGGCTGAACATTCATTCATTCATTCGTTTGCATGTCCCTTGCGGAACTTTGCCTCCCCAACAGCTCTCATGTAAGCCTCTCGGTTGTGAACAAGATGGCCTGCTGCTGATGCATCCATTTGCAGATCTTCAACGATGTCTTGCAGCCATCTTCGCCTTGGTCTTCCTCTCTTTATTTTTCTCATTGTGCACCCTTCCAAGACGGTCTTCTCTAGATTATCATGACGTTTAATGTGTTCAAAATATTTAAATATTTTTAAATATTTAAGTTTTCTCTCTTTAATCCTCTTTACTAGCCAGCCTCCTTCAACATTAAGTTCTTGTAGCATGGATATATTTGTTCTTTTGTGTGTCCATGATATTTGAAGAACTCATCTGTAGCATTTACAGTCAAAGGCATTTATGTGTTTCTCAGCTGTTTTGTTAAATGTCCAGGTCTCACAGGCATATGTTGCGATGGGAAAGTTGCATGCTCTTAAAAATCTTATTTTTGTGGTTCTGTCCGTTCCTCTCCACAGATTATTTTGTTGTTTTACTTTCTGAAGAGCGATAGATGTCCTCCTTTTCATTTCCTTCATTGTATCCCCATTATTAGTTAGCAGTGATCCAGGATATTCAAAACTCTCCACTTCTTCCAGTTTTTCCTCATTGATACATATTTCAGTTGCCTTCTTTGTTTTGTCATTTGTCATCAATTTAGTTTTCTTTGCATTAAGTCAGAGGTTTTGCTCTTCGCTGTTCTTACGGACAGACATAATTAGTTTTTCCATTCCTTTTTGTGTTGTGGACAGTAATACTGTGTCATCAGCATATCTAATCTCTTGTATTTCATAATCTGCAGTTTTTATGGCATTGTAATATTCTTTGTCTACATCTTCTCTAACGTTCCTCATTATATTTTCAGAATACAAGTTAAATAAGTAAGGCGACAATATGCACCCCTGATGGACCCCTTGTTTTGTGTCAAACCAAGTTGTTGTTTCACCATTTATTCTTACTGCTGCTTGTTGGTCTAGATACAGCAGTGATGTTAATTGTATCAAATGTGTTGGAAATCTCATTTTTTCCATTATTATCCAAAGTTTCTGGTGTTGTACACAATCAAATGCCTTTGAGTAGTCTATAAAGATAAATATAGATTCACATTAAACTCTCTGCATTTCTCTATTATTAATCTTATATTGAATATATGATCTCTTGATCCTCTTCCTTGCCTGAAAGCAGCTTGAACCATATTGACTTCTTCTTCTATTTTCTTACGAAATCTACCCATTATGATTTTTAACAGAATTTTACTAGCATGACTAATCAGGGCAACAGTTCTGTAGTTTGTGCATAATTTCAGGTTACCCTTTTTTGGCAGTGGTATGAATATAGTTCTTTTCCATTCTTTTAGCCAAATACCTGAATGCCATATCTTTTTACATAATGCATGATAGATTGTTGCACATTCCTTTCCTCCTGCTTTAATAAATTGAGCGGTTATCTCATCACATCCTGGTGATTTACCATTTTTCAATTTCTTTATTGCCCATAAAGCTTCTTCTATTGTCGGTTCGGGTTCTTTCTCCTCCAATAATAATTCACACTGTTGATTTCTGCTTTCACAGTCGGTTGTTTCATACATTCCTCTGCAATATTCTTTCCATCTTTCTATAATTTTTTTTGTCTCTGTCAAAGTATTCCCCATCTCGTCACAAATTACATTTAGCTTAGGTGTGACATTTCTCGTCAATGTCTTCATTTCTTTAAACATTTCACTAATTCTTCCACATTTCTGATGTCCTTCTATCCTTTCACAACAATCTTGTATGTATTGTTTGTTTTTTTTTGTCTTTTCTTATGTTTCTTCGTACTTCTTTTGTTAAAGATTTATATTTCTCTTTATTGTTGTTTGTCACTTTCCATTGCTTCTTCATTTCTGTACGTTGTTTTATCAGTTCTAGTGTGCCTGCTGTAATCCATCCATTCTTGTGTGTTTTCTTTACTGGAACCATGTCTTTAGCTGTTGTTATTAAGATATCTACGGGCTGTGTAGCCAAATCATCTGGTGTCATTTCCTCCTGTACAGCCATCAGGATTTCGAAATGGTTCTTCACTTCTATATCATATTGTTCTGGTATTTCTGTAAAATCAAAGCGGAGTGGTCTTGATCCCTTAACTGTCCTTTTTATCTTTATCTTCATGTCTGCTATTAATAACTCATGGTCCGTGTCACAATCAGCACCTGGTAAAGTTTTTGCTGATGTTATACTTGATCTCCATCTTCCTTGCACTAAAATGTAATCTGTTTGATTCTTGGTTTTCCCATCAGGTGATGTCCATGTGTAAAGTCTTCTTGGATGTTGTTTAAAAAGTGTGTTAGCGATCATTAGCTCATTTTCCATACAAAACGCCGTTACATTGTCACCTGCTTCATTTCTATGTCCTATGCTAAATTACTCTACAACATGTCCTTCATCTGCTGCTCTTTCTGTACCAATCTCTGCATTAAAATCCCCCATTATTAATATAATATCATTTTTACGTACCTGGTCTATCGTTGTTTGCAGTGTGTTATAAAAGTCTTCTACTTCCATTTCTTCTGCTGCTGATGTAAATGCATATATCTGGATGATTGTTACATTTCTAGGAGTGTCCTTAAGTCTGACTGTGAGGATTCTATCACTTACTGGATTGTAGCCTAGTAATGCCTTTGATGCTGATTTGTCCAAGCCACTCCATTCTTTCCTCCTAATTCTCCACCAGAGTATATAAAGATATTATCATTCTCGCTCTTGACGTGTCCTGATCTTTTTCATCGATGTTCACAGATTCCCAAAAAGTGTATCCCCGTTCTTATCATCTTATTGTTGGATTAGACCTCGAAAAAATCAAAGACAAAGGACTTTTAGACGTGAGATAAAGAAAAACCACAAGAGAATTATCTGGGATTTGAACCACGGGCTCCGGTATGACGAACAGCCGTCTAACCACGAGAGAACAGCACACCAACGAACTACGCTATCTAACACCCCCCAAAAAATGTGTCTGAAAGCGAAGTCATTAGTACTGTTCAGTCGAAACGAAGATCGAGACCACCGGACAGAAACGAGGTCATGACACAGAAATTCCGTAGCTTAAATTCAGTCTCACGCAGGTACCAACTTTTCCCTGCCACAGTCGATATTGTGATAACTTCCTGTTAGTCTAGTGACTCCCATGTTCGTTATAGCGATTTTGTTTCGTTGGTGCGTTAAACTATTGTAACTTTTTAAATGTACACGATTTATCTGCGCATGTATGGTGACCTTTCATAGTTCAATCCAAAGCGTGGCTAACAACCGAGCGAAATAGATGTTTTACCGGAGAAAATTCAGTATTTATTGTGATTTCGGAGGCATAAGGACATGTCCTATGACCTGACCACTGTTCCTGAATGTACCCCAAGTACACCTATACCTATTAAATGGACTGGAGAAGTAGTTAGATGGTTATTTCAGATATTATTTTAGTGAGAATGCCACCACACGACGAGATCGGACGAAAATTTAATAACATACACACACAGGCCGCTGCAATGTTAGTGCATACTGGACAATAACAACAAACGAACGAATACTTTTTACATAAAGTTAATTTCATATTATGGTTTCAGGGACATCTTTTTTAATAAATAGGAAACAACTAAGCTTCCGTACAGTATTTTAACAAAACACAATTAAGTACTGTCAATCCCTGCTTTAAAGATGTACTCAAGGAGTGAAAATATATCTGCCACAACCTGCTTCTAAACTAACACAGTGCTGTCGTTCAATATCTTCACCGCATCAGCTGCTGTAAGAACATCAGCTGGCAGTTGCAGGTGCTCTTGTATGGACATACTCCAATTTTTTTTTCTCTTTTGCTAGTCCTGTTGTCTCATACTCCCTTTCTTCTTTGTAGTGGCACAACTCGTAGCACATGTGTTCCCATTCGTATCAAGCTAGCCGCAATATTAGCGTCTCCTTTTTTTTTTTTACCAACAACTTTCTGACACTTAATGGCTCCTTTTTTGGTGTTTCTTTAAAACGCGTTTTGAATTAACCAATCATTTTACAAACCCCTTTGCTGCCAACTGCCATTTAATTTGAGAAAGCAAGGCTCAACCAAGAAATCCGACTAGGCAATCAAGCGAATGGTGTGCTTCGTGTAATTAGTGTTAAAACTTCTTCTGTTGCACTTTCTTTTTTATTGTTGTTGTTGTTTTTTTGTTTTGTTTTGTTTTTTTTTTTGTTTTACACTGTCCGCGAAAGATTACTTTCACTTACTTGTCACTGAATATAACCATATTTCTTCCAACATAAGTAAACCAAGATTAAAATAAGCATTACTATTTCAAATTATTTCTTGTTTCCTTGAATGAAAATTCTGGTTTTCTTGTGAGAAAGAAGAAAGTCACCGGCGGATCTCATAATCAAGTCTAAAGACATGGAAATGTGGAGAGAAATGATCGCCTACGCCACGCGGCACGGCACTTGATTGATTGGCAGACATAAAACAGAATGAATATACCCGAATAAATAGGAAAAGAGTAAGCAGGACTGCAAAATAAACTTGAGGGATATTAAGTACTTACGCCCTTTAAAAATACAATTAAAGGAACAAAAGAGCAGAATAAGAACAAACTTCAAGTGAGCACGGCGAGATAAGAACAAAAGTGATACCTTACAAAGTGAACCAAAAAAACTTGGATTTACTCGCTTTATTTCGGGTCTCCCCCTTTAAAATTTGAGAGAGTTGGCAGCGACGGTGTGTGTGTCGCTCTATTCCAGCGAGGAACGCCTGTCAATATCTCCACGAGACCTGGGAATGGAGGACATTACGGGAAGATGTCCTACTTATCACCTACTGTGTGCTCGACGTCCGGATAGTCAGTATCAGGACATAGTAAAGGAGGGCAAAAAAATCCCTCCCTCCCCTCTCTCTCTCTGGGGGGAGGAGAGGGGAGTGTGGATTTTGCTTAAAAATTGGGGGGAGTATGCGAAACAGCAACAAACGATACCGGGATTAACGATGAAGGATTCTGAGCTGATGGTTCATTGACGATCCACGGAGAGGAGGAGGGATATAAAGCGAACAGAAGGGAAATCGTGAGGCTGCGTGACCTGTATTTAACCCAGGCCTGTCATCGGAGCCGATCATCTTTCGTGCAGATGGTCTGAACATTGAGCTGCCGTACCAGGCCTGATTTGGATGAGTTCGTCTGACCAGTTCAGGACATCCAATCACGGAGGACTAACACGCTCTTAAGGTAATTGTCAATGCTTTTTTTAAAAGTTCTTAACAATAACTAGCATGCCTATTTCCAAGTTTAAACCAGTTTCTGCTAAAAAAAATTAATATTTGATCGGCTATCTATTTTATGAATTAAATTTCTAATGTAGCAATAAATACATTTACATTTCCAATTTCTTATAAAGTTAACCTCTATATAAATAATATATAAATATGTATAAATATATATATCCTTTCACCGATGCCATGAATTATTTATTTTCAATTTTACTATCTTTTTTGCCCCCAAATAATACGTAAAAAATTCTTTCTGGGCGTAATAATAAAGGCAAAACAATCAATATTTCGTCTTCGATTTTGCTACTACCTAGATCATCTCTGCTAGATATTTTCCATCAGAAAAATTGTAAAGCGCACATGCACAAGAACAGATAGTCTAGAATTCGCAGATATAATCTAGGCTTTAAAATATAGGCATTTAAAAAAAACAACAAAAGAAATACTTATAGAGGGGGAGCAAGGAAAACAGGGTATAACTTCAATTCAGAAATGTTAACATTCTTCGGCGCACGTTTTACTGTAGCTCAGAGTGAAGTTATCGCTGTCATAACTCAACAAGGAAGGGCAATAACTGCCAAAGACTAGTAACCCGGAAACGTGTTAAAAACATTTCTCGCAAGGTCGTGTCATTTCTGTCTGTCTTAAAGCCGACGCGAGCACGCCTGCCCTGGTTCAAGGCTATAATACAAATATCATTGCTTCTTGTTTGTCTCGTAATTTCTCTTTCAGATACGAGCTTAGATGGAGGACGGTCTAGCTCGCTGTTTTAGTTATCACGTCTTCTCCATCGGCTTCTAGTTCTTCAAGTTCTCATGTCTTGGCTATCGTCATTTAAGTTCTTATGTACTCTCCGTTGTTTTCTCACGACTTGTCTATCGTCTTTTAGTTCTCATGTCTTCTACATCGCCTTTTAGTTCTCATGTATTTTGCGTTGTCTTCTAGTTCTTCAAGTTCTCATGGCTTGTCTGTTTTCTTTTAGTTCTGATGTACTCCCCATCTTCTTCTAATTCTTCAAGTTTCTCATGTTACGTCTGTCATCTTTTAGTTCTCATAAAGTGTCCATCGTCTTCTAATTCTCATTTATTGTCCACCATTTTCTAATTCTCATTTTTGTCCATCATCTTCTAATTCTCTTTTATTGTTCATCGTCTTCTAATTCTCATGTATTGTCCATTGTCTTCTAATTCTCATGTGTTGTCCATTGTCTTCTAATTCTTCCAGTTCTCATGATTTGTCTATGGTCTTTTAGTTCTCATATCTTCTCTGCTGCCTGACATCAGCTTTCTGTATCAACTGCTCTTGTCAAAGCATTTTCTGATGCTGGCCTACCTGACGTTTTTCATTGAAAGCCTATTCTGTGATTTTGTTGTTTTTCCTAGTCATTTGTCTCTGAGATGTTCTAACTTTCAAAACACTTTACTTGTAGAAAAAAATCTACTACTTGCCTGTTTTATTTCAGACAGCTGGTCACATAATGTTTAGTATTTGTCATTGCTGGTAACGGGTCCTGTAAGAAACTACATAAACTCTCCAATCCCATCCTTTATTGTGCCAGCTGTATACGGTATTTGCATAACCTTCCTCAGAAGTATCACCATTATTAGTGGTCCCGTCATTGTAGTTAGTGATGAGTGTCCCGAATCTGTAGATCGAACATTGGGAATGACTGAATCTTTGGTTAGTAGTGGTTTATATTTAGGTTTATATTTACGTCCTTCCATGTTGGGTTTAATATTTTTCAGTTCTGTAATTGCCTTTCGTTTGTGTACTTTCTTTTTTACTTGAATACTTGTTGCGAACCAATTTTTCAATGATTTTTGTGAGCCAGTCTTTCGATGCTTTCTTTTTTTTTTTTTAACTAATCTTTCAGTTCCTGTTATGAACCAAATCTTTCACTTCCTATTACGAACCAAATCTTTCAGTTTCTATTATCAACCAAATCTTTCAATTCATATTATCAACCAGTCTTTCAATACATATTATAAGACAATCATTAAATGATTGTTATTAACGAATCTTTCGACGCCCAATATGAAACAATCTGAATGTTGAATGAACCGAGTATATTCCATCCGCTGTTCCCTCTAGGCCCCTAGTGTTGCCTAAGATTTCTCATTATTCTGTCTGCATTGCTCACTGCGTACTTTTGTTCCCAGTCAGTCAGTCATTTGCATGTCAGTTAGTCAGTCATCTGCATGTCATTCAGTCAGTCATTTGCATGTCCCTTGCGGAACTTTGTCTCCGTAACAGCTATTCTGTAGGCCTCTCGGTTGTAAGCAAGATGGCCTGCTGCTGATGCAACCAGTTGCAGATCATCAACGATGTCTTTGCGCCATCTTCGCCTTGGTCTTCCTCTCTTTCTTTTTCCCCATTATGTACCCTTCCAAGACGATCTTCTCTAAATTATCATGACGTTTAATGTGTCCAAAATATTTAAGTTTTCTCTCTTTAATCCTCTTTAATAGCCAGCCTTCTTCAAAATTAAGTTCTTATAGTATGGATATATTTGTTTTTTTTTTTGTTTACTATATTTGAAGAACTCTTCTGTAGCATTTACACTCAAAGGCATTTATGTGTTTCTCAGCTGTTTTGTTAAGTGTCCAGGTCTCACATGCATATGTTGCGATGGGAAAGATGCATCCCCTTAAAAATCTTATTTAAGATATGTAAAACTTTCTTAATATACGCAACTTTGAAGTCTTTCTAATCAACAACTTATATAATTCCAAGACGGCTTAACGATGATATATCATCATAATATCATACCAGTCCTCCGTAGCTAAATCGCTAAAGACGCGTGGCAACTGGAAGATCATGGGTTCGATCCCGGGACCGGGAAAAAAAAGCAACAACTCACAAGACCTCTGGGAGTCATGACCCAGAGGGGCCCACCCCCCTTAGAGTGTCAGGAGTTTAAAGGGCCGAAACACTTGTCTGAGGGGGGGGGGTACTTCCTCTGATGATCTGAAGGAGTTGTGTTGTTGTTCCGCTCTCTACGGTAGAGAGTTTCCTGCATATCAGGACTGGAAACGTATATATATATATATATATATATATAGTTTAATATAGATGTTTCAGTTGCCTTTATAAAATTTGTATCAGAATACGAGGCGTACATTCTTTTGAATTAAAGCGTGTTGCTAGGAAACGGACAGATTTATCTCATTATCTCCAACAATATTAAGTGTTTTCTGTTTTCTTTCTTTTAAAGTTTATGTTAGTATTTTATGGCGTTTCATTCCTGTAATGGATAAAATGAGTTTTGACGAGGGAAAGGAAAAAAAAAACTCATACTCCAGTTTTCGTATGAATATGTGCTTTCGTTGAATTTTAAAAATATACAAACAAACGAAAAGAGTTACCAGTAGTCTGCTACGATTTCTTGTAACTTTGGAAGTTTCTACTTTTTTTTTTCTTTTTTAAATTGAGGAAAATTCAAGCGAGGTTTGTTTCTGTTAGACATTTCTGTGACAGTTTGTAATTTACTTTTTGTATTTTACAAAGTTTGGAAGGTAAATGGTCCAGTTTTTTGGAGAGAGAGAGAAAAAAAAAGATGTCAGGGTTTATAGAAGCTACGTCTATGAGAGTCATTTTAAATAGATAATATGACCTAGGGATATAAATGAATAAATTACAGGACACTTTAACATTAGAAATAAAGGAATATAAATATAGTTTTTTATATTTTTATTTATTTATTTTGGTCCCGTTTCGTCCAAAATTCTACTGAAAATACAGTTTTCATTTTTTTTAACATTAGGAAGTATTCATGATATAAATGAAATTATTTTTAACATTAGGAAATATTCATGGTATAAGTGAAATTGTTTCTAACATTAGGAAATATTCATGGTATAAATGAAATTGTTTTTAACATTAGGAAATATTCATGGTATAAGTGAAATTGTTTTTAACATTAGGAAATGTTTATGATATAAATGAAATAGTTTTTAAAATTAGGAGGTATTCATAGTATAAGTGAAATAGTTTTTAAAATTAGGAGGTATTCATGATATAAATGAAATAGTTTTTAAAATTAGGAGGTATTCATGATATAAATGAAATTTTTTTAACATTATAAAACCGTTCCAAAATGGTATCTATAAAATTGAGAACATTAATAATGAAGCTAAGGTAATTCTTTGTTCTTGCCTGATTAGTCATGCCAGTAAAATTCTGTTAAAAGTCATAATGTGTAGACTTATAAGAAAATAGAAGTCAATATGTTCCAAGCTGGTTTCAGGCAAGGAAGAGGATCAAGAAATCATACATTCAATATAAGATTAATAACAGAGAAATGCAGAGAGTTTAATGTAAATCTATATTTATCTTTTATAGACTACTCAAAGGCATTTGATTGTGTACAACACAGAAACTTTGGGAAATAACGGAAAAAAATGAGATTTCCAACACATTTGATACAATTAACATCACTGCTGTATCTAGACCAACAAGCAGCAGTAAGAATAAATGGTGAAACAACAACTTGGTTTGACATAAAACAAGGGGTCCGTCAGGGGTGCATACTGTCGCCTTAGTTATTTAACTTGTATACTGAAAATATAATGTTGTCGCCTTACTTATTTAACTTATATACTGAAAATATAATGTTGTCGCCTGACTTATTTAACTTGTATACTGAAAATATAAAGAGGGTCTTGGTCAGCTATAGGTCGCTAACCCTGACGTTGGAATATCAGCTGTGGGTCGCTGATTACCTTATCTGGCGTCTTCACCCCCGTAGATATATATATATATATATATATATATATATATATATATATATATATATATATATATATCATCGTTACTTCTGCTGGTTACAGCAGATTATTAAGATAACACCTATTTAACAACAACATGTATTTTTATACAGTAACTGGTAAGAAATAATGTTTGTCAGTTTACATTTTGGTTAAATGTTTTTTTCTGCTACTCTGCCTTTCCCCCCTCTGCTGTAATTTATACTTGTAAAAACGATAGACAGAGTGTGTATAGACGTATAGACTATTTTATGCACAAAAAGACAGTGTTGCGCGTGCGCGAGAGAGAGAGATAGAGAGAAAGAGAGTGAGAGAGAGAGAGAGAGAGAGAGAGGAAAGTAGGCGAAAACTAAAGTGGCAGGAAATAGGATGAGCACCTATAACTGAATGACATACAACAATCCGATATTTCAGCGAATGTTTTTGCCAAGGTCCATATACATAAATAGTACGCCACTTTAAAAAAAACACGAAAGATAGTAGCAAAAATTAAACAATTTACCCTTTTCGTAAGAAATACGGGCACAAAATGCGCCCCGGTAGAAGTAGGTAAGGGGCTAGGAAAAGAGATAAAGACAGAATGGAAAAAGAGAACATCTGTTGCTTTTGCATGTCAGTCAGTCATTTGTAAGTTCCCCGAGGAATTTTGCCTCCCTAACAGCTTTCCTGTAAGCTTCTCGGTTGTGAGCAAGATGCCCTGCTGCTGATGCATCCATTTGCAGATCATCAACGATGTCTTGTAGCCATCTTCGCCTTGGTCTTCTTATCTTTCTTATTCCCATTATAAAACCTTCCAAGCCGGTTTTCTCTAAATTATCATGACGTTTAATGTGTCCAAAATATTTAAGTTTTCTCTGTTTAATCTTCTTCAATACTAAGTTCTTGTACTATGGATATATTTGTTATTTTTGTGTCCATGATATTTGAAGAACTCTTCTATAGCATTTACATTCAAAGGCATTTATGTGTTTCTCAGCTGTTTTGTTAAGTGTCCAGGTCTCACAGGCATATGCTGAGATGGGAAAGATGTATGCCTTTAAAAATCGTATTTTGTAGTTCTGTCTTTTCAGCTTCACAGCTTCTTTAGTTGTTTAGCTTTTGAAGAGCGATAGATGTCCTCCTTTTTATTTCCCTCATTATATCTTCATTATTAGTTAGTGGTGATCCAAAATATTCAAAACTCTCCACTTCTTCCAGTTTTTTGTCATTGATAATCAGATTGATTCAACTGCCTTCTCTGTTTTGTCAGTTGTCATCAATTTAGTTTTCTTCACATTAAGATAGAGGTTTTCCTCTTCACTGTTCTTACGGACTGACATAATTAGTTTTTTTTTTTCAGTCCTTTTTTCTGTGGTGGACAGTGGTATAATACTTTGCATGTAGTCCTTGAAAAAAAAGACATTTGTCGAAATATTGAAATATGTTCCTCATTTCTACGTGCTCAATCTATTTTAAACCACTCTCGTAACTGCCAGCTTTCCTCAATCTTTCTATCTTTTTTCTTTTTGTTTTTTTGTTTTGTTTTTGTAAAACGGAACCATACACCTACGTCTACCTTTATTACTAGAACCACTATTACCGCATCCGTCATTTCTCTCCTCTCTCATCATAATTTCTACTTGAAATATTAATTTATAGAATAATTAATTATCTTTGAATGTTATTTGCTTGGTTTTTTTTTTCTCCCCTTGTTATAAGTTTGCACTGACGCCATTTTAGACAGCAATATTTTCTATTATTATGTGTTTTATTGTTCTCTTTTCAGTTTTTATCTTATTATTGTTTAACATGCTGCTGGTGTTACCACATTACTGTTACAATATGTTGTATTTTTATGTTGTCCAGTATTAGTGTTAGCTACTTATATATATATATGTGTGTGTGTGTGTTTATGTGCATGTTTTTGAGTGGGTGTGTGTTTGTGTGTATATTTGTGTGTGTGTTTTTGTGTGTGTGCTTGCGTGTGTTTTCTTGTGTGTTGTATTTGTGTGTTTTTTGTGTGTATGTTTGTGTGTGTTTTGTATGTGTGCTTGTGTGTGCGTTTGTGTGTGCGCGTTTGCGTTTTTTGTACGTGTGTTTTTGTCTGTGTTTTTGTCTGTGTTTGTGTGTTTGTGTTTTTGTGTGTGTCTGTTTGTGTGTGTGTGTGTTTTTGTGTGTGTATGCGTATATGCATGAAAATAAATGAAAAATTAAACACGTCTTATGCTTTATAAAGAGTGATTAATATTTTTTAACCACGTTAACCATGTAATAGTTTCTCACAGATTATTTATTATCTATCTATCCATCTATCTATCTATCTATCTATCTATCTATCTATCTATCTATCTATCTATCTATCTATCTATCTATCTGTCTGTCTGTCTGTCTGTCTGTCTGTCTCTCTGTCTGTCTGTCTGTCTGTCTGTCTGTCTGTCTGTCTGTCTGTCTCCCTTATCCATGGAACAAAACAAGATCATTTCCTTTAAGGCACGTAAATCTGGACAAAGATATGGATGATATTTTCAGAAAGTTGTTTCAGAAAGCTGAGTTACAATCGACGTGTAAAACTGTTCAAGATAAAACACAGAATACCCGGAAAATATCGGAAAGTTCTATCATAATTTCAGAGGATAGGTTTAAAATAAAGACGGATTAGAGAATTTTTTGACAGGAAGGTTTTAAATAAGGATAGATTGGACAATCCTTGAATTAAGATTTCAAATAAATATAGACTGGACAATCCCTGAATGAAGGTTTAAAATAAATATAGGCTGGACAATCTTTGATATAAAGGTTTAAAATAAAAATGGACTGTACAATCCTTGAAAGAAGTTTCAGAAAGAACTACTAGGATCATTACACCTTATGTTGAACAAAAACTTAAATCAGCCATTGAAACTAAAATGACCACCGGAGCAGCAGGTTAATGCGTTTTATCAGAATACTAATAAATCTCTTATCCATACTTTTTCATAGAATTTGAAAATATTGTAATATAGTAAAGAGAGCAATTGCTTAACAATTTCTTCTTCTTCTTCTACTTCCGAATCATCAAGGCCCGTTGCTGCAAATAAAGTTCGCCTCCATTTCTCTCTATCCCGCATCTTCTCTCTCCAGTTGTTGAAACACATTTCCTTTATGCCCTCTTCTATGTAGTCTCTCCATCTCTGTCTTGCTCTACCCCTTGGTCTTGTTTCCCTCATCTCTTGTGTGTACATAATTTTCGTTTGTCTGTTCTCTTCCATTCTTTCTACATGGCCCAACCAGCGTAGTCTGTTCAGTTTCAAGACATTTATAATTCGTTGGGATTTAAATAAGTTGTTATATTCAGTGTTGTTTCTAGCTCTCCATTCTCCACTGTTGGTATCCTTTATGGGCCGAAAGATTATTCTTAGGATATTGTTCTCAAAGATCTGCAATTGTTGTTCATCTTTCTTTATTGTAATCCACTTTTGTTAAATCTATACATGACGGCTGGTCTTATTAGTATAAATTGTCATCTTGGTGTTTTGGGACAGGATTCTGGATTTTAACAGGTGCTGGAGGCACACATGTTTAGTATAAGATTTAATAACAGAGAAATGGAGTGATTTTTAATGTAAATCTATATTTATCTTTTATAGACTATTCAAAGGTATTTGATTGTGTACAACACCAGAAACTTTAGGAAATAATGAAAAAAAAGGGATTTCCAACACATGTCACCCAATTAACATCACTGCTGTATCTAGACCAACAAGCAGCAGTGAGAATAAATGGTGAAACAACAACTTGGTTTGACATAAAACAAGGGGTCCGTCAGGGGTGCATATTGCCGCCTTACTTATTTAACTTGTTTACTGAAAATATAATGCGGAATTTTAGAGAAAATATAGACACAGAATATTACGATGCCATAAAAATTGGAGGTTATTAAATACCAGAGATTAGATATGCTGATGACGCAGTATTACTGTCCACAACACAAAAAGGAATGGAAAAAACTAATTATGTCAGTCCGTTAGAAATAGTGAGGAGCAAAACCTTTATCTTAATGCGAAGAAAACTAAATTGATCACAACTGACAAAACAAACAAGGCAGCTGAAATATGTATCAATGAGGAAAAGCTGAAAAAAAGTGGAGAGTTTTTAATATCTTGGATCATTACTTACTGGAAATGGAGATACAAAGAGGCAAATTAAAAGAAAGACATCTATCGCTCTTCAAAAAGCAAAACAACTAAAAAATCTGTGGAGAGGAAAAGACAGAACTACAAAAATAAGATTTTCTTTCCCATCGCAACATATGCCTGTGAGACCTGGACACTTAACAAAACAGCTGAGAAACACATAAATGCCTTTGAATGTAAATGCTACAGAAGAGTTCCCCAAATATCATGGAAACAAAAAAGAACAAATATATCCATACTACAAGAACTTAATATTGAAGAAGGCTGGCTAGTAAAGAGGATTAAGGAGAGAAAATTAAAAAATTTTAGACACATTAAACGTCATGATAATTTAGAGAAGACCGTCTTGGAAGGGTACATAATGGGAAAAAGAAAGAGAGGAATACCAAGCGAAGATGTCTGCAAGACATCGTTTATAATTTGCAAATGGATGTATCAGCAGCAGGGCACCTTGCTTACAACCGAGAAGCCTATAGGGGAGCTGTTAGGGAAGCAAAGTTCCGCAAGTGATATGCAAACGACTGACTAAAGTTTATGTTATTACCTAGTTGTACTCTAATTTCCTCCATGAATATATCGCAGCTGCTGAAAGTTGTGCCTAGATTATTTGTATGTTTGAGGGGATGAAGACGCCCGATAAGGTAATCAGCGACCCATAGCTGGCAAAAACCCTATCCCACCTCTCCGTGGCGCCCCCAGTAACAGGCATAGCCTGGCTAACGGGCCAGTGATCGCCATACTCCCCATGGTGGTGGACTCTGCTAAAGAAGCATTGCACACCCCCTGCTTTTTAGCTGTACCCCGGGACTAAAAAAGTAGCCGGTCTCGCGCCGATACGTTGCTGTGCCTCAACATCTCTACAGCATCGGCTGCAAAAGAACACCAGCTCGCAGTTACAGGGAGTACGTACAAGTACAAGTATTTGTGTTTTTGTTTTCGTGCTGGTCATATCTCCAACATGTAAATAATCTGGCTCACTCTGCCCCTGATCTCTTGATCACTTCATGTACTCTATTTTAACAATCTGACTTTCAAAATTTATATTTCAAGCGGCTACCCGACTCACCAGTCCATCTGCATAAATAAACAAAAACAAAACGGAAACAACAAACCAGTACGTTATTTTTAGCTGAGGAAATTTCCTTAGGGGAATTCCCAGTAACAATGTCCGATAACTTTCTGAGTTTGTTTCCTCGTTTCTGTCTGTCTCTGATACATGCCGCGCGGCATAAATCTGTACAGGGCGTTGTCGCGGCTTTTTGAGGAAGTCTATGTAAGAGAACGAACTGGAAAATATATGGCCTACCTGTAATTCAGGTAGACGTCCGAAATTATGCTAATAACGCCTTGACGATCTTAAACTTGAGAGCTTATTAATTTATCTTATGAGGAAAATGGGGGAAACAATGTTGTTTTCCTTTATTTTCTTTTCAATATAGCTTTCCTGTGTTATGTACGGGTCCATTATTAGGTTTGCTATGGAAAGCATTATATATATATATGACATTACAGTTGTCTGAAACGCTGTAAACATATAATTATTTATGTAATAGGAGAAAAAAAACTCCTCTTGGCGCAGATCATGCTGTATATTACCGTCTCGTTTGCTTGGCCGTTGTAACAACCTGTTGAGGAAGTCTTGTAGGGTCTTTGCCAGTTTGGTTTTGTAGCTTCAAAGCGAGCACACGATAACACGACTAGCAGTTGTAGGAGAAATACACAGAGCAGAGAACATTATCGGCGGAAGTATGGATAACCGGTTGTGTCATGTTCAAGAAAAGCAGTAATAATCTATGAGACAAGTCAGAGCACACATTTAGAAATCCTTTTCACACCCATTTTCAGTCCCAGGTTTTGTTGTCACTCTTTTTTTTTTTCCTGTTCTGTAATTATCCATGTTTTAGTGCTGTCCCAGCGAGTGAAGATGCTGTCCCACTCAATAGCTGACATAGTGGTGTCAGGGTTAGCGAACCACAGCAGATCGGGATGTTGTCTCATCTCTTCGTCAGCAATTCTTCCCCTTCCCCTCTTCCCCCCTCCCAAGTAATAATCCTAGCCTGGCTTTCGAGACAGGGATCGCGATAGTCCCCACGACGTTAGAGTCTGCTAGTCGTCGTTACCCGCTCCTGATCCGACACGATGCTGTCTCAGCATCTTCACCACATCGACTGCAAAGAACACCAGTTCATAGTTCCAAGGATATAGAAGAAGAAGAAGAAGAAGAAGAAGAAATTATGTCTCCCTTCAGAGACAGTTGCCATGTATCATAGTTTTTCTGTCTCGTGATTTTTCATGTAAGGTGTAACCGTTAGATGACTTGTTTTCATCATCATCATCATGTGCTGTTTCCGCTGTCTTTTCATAGCTTGACCTTGGTCTAACTCCCTGGAACTGTGTGCAGATGCACTATTTATCTGACGTTACGACGCACAGTTGCGCACATTTTGTTTGTTTGTTTGTTTGTATAACTATATAGCTTCGCATGTATTCAAAATATTTTGTGCACGAACCGTGAAACCTTAGAGGGAACATTGTTTCCGATGTACTACTCATCCCTCTAACAGCTCGTCGTGCAATGTCTTATCTTTCAGTCAGGTACTATTCCCATCTATCTCTCATTTTTCTCTGGAAAAAAAATGTTCATAAGCAATTTTAGTGAATGTAGTATCTTTACACACATGAAAAGCGTCACATAGGAAAAAACAGAGATAAACAAACGAAGAGGAACAACAAAAACTAGTTAAAATAATAAGAAAAAGACAATGAAACTTTTCTAGAGTGTCATGAGAAGACAGAAGTTGGAGAACCCAATAATCACTGGAAGATTCAAAGGGTGAGGGAGGGGAGGGGGGAGGGAAGAGAGAAACATCAAGAAAAAAAATCTCAGTGGACTGACCACATGGCATGTAAAAAAAAAGCTTCTGAATTGACTGGAAACACCAAGGACCGTGCAAGATGGAGAAGAATGATAGTCAGCGCCACTATGGTAGATGCTTAATAATAAAAATATACAACCACAGAATGTCGTGCTGGTGTAGTGGCTAGTGAGCTCGCCTGGCGATTAGAGGGTCCCTGATTCGCGTTCGCGCTTGGTCAGACCGACCGGCACCGCGGTCAACCCAGCCTTAAATAAAAATTGTGGTGGTGGGGGGGGGGGGGGGGGAGGGAGGTACCTGGGGTTTCCCCCCAGGAAAACAAAGACAGTGAGTACATGTGCTAGCATACCTACCTCTAATTCTATGGTGGCCTAGAAATGTGAAAGCACTAACACTTCACACTTCTATGGCATGCAAATGCTAGGGAACTTAGAGATAGCAAGCCCAGTTCTTACTGTAGATACATAAAAAAAAGGCTAAAGTTGCCGGAAGTAAACACACATGAACAGCTTAGTCAATGTTTGTGTACCCACAGCCTCATTAACATATTTGCTGCCTACGCTCAAAACATGAAAAGAAAAGTTTTAAAAAAAACAAAACATATTTCTCCCATGTTTAATCTAGTTATATATCAGGAAAGTGTTCGCGCAGGGAGACAGATTTAAGAATATTCTCTCTTGTTCAGTGCATGTTAACAGACAGACTTAAGATCCCTGTCTTGTTTACGCCGTGTTCTAAGTTCACAACAGATACTGTGTCTTTTCGTTACACAGGGGCGATTAATACGCGAGCATAAAATAGTCCACAAGGCGGCCATTACCTTTTCAAATACGTCATGAACTACTTTTTTAATGTAGATTTTTCTTTTGCTCTAAGACTATTAAAAGTTAATTATAGTTAGTTATAAACGCTGACAAGGAACGAACATACAAACAAAACATGGACACATTGGGGCGTTACACAGAAAACAAGTGACATGTTATGTTCGGAAAAGTTCGGGATTATTCGTAAACACGGAAAAAAAACAACAACATGCAAGGGAATTAAACAAATGAATGGATTAAAGTTATTTCCCCTCCTGCTTATATAGCCATCTTGTTCCCATGACAACAGACGCCGTGACAAATGATTGGCCAATGGGTAAAAATTCTTGACTTTGACCATTTGTCTCGTAGTAAATGTTTGATAAGCTACCATGTGTGAAATAAAACAATAGCGTCCAATACTCTTTGTAATCTACATTTACTTATTTCGGAAGTTGAAAAGAAACCATCATATAAAACTTACTTCAGGGATTCCCCTGTAAAGCTGTTATGAAAGATTTTTAACAGCAGTCGCTATCCAGAACCATAAAAAAGCAAGCACAGATGTCGACATATTTTGCAAAGAATATATAAAAAGAGGTACGTACAAGTCTTTATTAGACTGAATATTGTATGTATGTGCTAGTGATGAGTGACCTAAACTCCTGCCTAAGTTTGTGGATGTCGACGCTTTTATCTTTAGTTTTGCAGGACCTATTATATACATATGGATGCATCAGCGGCAGGCCATCTTGCTCACAACTGAGAGGCCTACATGAGTGCTGTCTGGTAGGCAAAGTTCCGCAAGGGACATGCAAATGAATGAATGAATGAATGAATGAATGAATGAATGATATACATATTGTGGTTGGCTGAGTGACATGCGCTCAGCTTACTAACCCAGTGGTACCAGGTTTAAGTCCCAACAGTAAGGATTTTTCCCCCCTGATACAACTACTCCAAAAAAAAAAAAAAGGTGACGAGGTCCATCCAGCGTCTTCAGGCGGATCAGTCAGTCATTTGCATGTCCCTCGCGGAACTTTGCCTCCCTTTCAGCTCTCCTGAAGGCCTCTCGGTTGTGAGCAGGATGCCCCGCTCCTGGTGTTAATCTATTTGCAGATTATCAATGATGTCTTGCAGCCATCTTCGCCTTGGTCTTCCTCTCTTTCTTTAAAAGAAAGATGGTTACCAGAAGAAGTCTGGGAAGGTAAATGCAGCCAGTCGTGATACTGACCGCATCGGACTGTCATGTGCCCAAGGTCTTACTTATCTCAGTGGACTGACCACGTGGCATGGGAAAGAAATAAAAGCTTCTGAAATGACTCACCCCCTCCCCCCCTCCACCCCCGCCACCCCCGCCACCCTGTGAATCTTCCAGTATTTATTGGGTTCTCCAACTTCTGTCTTCTCGTGACAGTCCAGGAAAGTTTCATTGTCTTTTTTCTTATTATTTAAACTAGTTTTTGTTGTTCCCCTTCGTTTGTTTATCTGTCTGTCCAGGGTATTTGTTGCATCCTTTTCTAAAAAAATTTGCCCTGTAAACCCTTAATAGCGTGGAAAAGGGAATGTTTGCCTTACCTTATATAAATATTGTGACCTTATTGGGCCGTGATTTTATATGCGACAGTTAATTCTAAGAGAAAGAATTCATATATATGCCACATTTGTATTTATGTAAATGTATGTTTTAAAAATTTCTCTTATTATATGATCGTATTTGTATCTACGAGAGCCAGTCAAATAGCAATCGGAAATCATGGGACGTAACTGCTGAAAACATGCACACAGTCCCCCGTGTTATGAACGAGTTACGTTCCTGAACGTTCGTTAAGTCTCATTTGTACGTAAATCGGAACAGTCAGGCAGGGTTCGTATCTAACGTCAGCTGGTCGCTTGTTTGTTTTAGTATATAGTATACAGTGTACCCTTCTATGCATAGAAAAACATTAAAGAAACCGACCAACCGCTGTAGGCCATTTTTTTTTCCACCGCAAAGTAGCGCCCGTTTGTTATTACAAACCTCTGCATATAACCTGAATTTTTTAATATAATAGGCTTTGCAGGGGAGGGAGGGAAGTCGCTCGTACGGAATGAAGGGATGAAGGCTGTCTGTGCACAGTTCCTCGGCAGGGACGTCCAGGACCAAGCGAAGAAACTGTGGACCGTGTTAGAGAAGCTTACTAGCGAAGCCCCCGCCTTCATCTCGGAACTTCGCATACCACTTCACGATACTGTTGAAAACAGGTGCTATCTTCTGGAATTACAACAACAGCAACAATTATTGAGGAAAGACGCTGGCGATGGTTAGGACATGTGTTCCGAATGACTGATAACTCACTACCAAAAATAGCACTAGGATGGACACCACAGGGGAACAGAAGTAAGGGTAGACCAAAAGAGACATGGAGAAGAACAACAGAAAGGATGTTGAGCAATAGAGGGCTCACCTGGGCAAGAGCAGAAAAAAAAAGGCGAAGGACAGGCATTTGTGGAAAACCCTTGTGGAAGCCCCATGTGCCCTGGGCACTTAAGGTTCAGAGAGAGAGAGAGAGAGATCTTCTGGAATGAAGCTCGAAATCGTCGCTGCACAATCACAACGGACGAGGTTATTCCATATTCTAAAACACAAAATGACTGCTCACGTTTACAGAGCGCCATATTTGCTACTGCTGCTTCCTAGCGGCAAACCACGAGAGCTCTGCGTGCTGGCTTATTTTTAAAAAAAACTTCAAATATCTCTCTCACTCTCTCTCTCTCTCTCTCCTCTCTCTCTCTCTCTCTCTCTCTCTTGGCGTAAGAATAATCATAATTCGTTATGTAGTTTATTTGTTGTGAATTTTTAAAATGTTTCACAGCTTTTGAATATAAACCGTATATTGCAAAAATAATCATTAACTTTTTATTACCCGGGGAAAAAAAACAAAATTAGTTCATCAAATTTTGCGTGCAAGCCAGACCCACAATATCAAAATTACAGAATTCAAAACATGTTCACGAAACGAAATTCTAAATGCACCAAAATGGTTGTCACAAAAGGAAAAAAAAAGCTGTTTATGTTGTGGTGACGAGAGAAATAAAACACAATCTATTCAACGGATCAGGATTGTTTATATTACTCCATATACTAATCAGCGCTCAGTCTACTAATCCAGTAGAACCGGGTTCAAGTCCCACCACACACACACACACAAAGACTCCGGTGTCCACCCAGCCTCTAAAAAATGGGTACCAGAGAAATCTGGGAAGGTAAATGCAGCCGGGTGTGATAATGACTACATCACACTTTCATGTGCTGAAAGTCTTGGAAATAATGGACCTAACACTCTATATCAGTATGCATTAATACCATGGAAACAGGAACTTTACCTTTACCTTGTGTTACCCAGAAAGTTTGAAAATTGAGTGAAATTTGAGTCACATCGGTAGAATATCAGACAGTACTGCGTGCCCAGTCCTTCAGTCTTTGAAAATAAAGTTCATTCTTTCCTTCACAAAAGTATTATTTATAACAGTAGCCAAGAAGAACAAGAAGGTGAAGGTCGTAACCAGTGTTCCCTCTAAGCTGCGCGGCCGCGCAAAGAAAAAAAAAATCATACCGCGCTCAACATTTTTGGATCCGCGCAAAAAAGAAAAATGAAACTGCTACTTTTTTTTCCAGTTTCCAGATGTTACGCCGTACTATAACTGCGATCAAGAAAAATACAACGATGGTACATGTTTTTCCTTTACTGTTTCTTTCTTGTTGAGATATGACTTTCAGATCGGATGTTTCAACTGGTCTTTTAGCGCATAGTGTCGGTAACGCTGTAGCAGAATCACTGAATAAGTAAACAAAGAAATCATCATTGCAATTAACTAAATACCAGGAACTGAAAAGTACAGCACGTTTTTCCTGTTATTAAATGTACAGTGTGTGTGTGTGTGCGTGCGTTCCCTTAGAGGAAACATTGGTCGTAACTGCGAATCATCGTAAATCGAGTACGTCGTAAGTCGGGGACATACTTATTTATTTTCAGAGAATAATTGTAGTCCGACCTTGGCCTGCTGGTGGCGAATTTGAGCAGAAAGACCACGTGACAGCCTACTGCCCAGGTCCAACACTGTAAACTATGACGTCATGCAGCCTTATTAAGTTCACGGCGTATGCTTCTCAGACTCTGCGTTCTGCCCCGCTCGTGGCGTTATTCTTGATCCTGGGCACGTCTGTCAACAAAGTGGCATCAAAGGCGAGGATGATGGAGCCGCCAATGAGGTCGAGCTACTGGCGGAGCAACGTGTCCAGGGAGAACATCCACGCTCCGGTCAATGTCAACGATGAATCTCTGAACTGCGGCGGATTCGAAGTACGTATTACATGTGTCGTTCAGTTTTCATTTTACACAATTATCTATCTATCTATCTATCTATCTATCTATCTATCTATCTATCTATCTGAGTGTCTGCCTGACTGTCTATTTATAAGTCCTTATGTCCGTCTGTTTAGCTGTCTGCTTCGTCTGTTTATCTCTCTGCTTGTCTATCTGTCTGACTGTCCGTCTCTCTATTTATTCATCCTTCCGTCTGTTTAGCTGTCTGTCTGTTTTGTCTGTTTATCTCTCTGCCTGTCTATCTGTCTGCCTGTCTGCCCTTCTGTACGCTCGTCAAAACCCCACACAAACAAAAAAACTTACCTGTATTTCACACCTGTCCCACAGTATCAATGGAACAAGGCTAACGGAGAGTGCGGTGCTTGTGGAGATAAGATGGACGGCTTTCACGAGAACGAATACCCGGGAAAGTACTCCCAGTTTCCACCCCAAAAGACATACCGTACCAAATGGGACGGTCAAACTATAACTGACAACGACGGATTAAACATTATAAACGTGACAATTTATCTGACACCAAACCAGCTCGGCTACTTTATCTTTCGCTTGTGCACGAAACGGGACGGTCCCGGATTAGACAGCCTGGCCGACTGCTTCAAAAGGTAAGTGCATACACCGTGAACACTTTTTCCACCCGTGATGAATGCGGTACCCAGCCTGTCTCTCTAGAAGGATTGTATTGTCTCGTTTTATAACTTTTCTTCCAAGGTTCTGATACGTAATATAATATTTTCATACATAAATGTAAAGTATCGTAACCTAACGTGATACAACACGACACTACAGAACATAACGTAACGTAATATAATATAAAATAATATAATATAGTATAATATAATATAATATTAATATAAGATAATATAGTATAATATGATATGATATGATATATGGTATGATGCATACAGTGCAGTACAATGCGATACAGTACAATACAATACAACACAGTACAATACAATACAATACAGCACAATGCAATACAATACAGTACAATACAATACAGCACAATGCAATACAATACAATACAATATAATACAGCACAATACAATACAATACAATATAATAGAACATAACATAAAGAGAATTCAACTTTCATAAATTAACTAGAAAATGTATTTTTCATTTCAGTTTTAAGTATTTATTTTACCCCACGCATTTCCTTTTGTTATTATTATTATTATTTCATTTATTTATTTACTTATTTCATTATGCATTTATTTGTTTGTTGATAGTTTGCTTGTTCTAAAAAACCAAAATTTTTTAACGTTCCACCGACACCTGTACTCCCCCACCCCCCCCCTCACTTCCATACCCTCCCCCGACCCTCCCCCCCCCCCCTTTTCCACAGCCCACAGAGAACCCCTGGTTTGAACTTCAACACTACATACATTCAGGCACACTGAAAACCAAAGCTGGCCTTGAATGAAGCCCAATACATCACAGAGTACTCATCGAAAACAGGGGACTTCCTGTTTCCAAACGTCATTTCTTGTTGCCTGACTTTCATCAACTTCAAGGCTTTAATCTGATCCATCTGTACCTCCTGAACCAATATTTGGTCTCGCTCATAAATTATACAAAGGCAACACACACACAAAAGGCAGCTTAGCATATATTTTATTCAGAATGAAATAGATTGATTGTGACGGATACATAAAACTTCTTTACCTCGTCAGCTTTCACTCTACAGATTGTCTATAGACTCACAGACAATATTTATTTTGAGATACCTCATCAAAGGGATTGCTGGAAGGGTCGTTATCGATTGGTCATTCACAACTGAAGGTTCTGTCGAGTTGAAATAATAGCGAGGGGGGGGGGGGCGTTGTTTGTGGTATATCAATGTCAGAATTACTTTTTTGACATTTGACATTTGAATGACGTGGGTGTGCTCGCAACTGAATAGATCATTTAGCTCTTAGAAAATTTGGCCTGAGTGTGTGTGTGTGTGAGAGAGAGAGAGTGAAAGTATGAGAGTGAATGTGTGAGAGAGAATGTGAGAGATACAGTGACAGAGAGTGACAGAGAGCATGACAGAGAGAGAGAGAGTGACAAAGAACTTGATAGTATGAGAGAGAATGTGAGGGGGAGTGTGTGTGAGAGAGAGTGTGTGTGAGAGAGTGTTTGTGAGAGGGACAGAGTGAGAGTGAGAGAGAGTGGGAGAGAGAGAATGAGAGAGCGAGAGAGACAAACGGCGAGAGAGACAGCGAGAGAAAGAATAAGAGAGCAAGAGAGAGAGAGAGAAAGAGAGAGAGAACGAAAGAAAGAAAGAGAAATTATATTTGATTTTTAAACACCAACATAAATTACAAAATATGTAACGCAACTTAATTTTTTTTTAAATAACACACACTGATTGTAGCAGTTATAGGAAAGGTAAAAGATAAAGATAAAATCCCCGTTTCCCTGCCATTAAGACACATCGAGATAAAGTGTTAAGCCTGTACTTTCCACGATCTTCGACACATGAAAGTGTGATGTGCTCATTACCATGCCTGATCGCATTTACCTTCACACACTTCTCTGGTACCAAATTTTTAGACGCTAGGTGGACGTCGGGGCCTTTTTGGCACCAGAAAAAAAAATCCCCACTGATGGGATTTGAACCCAGTACCACCGGATTAGTAGACACAAGCGCCTAACCACTCAGCCAACCAGACTGCCAGTTAGAGGAGAGCATTACATTCAAGGCTTTCCAACTTTCAATTTTTTACAAAAAACGGAAGTTCGAAGTTCAAAATTCAGACCCGGCTTCATTGCATTTATGCTCCCCAGCATGCCGCAGCATCCATCCAAGAATTTGTTTGCTAATATTTCCTGTCAAATGTTGGTTGTTTACGATGTGTTTTCTGCCACACAGTTCGGGTTTCCTGCCAGCACATTTAATTTTGTCCTAGCTCCAGCAGTCTCCTCACAGCTACGTTGTTCAGCCATTCCCACTCTTCGTTTTCCCGCAGTCTGTCCAGTACGGCCCTAGCAATGTCGCCCTTGTCCATTGTCAGTTTGCCATTTATTGTAGCTTGTCCAGCCAATCTATTTCCCACATCATTGCCACGTACTCCCGCATGCCCTGGACAATAAAGCCACATTAGGCTTGTCACGGCTTAACAGCTGAACCCATTCTTTGCGAAGCAAATTCTTCTTAATCTCACAGTGACGGCATTAACCACATCTTGAGCAACTGACCATTCCATTGCCTCCGACACAGTTTCCATTCTCATGTTTGATGTGCTGACTTCAAAGTCTCCCGAACCCATTGCCACAACTCTTCCACTTCGATAGACAAGAAAAAAACCCAACCACTTCTGCTGTTTCAAATCTGTATGCAGGAAACTCTCTACCGTAGAGAGCGGAACAACAACACAACTCCTTCAGATCATCAGAGGAAGTACCCCCCCCCCCCAGACAACTGTTTCGGCCCTTTAAACTCCTGACACTCTAAGGGGGTTGGGCCCCTCTGGGTCATGACTCCCAGAGGTCTTGTGAGTTGTTGCTTTTTTTTTCCCGTTCCCGGGATCGAACCCATGATCTTCCAGTTGCCACTGCACTTTCTGAAGTGCGTCTTTAGCGATTTAGCTACGGAGGACTGGTATTGGTTGTGGCAAATGAAATTACTTATGTTCCCAATGCTTGTTTCGCATACTCCACAGCCAGCATGAGGCCTTTTCTGGTGTTTCTGAAAGGCTTCTCAATGCCCTTGCTCTTGCTTGTCCCTTTATGCCCAGTTGCTTACATAGGTCATATGCTGATGTTGCTACGAATCCTCTTGCTCCCACTTCTACAGCTATCACTTTTGCCCTGATTCCTGCCCCCTGCCTCAGTTGCTTGACCAGATCATTGTACTTCTCCAATTTGAATAAATGCTGTTCCTCTATTCTAGTTTCGTATGGGACCGTAAGCTCGATCATAATTAATTCCTGTTTTTCTGTGGAGTACACTACAATGTCTGGTCGCATTCCTGTGTTCTTGATGGCAGTCGGGTATTCTCTTCTTTCTTGAAGGTCCGCTGTCACTTCCCAGTCATTTGTACCATCTAGCAGTGATGGTAAGAGAATGTCCCTGATTTCAATATTTGATGTCGTACCAGCACCTATGAAGTATTTAGGTGGGACCTCAACTCTTTTGCTGTTATTTGCTTTATCGTTTGCCCTGTCTACGATGGCTACTAGTTTCTGCAACACTCTGTTGTGTCGCCAGGTGTACCGTCCTTGCCCTAAAGACACTCTACATGCTGACAGCACATGTTCCAATGTTTGCCTTTCGTTGCAGAGAGGGCACTTTGTATCTTCTGATACACCCCATATGTATAGGTTGGAGCCTGTAGGCAGAAGGTCATAAGTAGCTCTGATGATGAAGCTGAGCCTCAAGGGTGCCATTTTCCAGATGTCATTCCATGTTAGTGATCTCTGCAGGACTTCCTCCCATGTTGTCCATTGCCCTTGTTGTGATTGTTGGACTGCCTTCTGGACCCGCTTGTTATCCTCTGAATTCCTTACTTCGCTGATGATCATATCCCTTCTTTCCTTGCAGGAGGCCTTTGACCACCATTTGATTTCGCCATGACCAAATCCCCTTCTGTTGGTCTGGATGTACCCTATTACTTCTTTCAGCTCCTGCGTTTCCCTGGCTGTGGTCACTTCCTCACCAACTTTCCATTTTCGTCCAGTTTTAAGTGTTGGCTGTATATGTTACTGTGTGGGAAGACCCACAGTGATGCTGGATGAGATCTTGAACCCAAAAGTTCAACTGCCCCCTTATGCCCAGTCTCGACATTTACGACCCTTCTGTATAATAACCTTTGTTGGCTGAGGTCGATCTTGTACCCGTAACCAGTCATCACCTTTAGGCACCCTCATCTAGATTTCAAACTGACTTTATTATATCCTCCTTCGAATTAAAAAAAAAACGATTTCATATCCAAGCAGGAAGTCCCCCCAACCCCCCGTACTTACATGTCGCAAAATGCCAACTGATACCACACATACATGATCTGAGGCAGCTACTTCGTTGCTCTGAGCTTACAGGATTTGGGGGGCGTGGCGAGGAGGGGGGGGAGGTTGTATGTACCATCGTTCACTGATCTGATGGCTTGTCAACTAACACGCCCCCCCACCCCGCCCCTCTACTCCTAAACCAGCCGATGTTTGACCAGTTGCAATATGTTGTGTACAAAAATATTTCGTCCCGTTTTTAGAGCGGAAAAAAAGAATGTGGGGGTGGGGGGATGGGGCGTAGAGGAGAGGAGAAGGGGAGGAGAAGGTACGAGTTGTAGTAAAGTGTGACTTTATGGAGAAGGAACTGTCATATTCACGGAATGAGGGGTTGATTTACTGCTTTCAGAGTGTCATGGGGAGTCCGTGATGTATAGATTCACATTACGCCAGATCTTCTCGTATACATAAAGCAGTTCTGTAGCATGCCTCTCTAGTCTGGGGGACACGAGGAGTGACTGGTGTGAGAGAGGCTGAGATGGTTAATGTGTGGTGGTTGTGGGGGTGGGGTGGGGGTCAAGCCATTCAGAGTTTGAGGATTCTTGGCTCGACATGTGGAAGAGAATTTGTGCATACTGCTGATGTGTGGATTAGTAAATATGTCTTCATCCATCCATCCATCCATCCATCCATCCATCCATCCATCCATCCATCTATATATCTATCTATCTATCTATCTATCTATGAGTAGTTTGTAACTCTGCAGCTACTGCAAAATTGCAAAAGCAGCATCGATCTTCAAGAATCTTGAGAACATATGGAATTCAAAAGTTATAAGCACAAAAACCAAGTTAAGACTATTCAATTCAAATGTAATATCCACCCTCATTTATGCATGCAAAAGCTGGAAAACAACTAAAGAAACAGACAAGAAATTAGACTCTTTTGAAAACAAATGCCTAAGGAAAATACTCGGCATCAAGTGGAACGAATTCAAGAACAATGCAGAGATAAGACAGATGACTGAACAACAACCAGTCTTATGGGTGATCAGGAAAAGAGATGGACATATGTTGGTCACCTGATGAGAAGAAACGATCAGAGAATCCCAAAACAAGCTATCAAGTGGAACACAACAGGCCAAAGAAAAAGAGGCAGACCGCGTGAAAGTCTGAAGAAGATATTGATAAGAGAGGCCAAATTAACAGGCATAAAATCCCTTGATGAGGTTGAAAGACTCACCGAAGACACGAGAAATTGGCGAACTACCTTGCGAGCCCTATGTGACGTTTAACGGCACGGGAAGGATATAAGATATAAGAAGCTACTGCCTGTATTGAAAACGTGGATAAAAATGAAACGTGTTTTGTTATTTCACTTTGTTATTTCAGTTTTAATTATGTTTACTATGTGCACAGCTTATCTGTACTAAATGATGCTAAATGCCCGGAATAGTGTGAAAGATACGAGCATATGATCTTCTTCTTCTTCTTCGTTCGATTCTACCACCAAGACCGCCCCGTGAGAGCATATGATGAAAGGCAGAATTTCTCAGACTATCGTGCATGCCCAGGAAACCATACACCAGCATAACAAGGCAGATACTAATATGGAACCAAAGGAAAATAGAAATCAAGGAAGGCCTGGAACTACTTGTTGGAGTGGAATTACGACAGTGCTCAGAGGCAAGGGATACACGTGGAGAGATGTAGAGAACAGATCCAAGAACAGGCATGAGAGGAGAAACTATCCATGGCCTGTAACTCCCAAGGGAATGGCCGGGCAATGATGATGATGATGATGCATGATCAGGTCTCCACACTTAGAAAGTAAAAGTTTGTTTGCTATATGTCTGCCTGCCTGCCTGCCTGTCTGTCTGTCTGTCTGTCTGTCTGTCTGTCTGTCTGTCTGTCTGAAACTATCTACATGTGAGGTAGGGTGCAGAATATCGAACTGGTTGCACATAAAGTTCTTTGTTCGTTCTCTCGTTTCATTCTCCGTTGATCCACCTGTCTGTCCGCCTGTCTGTCCATCTGTCTGTCCACCTGTCTGTCCTGCGGTGTCTGTGCATGCAACCATGCGCTGAATTACTGCCGAATGAACTACGGCCGTTGGAACTTTCCGGCCGAGGTACCATAGCTGTGACCCATTTATATGATGTAATTTCACAAACATCTGCTGCACTGCATCAACAGTAAATTCACCACAAGACAAGAGAACGTGATGAGCTTGTACGACATCATCGTTTAGTGAGCACAAAATGTACACATATGGGCCTGTGTGTGTACGTCACAAAATGTACACATATGGGCCTGTGTGTGTACGTTACAAACTGTACACATATGGGCCTGTGTGTGGACGTCACAAAATGTACACATATGGGCCTGTGTGTACGTCACAAAATGTACACATATGGGCCTGTGTGTGTACGTCTACGCTAACTTGTATTCTGTTTATTTCCAAGTTGGTCAACGCGTCATTTAATCTTGTTACCTGTTATAACAGTGAACTGTACTTAGTGTCTGATCTCTGCATTTAACGGCCAGCATTAAGGCCAGATGGACTTACGGCAGAGTGCGCCCCCCCCCCCCCCCAACAACAATCTCCCACCGTTCTCCGGAGGTCCAAAATATGGCCGCAAGTCTGCGCTTGACTGTTATTATCTATCTGTCGAGGCTGGACGTTTCTCCTTGCTCGTTAAGTCTTTCCGTCATTTTGTTTAACACCAGCGCATTTGTCTCCCCTACAGCTCATAAGCCCGCTCTATCCCAGGACGTGTCTTAGAATCAGAGCTTATTTCCTTGTGTTCCGTGGACCACAAGTGTTCCGTGGGCCAGACGTGCTCAGAGGTACAATATCAAGTGGTCCGTGGACCCACAAGTGTTCAGAGGCACTATATCAAGCTGTGCGTGGACCACAAGTACCCCAAGGCACAGTATCAAATGGTCAGTGGGCCACAAGTGCTCCAAGGCACAATATCAAGTGATCAGTGGACCACAAGTCGTCCAAGGCACAATATCAAGTTGTCAGTGGGCCATAAGTACTCAGAGGCACAATATCAAGTGGTCAGTGGGTGACAAGTGCTCTAATGCACAATATCAAGTTGTCAGTGGGCCATACGTACTCAGAGGCACAATATCAAGTGGTCAGTGGGTGACAAGTGCTCTAAGGCACAATATCAAGTGGTCAGTGGGCCATAAGTACTCAGAGGCACAATATCAAGTTGTCAGTGGGCCATAAGTACTCAGAGGCACAATATCAAGTGGTCAGAGGGCCATAAGTACTCAGAGCCACAATATCAAGTTGTCAGTGGGCCACAAGTGCTCCAAGGCACAATATCAAGTGGTCAGTGGGCCACAAACCTCTAAGGCACAATATCAAGTTGTCAGTGGGTCACAAGTGCTCCAAGGTACAATATAAGTAGTCCGCGGCTCCGTTATCAGTTTAGTATCCAGTGATTTCATTTGAATAAAAAAAATGCAAAGAGTTAATGGCGCTGTTATATTCTATATAAGCGGACGGTCCAGGACTTTTATGTAGATATTGTATATAAGGAGACGGTCCGGACTTTTCTGTAGATATTGTATATAAGGAGACGGTCCGGGACTTTTCTGTAGATATTGTATTTAAGGAGACTTTTATGTAGCAGAAAGAGAGTCCCATGTGTAGTCAAGAAGGATATTAACCCCTTTTTTAAATCACAGAACGTAGGCACTCGTCTCGCCACAATCTTCACATTTCAAGGCGGACGTAACCAGCCGTCGGGTGTTATAAATTACTCGGGGGTGAGGGGGGAAGCCTGCAAGATGCAGAGGAGCCAACATGAGTGACTGTTTTATGGGCTCATATCAAGAAACGACTGGAGTGCAGCAATGTCAGTTTTATGTAGCAATGCCTGCTCATAATTTGCTCCGTAGTGAGAGGAGTTTTGTTAAGAGGGACTTTTTTTACGTAGAAGTGAGGGAAGGTGTAAGTATTCATCCGCGGGGGGGGGGGCCGGATGTTAAATTGGCAGATAATTCATTCAGTTATTTGCATGTCCCTTGCGGGACTTTGCCTCCCTGATAACTCTCCTGTAGGCCTCTCGGTTGTAAGCAAGATGCCCCACTGCTGATGCATCCATTTGCAGATCCTCAACGATGTCTTGCAGCCATCTTCGCTTGGTCTTCCTCTCTCTTTCTTTTTCCCATTATGTACCCTTCCAAGACGGTCTTCTCTAGATTATCATGACGTTTAATGTGTCCAAAATATTTAAGTTTTCTATGTTTAATCCTCTTTACTAGCCAGCCTTCTTCAATATTAAATTCTTGTAATATGAATATATTTGTTCTTTTTTGTGTCCATGATATTTGAAGAACTCTTCTGCAGCATTTACATTCAAAGGCATTTATGTGTTTCTCAGCTGTTTTGTTAAGTGTCCAGTTCTCACAGGCATATGTTACAATGGGAAAGATGCATGCCCTTAAAAATCTTATTTTTGTAGTTCTGTCTGTTCTTCTCCACAGACTCTTTAGTTGTTTTACTTTCTGAGGAGCGACAGATTCCTCCTTTTAATTTCCCTCATTGTATCTCCATTATTAGTTAGCAGTGATCCAAGAGATTCAAAACTCTCCACTTCTTCCTGTTTTTCCTCACTGATACATATTTCAGCTGCCTTCTTTGTTTTGTCAGTTGTCATCAATTTAGTTGTCTTCGCATTAAGATAGAGGTATTTCTCTTCACTTTTCTTACGGACTGACATAATTAATTTTTTCATTCCTTTTTGTGTTGTGGACAGTAATACTGTGTCATCAGCATATCTGATCTCTGGTATTTCATAACCTGCAATTTTTATGGCATTGTAATATTCTTTGTCTACACCTTCTCTAACATTCCTCATTATATTTTCAGTATACAAGTTAAATAAGTAAGGCGACAGTATGCACCCCTGATGGACCCCTTGTTTTATGTCAAACCAAGTTGTTGTTTCACCATTTATTCTTACTGCTGCTTGTTGGTCTAGATACAGCAGTGATGTTAATTGTGTCAAATGTGTTGGAAATCCCATTTTTTCCATTAATTCCCAAAGTTTCTGGTGTTGCACACAATCAAATGCCTTTAAATAGTCTATAAAAGATAAATACAGGTTCATTTTAAACTCTCTGCATTTCTCTATTATTAATCTTATACTGAATATATGATCGCTTGATCCCCTCCTTGTCTAAAACCAGCTTGGACCATACTGACTTCTTCTATTTTCTTACCAAGTCTCTTCATTATGATTTTTAACAGAATTTTACTGGCAGGACAAATTTTCAGATAAATCTAGCCATGCGTTCGTATTTTAGCGCAAACAGGAAACATGAATGTTTGGAAGGGCTTTAAGGTGAGGGAGTAGCAGAAGAGAGTAGAGCGGAGCAGGTATTGGAGGAGATCAGAGATAGGAAAAATTGGAGATCAGAGAGAGGAAAAATTGGAGATCAGAGAGAGGAAAAATTGGAGATCAGAGAGGAAAAAATTGGAGATCAGAAAGAGGAAAAATTGGAGATCAGAGAGAGGAAAAATTGGAGATCAGAGAGAGGAAAAATTGGAGATCAGAGAGAGGAAAAATTGGAGATTAGAGAGAGGAAAAAATTGAAGAGCAGAGAGAGGAAAAATTGGAGATCAGAGAGAGGAAAAAATTGGAGATCAGAGAGAGGAAAAAATTGGAGATCAGAGAGAGGAAAAATTGGAGATCAGAGAGAGGAAAAAATTGGAGATCAGAGAGAGGAAAAAATTGGAAATCAGAGAGAGGAAAAAATTGGAGATCAGAGAGAGGGAAATTTGTGGTTACTCGTTGACATGCACTGCTTTTGCTTTTGTTGCATGAGTTTTTGTAGCATCTCATTTGCATTAGCAAACTCTTATTTAAAATTATGACAAATGATACTATAACAAGCTTATGTAAATTCTAAGATTATAACAAATGATTCTGTAGCAAGATATTGTCAACTCTAAGATTATGACAAATCAAGCTGTAATAAGATAGTGTAAACTTTAAGATATGACAAATGATACTGTAGGAAGATATTGTAAACTCAGGAAAACACGTACTCTTACGATATAATGGAGGCATCTTGGCCGGAGGGGAGGGGGGCATGATGTTAGTAACCTTATCTTCCTTCACCTAGCAACACACTACAGGGATGGTAGGGTCAACACCATGCCTAGCCTTCTTTCCTTCCCCCACCCCCCCCCCCACCAGCTCCAGAAGGAGCCAGGTACCAATTTCTACAACTGGGGTAACTGCGGCATCCCCAGATGAACCTCTGCAAAAAAGAGACGACTGCACTAACCAGTACGCCACTCAGACAAACCCCAGAGGGTCCCAACCTCAGACCGCGACTGAAGGGTAACGGGGTGGGGGGAAGGGGTCTAATGTAGTGTCCGGGGGGGGTGTGGGGGTCTGGGGTATGATCACGAGAAGATATTACAGTACATATTACAATTTTCAATGTTTTTATCTTTTTGATGACTAGCGGGTCGCGTACCATTGCTGTTTTATAGTCGCGGGTCACGTACCATTGCTGTTTTAAGTCGTGGGTCACGTACCATGGCTGTTTTAGGTCGTGGGTCACGTACCATTGCTGTTTTAGGTCGTGGGTCACGTGCCACTGCTGTTTTAGGTCGTGGGTCACGTGCCACTGCTGTTTTAGGTCGTGGGTCACGTACAGGTACTGGTTCGTGGTCGCAGGTCACCTATCATTGCTATTTTATTCCAGCGGATCATGCACCGTTGCTGATTTAGAATCGGGATGAACAGAGGCACCAGCCATTTCTCTAATCTTATGTCAGTCGATGATGTAATAAAATAGTCATCATCATCATCATCAGGTGTCATGCCGGTAAGCTTTGGCGATCATGTTCCTCCACAGATCTGGTTCCTTGATGTTTTTCATCGGCCGAGTTGGTGAGTTCTTACTATGCCATCGTGTTAGACCGTCCAGGACTGTTTTTTTTTTCCTTTATCTTTCTTTGCCTCTCTTCCCATTTGTCTTTCCTGTTGTTATGATATTTTCAAGCCATCCCCTTGTCATTATACGTCCAGATGATGATGACTGTTCTTCTCTTGTGGATTTAATTTGGCTCCTTTCTCCATATGTTTTTGTTAGACACTCCCTGTTTGTCACCTTAGCTGTCCATGATATTCTTAACTTTCTTCTAGTGATCCACATCCCAATCGCCTCTATTGATCTTTCCATCGATTTGTTGATTGTCCAAGACTCAAAGAGAAGGATGGGGCTCACATCAGCATTTTAGAACCCTCTTTCTGATATTCATTGATAGAGATGCATTGTTCAAGACGTTTCTCGTCTGTTGGAAAGCTGTTTGGTCTTTGCATATTCTATTTCTTGATTTCAGAGGTACGTTTCCCATCTGTTGTTACTTGCCTGGCCAGATATTTACATGTATCCACATGCCTCAAGGTTGCTCCGTGTACTTTAATGGTTAATTTAGGCTGGGATTTTCTTTGGTCATATGGTCATTGTTTCTGTTTTCTTACTATATAGGGCGAGCCCTTTACTTTCACTTTCTGCCGTTGCAGCATCCAGTAATTTCTGTAACATACTCTCTCTCTCTCTCTCTCTCTCTCTCTCTCTCTCTCTGAACCTTAAGTGCCCAGGGCACATGGGGCCTCCGCAAGGGTTTTCCACAAATGCCTGTCCTTCGCCTTTTTTTCTGCTCTTGCCCAGGTGAGCCCTCTATTGCTCAACATCCTCTCTGTTGTTCTTCTCCATGTCTCTTTTGGTCTACCCTTACTTCTGTTCCCCTGTGGTGTCCATCTTAGTGCTATTTTTGGTAGTGAGTTGTCAGTCATTCGGAGCACATGTCCCAACCATCGCCAGCGTCTTTCCTCAATAATTGTTGTCAGTGGCTTCATCGGCATTTCTGCTGTAACATACTGCTGAATCAAAACTCACGACAGACTACGGTCAGACGACAAAACTGCTCTCACCAGAACTTTAAAAACAACCTCTTGCACCTTGTAGCAGTGCTTCTATGCCATCTTGGCAGTGGCAGCAGCGAGCATACATTCACACGTCCTATGAGACCGTTGAGGAGGAGGAGGAAGAAGAAGAAGAAGAAGAATTGAAACTTTCAACACCTCAAAGTGGCTACACTTTCCTCATTCATGAAAGGCTATTATTTGCATTCTTACTTACATTTCAAACAAAGAAATTTGAACGAAGAAAGACAGTAGTGGTAATAATAATAGTAATGATAAATGTAATAAGGAACAGAAGCAAGGCTTGCCACACTGACCGACAGTATAAATATTTTCACGTAGCACCAAGTTCAAGCTTCCAAGGACACCAATGGCGCAGTTCACCTCTGCCCCCATTTTTTTTTCTCTTTGGAAACCTGTTTGATGCTAAATCTGGATTTATTACTTCAAGATATAGCCAGTGTATTTTGTTCATGCGCAGTTGGCAGGTGGCCTTGTCACGTGGGGTTAAAAACCAGTAGAGAACAACGAAACCGAGGAAAATTTTACCCTGGTTTTTAGAACTCAATTTAGGAATGCCAAATCTAGTTTTTGGTATTTGGAACAATATTATGCGAGTTCGTGTTGACCCTTGGCGCCTGTGACGTCGTCTTTTACGCTATTTAATGCCTTTTTTAAACAAAAATGTATAGTTGTGCAACATGCCAAGCATGCAGACTGTAAAGACCGCAGACATATTAATATGTATGCTAAATGCGCGACACGTGACTGTGGTCTGTTAATTGCATGCATGATGTGTCGTGCTTACATTCTGTCTTCATTTCCATCTCTTCTGTCTTCTTTTCTGAAATCCTCTTTTTTTCTTTCTGTGATTTTTCTGTCTTTTTCTTTATTTCTTTTTTCTGTCTTTCTTTATTTATTTTCTTCTTTCTCCGCGTCATTTATTCATCTTTTCTTCCTTCTGTCTTTCATTCTTACTTTTTTCACTCTTTTCTTCCTTTTATCCTTCATTCTTACTTTCATTCACTATTTTCTTCCCTTTATCCTTCATTCTTACTTTCATTCACTCTTTTCTTCCTTTTATCCTTCATTCTTACTTTCATTCACTCTTTTCTTCCTTTTATCCTTCATTCTTACTTTCATTCACTCTTTTCTTCCTTTTATCCTTCATTCTTACTTGTATTCAATATTTTCCTACTTTTGTCCTTCATTCTTACTTTCATTCACTCTTTTCTTCCTTTTATCCTTCATTCTTACTTTCATTCACTCTTTTCTTCCTTTTATCCTCCATTCTTACTTTCATTCACTCTTTTCTTCCTTTTATCCTCCATTCTTACTTTCATTCACTCTTTTCTTCCTTTTATCCTTCATTCTTACTTTTATTCGGTCTTTTCTTCGTTTCATCATTCGTTATTTCCTTTTCTTGCTTTTTTTCGTTCTCTTTAATTGTAAGTTCTTCTCCCCTGTCCTTTTTCTTTTTTGTCTCTCTCTCTGTCTCTGTCTCTGTCTCTCTCTGTCTCTCTCTCTCTATCGCCTTGCCTCTCTTCATCTTCAACTCTCTTTCAACTGTCTTATCCGGAGAAGAGGACATTTATATTATTTATGACCTGAGAGGAAGCTGTCATGTTGGGCATGTTCTTGCTGTTCGCCGCCATTCAATCCATCTTCCTCCGGGCTTTCATCTGTTCTCTCTTTCACGCAAAACCTCACCCTAGTAACATGACTAAGCTCTTGTCCTGGAGCGGGTTCATGTCACACAATCCTCCCCTCTGCCCGTAAATTCCTCGTTGAGGATAGTGTCAGGTGCAGTTGAGTCTGGTCGTTTCCTGCTGAGCATGTGTTACTTGTCTGACTGAACATGTCTAGCTCCTTCTATCATCTTCTTCTAAGGAAATTAGTAGCTCTGCCAAATGTCATTCATCTTTATATATATATATATATATATATATATATATCTTATCTTATATCCTTCCCGTGCCGTTAAACGTCACATAGGGCTCGCAAAGTAGTTCGCCAATTTTTCCTGTCTTCAGCGAGTCTTTCAACCTCATCAAAGGATTTTTATGCCTGTTAATTTGGCCTCTCTTAATAATGTCCTCTTCAGAGTTTCACGCGGTCTGTCTCTTTTTCTTCGGCCTGTTGTGTTCCACTTGATAGCTTGTTTTGGGATTCTCTGATCATTTCTTCTCATCAAGTGACCAACATATGTCCATCTCCTTTTCCTGATCACCCATGAGACTGGTTGTTGTTCGGTCATATATATATATATATATATAATATATATATATATATATATATATATATAATCCTACCCTTTTTTTTTTTTGGGGGGGGGGGGTCAGTGCAGCACTAGAACCAAAAATAAAACAAGTACCAAAGTTGTGCGTTATCCATACTCCTCTATGGATCAGAATGCTGGAGAAAACTGAAAAAGAAATGGAGAAATTACCCTCGTTCCATATAACCTGCCTCGGAAAGACTTTGAATACTTACTGGCCACAGACAATAAGTGATAGAGACCGACTTGCCCGATATCAACTAGAAGATATGCCTGTTACAATCGCCATTAAAAAAAAAAAAACGCTGGAAATGGATTGGTCATGTGCTCCGAAGAGACCCCTGCTGCTGATGCATCCATTTGCAGATCCTCAACTGTGTCTTGCAGCCATCTTCGTTTTGGTCTTCCTCTCTTTCTTTTTCCCATTATGTACCCTTCCAATACGGTCTTCTCTAGATTATCGTGGCGTTTAATATATCCAAAATATTTAAGTTTTCTCTGTTTAATCTTCATTACTAGCAGCCTACTTCAATATTAAGTTCCTGTAGTATGGATATATTTCTTTTTTTTTTTTGTTTTTGTCCATGATATTTGAAGAACTCTTCTGCAGCATTTACATTCAAAGGCATTTATGTGTTTCTCAGCTGTTTTGTTAAGTGTCCAGGTCTCACATGCATAAGTTGCGATGGGAAAGATGCATGCCCTTACAAATCTTTTTTTTTTTTTTTTGTAGCTCTGCCTTTTCCTCTCCACAGATTCTTTAGTTGTTTTACTTTTTGAAGAGCGATAGATGTCCTCCTTTTAATTTTCCGCATTGTATCTCCATTATTAGTTAGCAGTGATCCAAGATATTCAAAACTCTCCACTTTTTCCAGTTTTTCCTCACTGATACATATTTCAGCTGCCTTGTTTGTTTTGCCAGTTGTCATCAGTTTAGTTTTCTTCACATTAAGATAGAGATTTTGCTCTTCACTGTTCTTACGAACTGACATGTAGAAGGGAAAATACGTAGCATGCAGCAAGATGGGACAGAATACAAAGGCTGGCTGGGAACCATGAGAGGTGGAGAGAGTTTGTTGCAGCCTTGCAAGACGCTATAGGGAGTATTGGTCGGTGAATGCTTAGCTGAGTAAGAACATTTATGGGTGGGATAGATGTATTGGTGGGGGGGGGTGTTGGTGATGATTAACATTTTCTATTCTTGGTCCGTTTATCAACACTGGTCTTCGTAAATCTAATTTTGTTGATTACATTTAGCCCTCATAAATCTTCTTTGCTGGATTAAATTTCAGATCAGATCAGTTGTGTCATGCCGATATGCTGATAGATCTGGGCAGTCACCTCTCTCCATCTCGCTCGATCCTCCGTGTCTTGAATCAAGTCGATTGCTGGTTTCACGCCAAACCAAACCAGTCAGGCAATGCAGGTATTCCTGTCTTCCCAGCCCTCTCTTTCTTTTGCCATTTATCTTTCCGGTCGTGACCAGTTTTTCGAGACCTTCATGTCCGCTGACGTGTCCGAGAATCTTTGATTGTCTTTTTCTTATGTACGGCACCAGTTTGATACGTTCCTTTGCCTGCTGTAAAGTCTTCTTCATTTGTCTTTCTGGCTGTCCATGTCACGATTAAATTTAGTATTTATAAATCTTATTTTGGTTATCATATTCAGTATCCATAAATTTTATTTGGTTGATGATTTCAAGTGAACTACATGTGAACTACATCACACTGAACTTTTTCAGTGGTCTCCAGAGTGTGGATAATATTCTTATTTTTCCTAAATCCATCACACTTTCTAACGGGTTAAATTATTATTTTTATGTCAATATCCACCATTTTTCTCTGACCTAACACCGAAAGTCTATCCCATAATTCCTTGCGCCACATTTATCCTTCCTTACCCTTCGTCAACTTTCAACTTGTTTTCTTTGTAATTCTTCACATTTTTCTCACCACTTTCACATTATATTTCGGTATAATTTTATATTACATTATATTTTAAACAAATCTATTTAGCCTTCTCTTCAGTATTCCCTTCGATATTCTTTGATAATAGCACTGTAATTCTTTGACACAAATATTTAAGTGTTAGCATCAGTTCTTGTCACAGTCGGTTACCTCTCTTTGAAAGTGACATGTCACAATGTGAATAATTAGCCTCGGACAATAGTAGATAAAGTACTGTGTATGTGAGAGAAAGAAAGAAAAATAGTAAATAAAGTATTTTAGTCGTGAGAAAAAAGACAAATAGTAGACAAAGTACTCTAGACGTGAACGAAAGAAAAATAAAGTCCAAAGTGCTTTGTCTACTGCTTTTCTTTCTCTTGAGTCTAAAGTGCTTGTCTCCTATATTTTTCTTTCTCTCATATCTAAAGTGCTTGTCTACTATATTTTTCTTTCTCTCATGTCTAAAGTGCTTGTCTCCTATATTTTTCTTTTCCTGATATCTAAAGTGCTTGTCTCCTATATTTTTCTTTCCCTGATGCATAAAGTGCTTGTCTCCTATATTTTCTTTCTCGCATGTCTAAAGTGCTTATCTGCTATGTTTTTCTTTCTCTGTCTAAAGTGCTTGTCTACTATATTTTTCTTTCTCTCATGTCTAAAGTGCTTTATCTACTATATTTTTCTTTCCCTGATATCTGAAGTGCTTTTCTCCCATATTTTTCTTTCCCTGATACATAAAGTGCTTGTCTCCTATATTTTCTTTCTCTCATGTCTAAAGTGCTTTATCCACTATATGTTTCTTTCTCTCATGTCTAAAGTGCTTTATCTACTATATTTTTATTTCCCTGATATATAAAGTGCTTGTCTCCTATTTTTTTCTTTCTCTGTCTAAAGTGCTTTGTCTGATATATTTTTCTTTCTCTCATGTCTGAAATGCTTTGCCTACTATATTTTTCTTTCTCTCGTGTCTAAAGTGCATTGTCTACTATATTTTTTCTCTCATATCTGCTTGTCTACTATATTTTTCTTTCTCTCGTGTCTAAAGTGCTTTATCTACTGTATTTTTCTTTATCTCATGTCTAAAGTGCTTTATTTACTATATTTTTCTCTCCCTGATATCTAAAGTGCTTGTCTACTATATTTTTCTTTCTCTCATATCTAAAGTGCTTTTCTACTATATTTTTCTTTCTCTCATGTCTGAAATGCTTTGCCTACTATATTTTTCTTTCTATTGTGTCTAAGGTGCTTTGTCTACAATATTTTTTTCTCTCGTGTCTAAAGTGCTTGTCTACTATATTTTTCTTTTTCTCCTATCTAAAGTGCTTTATCTACTATATTTTTCTTTCTCTCCTATCTAAAGTGTTTTGTCTACTATATTTTTCTTTCTCTTCCATCTAAAGTTTTTTGTCTACAATATTTTTTCTTTCTCTTATGTCTAAAATTCTTTGTCTACTAATTTTTGATACCAGTCATACAAGTCTCCTCCCTGAGTTATCACTTCACGGAGCGTAAACATTTATGTTTCCGTTTTGCTCGTATTAAAGCTAAAACGATATTCTTCCAAAGAACTGTACACAGAGAACTGTATGCAGAGAAATGTATACAAAGAACTGTATACAAAGAACAAACAGAAATTACACTTAACGTGAGATAGTGCCACAGAAAAAAAAAAATAAAGAATGGAGAAACTGTTGTCCATTTTCCCAGCACTGACTTTCATCTTCCTGTTTTGTCCTAATTCTCATCATGCTGCCGAAAATTTTCCTTTAGTCTTCTCCTAATTTTAATCTTCATCCTTTCTTTTATCATCCTGTTTCAGCTAATTCTCATTGTCGATTCCCCGTCCTTCTCCCCTCCGCAACTTTCAAATTCCCCCCCCCCCCCCAACGGTTCTGATTATTACAAGTAGTCCTCGATTTACGTAAATCCTAAACACGTAGAACCTCGATATTTATATAGCAGATCCCCGACTTACGAGAAGAATCTACGGATCACTACGAATCAAAGCGGACAGAGTTTTATAACGCAGAGACGGGAGATAATGTATGAAAACTCACTGCGGAGAGAAACTCCAGCCAGGCTTCTATTTGATGTGTTTATTCTTTAACTCTTTTGCTCCCATATGACACTGGTAGGGCTCGTAGATCTTGCACTCATATGCCAATCAATTTTGAAGCGATATTTAGACATAGTGTAAAAGAAAAAAAAAGTATCACATTTCTAAGGCAATCCACATTCTTAAATTACAAAGTAACTTACTTCCAGTTTCTTTCGACCAAAATTTCTTACCAAATTTGATTCTGGTAGAACATTCAGGAGTTAAATATAACCATTTATAATATAAATAAATAATATAACTAAGAGGAGGGCGTAGACAGCAACAGTGAGACAGCCTAGAAAAAGGTATTCGCACTCTTGGAATAGAGGTTTGGCAAGAAAAGATCAAGAACAGAGAGGAATGGAGACTTGTCTTGTCTGCAGCAGTGGGCCGTAATGGGTCGGAAAAGTGCTGAATTCAGCAGCTGCTCACAGAAGAAGAAGAAGAAGAAGAAGAAGAAGAAGAAGAAGAAGAAGAAGAAGAAGAAGAAAGAGAAGAAGAAGAAGAAGAAGAAGAGAGAAGAAGAAGAAGAAGAAGAGAAGAAGAAGGAGGAGGAGAAGAAGAAGAAGAAGAAAGAGAAAGAAGAAGGAGGAGGAGAAGGAGGAGGAGGAGAAGAAGAAGAAGAATCTATTGTCCGGGACGCTTTTTAAAAAAAATTTTACAGTTTCCCAGTGTTCGCTGCTAGTTCTTGCCATTCGCGGATTATGTCTTAATCTTCATTTCACCTGACAAATCTCTTTAATCCAAACAATCTGTCTTTGCTTTCTTTTGTCATTATTTTTCATTCCTTTCTCCGTGTATTTTAAAAAATCCTTTCGTCCCTAAATCTTTTAACTTCCATTCTGTCATTTGTTTTCTTAATCTTTCGTCTCACTGTAATCGTTACGCTTAGAGATTTTCGTGTCCACATTTATTTAATCTAATCTTCATATTCTTCTTCTTCTTCTTCTTCTGCTTCTTCTTCTTCTGAGCAGGTGCTGAATCCAGTAGTTTTCCCAGTCACTGAAGATTACTGCTGCAGACAAGACAACGTCTCCATTCTTCTCTGTCCTTTTATCGTTTCTTGTCAATTGTCAGTTCCAAAAGCGCTTATATCTCCTTCTAGGTTGTCTCGCCATCGTCAGGGCAGAATGTCAGACGGGCCTGCGTGCCCAATTCTTAACCCTTTGGAAATAAAGATCAGTCAGTCAATCAATCGTTGTCCAGGTCTATCCCCTTTCATCGCTCCTGTATTATCCATCTTTCTTCGTCTATCCTCTTCTATTATCTCTGAATGATCAAGCCACACCAGTCTGTTGTTTGTTTGTTTGTTGTTGTTTTTTCTTCAAAATTGACTGATATAAGCGAGGAGTTAAACAAAGTGTAGATTTCTTTGTTACTTCTTATCTTCCATTGTTATCTTCATTCATTCATTCATTCATTCATTCATTTGCATGTCCCTTGCGGAACTTTGCCTCCCTACCGGCACTCCTGTAGGCCTCTCGGTTGTGAGCAAGATGGCCTGCCGCCGATGCATCCAGTCCATAAATTCTTCACATGATTCTGTTCTCAAATGTTTGTATGTGGTTTTCATCTTGTTTAGCTATAATCCACGATTCATCATATAGTTTAATCACGTCCTTATTTCATCAGTGCTAGTATATTCAGACTTCCTGTTCCAACATGGCGGAAGGGGGAATGTGGCCGTTGATGATTGTGCCTTTGTGTGCCTTTCTCTACGCTTCCGCCTGCGCCAGTTTCGTTGTGTTGTGGGCTGGGTGACCGGTTTGGCGCCCTAGCTACTGAGTAGAGTACTGGAGGCGTCACTGTGAGCTGTGACTTTCGGGGGCGCATGGATTTCCCAGCTTGTGATCGGGTCTTGGTAAACATGGCTGATGCATTCCGCTGTGTTCTTTGGAAGGTTGGCGCCCTAGAGCTGCTTAGAGCTGGCTGTGAGTGACTGCCTACTGGGGACATTTGCGGAGATGTACGCATTCGTCGTACGCTGACCACTTTTCGTCATTGTGGGACGGTTTTTGCGCATTCCAGGAGATGTCACTGGCACAGGCGGCGGAGAAATTATGGGATACTGTCGTTAGCTGTGGTGGCGAAACAGGTACTGAACCTGAACTTGAATCTAGTGTCATTATTCCTTTGTAGGTTTATGTTGTACCGGCTTCTCGCTGCCTGACCCAATGAAAAGGACGTCCAGACAGAGTCCAGAAGGCCTCCCCTGTTTCAAAAAAAAAAGGGGGGGGGTAAATAAATGAAAAAAAAAAGAATGGTTAATCAATAGAGTAAGGAAAGGGGAGTGTGGAAGGAGTGGGGAGATAGAGAGATAGTTTTACATCCTCTAACAGATTTCCGTCTCGAGGGCCCTGCTCGCGGACTTGTAAACTCATTTATCAGAAACTCATTTATAAGTCGCCCATTTATAAGTCACTCATTTATCTCTCTAGTTGCTCACTTATGGTTGACATAATGAAAAAAAAAACTCCATCAGATCCACTGCGTCTTTTCAGCTCCCCAGCACTGTACAGCCTACAAGTAGTGTCTAGATGGCAACTAATCCTACCTACAACACAAACCACCATCTCCACGTGAGCCAACGCCACACAATTTTAACTCTCAGTGGACCAACAATTCAAGTAATCTCCCTTCCTTTTTTAATAAACGTTATTCCCCTGACTATTTTTTCGGTAACAAATGTTAAAAACATTAACATTCTGACACCTCTGTTCTGATAGCTTCTAATCCTAAGGACAACCAAAAAAACGCTCTACTCACTGTCTCCAAAGTGCGTCATTAGTTACAGTAATTTACACTGATGAATCTGCCAGTACCCGGATGCAGAGAGACTGTTTTTAAAAAAAAAATTGTGTTTAAATATCACAGCAGAAAAATTGTGCAAGTAGGAAGAGATGGGGACTAAATGTAACGAAGCAGAATTATCTACAGACTCTTTTTTGTTGTTCCGTTTGAATTGTCAAATGTAGGTCATCGAAGACTTCACTGAATTAGACCATTGATGATTGTGGAGGTTTAAACTCGGTGTTAACTCATTCATTCCACAACGACACTAACAGAGTTGGTAGATCTTCCACGCTATGCGAGTCACTGCTAAGAGCGATATTTTGGCAAAGTCTAAATAAAATGAAAAAAAATAATAATAATAAAATGAAAAATATCACATTTCTAATCCAGCCCATTTTTTTTTTCTTCACATTATTATACAGTGAATTCCTTCTGGTTTCCTTCCACCAAAATTTCTCATACAAATTTCTTCCGATAGAGCATGGAAATTAATTCAAGAGTAAAAGAGTTAATGCTTTCATGTGCGTTTTTATTTTCTCCCTTGACGGCTCGATAGAACAACAGTTTAACGTCAACTCTCAGTGATGCTTTGTCTTCTTGTGGTGCTCCTGAAAATAAGCTGCATTGTTTGGTCAGGGTGGGTATGTATCAACCTGTTTGGGGGGGGGGGGAGAAGGGGTGAAGACGCTGACCGATTAGGCAATCAGCGACCCATAGCTGATATGCTAGCGTTAGTGTTAGCGAACCATAGCTGACCAAGACCCTGTCCCACCTCATCGTTAGTGCCCCCATTAGCAGGCACAGCCTGGCGGACAGGGCAGTTGATCGCCATAGTACCCCGTGGTGGTGGAGTCTGGTAAGAAGCTGTGCACACCCCTCCCCCCCCCCCCCGCTTTTTAGCTGTACTCAGGGACTGAAAAAGTACCTACTATAGCCCCCCCTCCCACGCCGATAGGAGGCTGTACCTCAACAACTTCACAGCATCGGCTGCAAAGAACGCCAGCTCGCAGTTACAGGGAGATAGCACAAGTCAAGACAAGACAAGACAAGATAAGACATCCTGTTTTCCATTGGCTGAGAAGTAAGTATATTCTCTCCGGTCTACTCGAGATCCAAGGAGACATTGTGTTCCATCCAGATTCCGGCTGCAAGATTAGGTCCACTCCAAGAATTCAAGAGGACATTGCGGCCCAGCTTTGTACTGTATGTCTGGATAACGCGCAGGGATTCCAGAATATGGGTGGTCACGGGACTTAATGTTTTATTTTAAAGGAAAAAAAAAAACTACTGTTAAGTTAGAATTTTCCTTCAACTGTCTTCTTCCTAGCTGTTGCATGTGACAGTCTGACATCAAGTCCTTCTGGTACCAAATAGGACGTGTGATGACACAAGAAGAAGACGACGAAGAAGAAGAAGAAGAAGCGATTATTTATTTATTTCTAGCATTTGATGAAGAGGGTAAGGGAAACGTTTGGGGTAATCCACTGAAGGTTTGAAGTCCTAAACAGTTAATGAAAATCCCTAATTTAGCATGATTTGTTATACTGAGTGCCTCTAACGTGAAGTCGAAAGTCTTGCTCAAATAACTCTCCAAGATACTGAATGCTTGTAACGTGAAGTCGAAAGTCTTGCTCAAATAACTCTCCAAGATACTGAATGCTTGTAACGTGAAGTCGAAAGTCTTGCTCAAATAACTCTCCAAGATACTGAATGCCTCTAACGTGAAGTCGAAAGTCTTGCTCAAATAACTCTCCAAGATACTGAATGCTTGTAACGTGAAGTCGAAAGTCTTGCTCAAATAACTCTCCAAGATACTGAATGCTTGTAACGTGAAGTCGAAAGTCTTGCTCAAATAACTCTCCAAGATACTGAATGCTTGTAACGTGAAGTCGAAAGTCTTGCTCAAATAACTCTCCAAGATGTTGAATGCCTCTAACGTGAAGTCGAAAGTCTTGCTCAAATAACTCTCCAAGATACTGAATGCTTGTAACGTGAAGTCGAAAGTCTTGCTCAAATAACTTTCCAAGATACTGAATGTTTACAACATGAAGTCGAAAGTCTTGCTCAAATAACTTTCCAAGATACTGAATGCTTGTAACGTGAAGTCGAAAGTCTTGCTCAAATAACTTTCCAAGATATTCTTTATTTCTTCTATTCATTTTCAATTTTGCAGTTTAAATTCAGTTTCTTTATTTCGACTGGGGTTTTCTCATAAAGCTTTGTCTAAGACAACAGTTGGCACCTTCCTTTCAGTCGATAGACAAACCTTTCATTCGGCCGCCTGACAAACATTTTATTCTGCTGCCAGAGACAAATCTTTCTTTCAGCCGCTCGACAAACATTCCTTTCAGTCGCTAGACAAACCTTTCCTTCTGCCGACAGAGGCAGACCTTTCTTTCAGCCGCCAGAGATAAGCATTTCTTTCAGCCGCCAGAACATACCTTTCTTTCAGCCGCTAGAAAAACAATTTTTTTTTTTGGTAGCTAGACAAATATTCCTTTCAGCTCCTAGACAAACCTTCCTTCAGCCGCTAGACAAACCTTCAGCGCCAGAGACAAAACTTTCTTCCGCCGCTAGACAAATCTTTCATTCAGACGTCGGATAAACCTTTCTTTTAGCCGTTAGACAAACATTCTTTTCAGCCGCTAGACAAATCTTTCCTTCAACCTGCAGAAGCAAACCTTTCTTTCAGCCACCAGGGGCAAACCTTTCTTTGAGCCATCAGAGGCAATCCTTACTTTCAGCCACCGGAGGAAAACCTTTCTTTCAACTGCCAGAGACAACTTTTCTTTCAACTGCCAGAGGTAAACCTTTCTTTCAAAGGCCAGGGGGAACCTTTCTTTCAACCGCCAGAGGCAAATATTTCTTTAAGCTGCCAGAGGCAAATGTTCCTTTCAGCCGACAGAGGCAAACCCTTTCCTTCAGCCGCCAGAGGCAAACATTTCTTTCAACCGCCACAGGCAAACATTTCTTTCAACCGCCACAGGCAAACATTTCTTTAAGTCGCCAGAGGCAAACCTTTCTTTCAGCCGCTAAAGAAGCCACGTTGTGCCTTGTGTTACCTGCGCTCTTACAGCGTGTTCTTCTGCAATTTAAATTCAGGCCGGTTTTGTGTGGGTGGATATTTTGAAAGCCCTAAAACAGGGGTCGGTAAACTGAGTGTAACACTTGCCTTTGCCCCGGAGAAATGAGCCCCGAAGAGGTGTTGCTGTCAACTTGTCAACCTCTCTGACTGACATATTATCAATAGTCAGTGGGTTTGAACAAAGACCATTTGATGCATCCAGGGGCGATCACGCCTATGACTTTTAGCTTTCATGAACAGGGGAGATAATCTGATTGTGTCTATTAAGGAAGTTACAAAACTTGTGGTTAGAACTGGAGGGTTCTTATAACTGAAATTTCATTGTCGACGAAATTTGCGAAGCTGGATAGCAGTAACGAAAGCCTTTCTTCAGCCACAACGTCAGCTTTGCCTCATGAGGTAAAGTTCAGTTCATTGTGTTACTGCTTTCTGCGGTCATCCTTTATTTGTTGGGCTAGGTGTTAAATAAAGGTTTATTATCTGTGCTGGGTGTCAAATAAAGGTTTATTATCTGTGCTGGGTGTCACATAAAGGTTAATTATTTGTGCTGGGTGTCACATAAAGGTTTATTATTTGTGCTGGGTGTCACATAAAGGTTAATTATTTGGGCTGGGTGTCACATAAAGGTTTATTATTTGTGCTGGGTGTCACATAAAGGTTAATTATTTGGGCTGGGTGTCACATAAAGGTTTATTATCTGTGCTGGGTGTCACATAAAGGTTTATTATCTGTGCTGGGTGTCAAATAAAGGTTAATTATTAGGGCTGGGTGTCAAATAAAGGTTTATTATCTGTGCTGGGTGTCACATAAAGGTTTATTATTTGGGCTGGGTGTCAAATAAAGGTTTATTATTTCGGCTGGGTGTCACATAAAGGTTTATTATTTGTGCTGGGTGTCACATAAAGGCTTATTATTTGATCTGGGTGTCAAATAAAGGTTTATTATTTGGGCTGGGTGTCAAATAAAGGTTTATCATTTGGGCTGGGTGTCACATACAGATTTATTATTTGGGCTGGGAGTCAAATAAAGCTTTATTATTTGGGCTGGGTGTCAAATAAAGGTTTATTATTTGGGCTGGGTGTCAAATAAAGGTTTATTATTTGCAAGCTGAACACGATGGCCTTACTCAAAGTGTGAGACATAACACAGTTACATCAGTCCAGCATGAACAATAAATGAAATCAATGAATGAATACGTGTATCATTCGTTAGAAACAATAAAATCCATATGGACAAATTATAATTCAACAATGGCTATTATATTATAAATTCGAAATGGATCAGTTTCACTTACTTTTGGGGCTGTGTCCTATTTTTTTTAATCTCAATTTTTTTTTTTTTTTTTGTAATCCAAAAGAAAACAGTGCAAGTATGCCTGCTTCATTGACTAAACCAAGGCCTTTTACATGGTAAACGCTGTCGACTGGTCGAGTGCATGAAAGATATTGATTTATACTGCAAAGACCTGAGATTAATAAACAATTTGTATTGGCAAGTTGTTGTACTGGACACTCTCCACTCAATCCTCAATGTAATGAAAGGATTCAAGACAAGGATATGCTGTCTTCTTACTTATCTATTTATGAAGACAGTGTCTCCCGAAGACACAAGTGGTATCCCTGGATTAATCATCGCTGGAAGCATTGATACTGGTTGTACCGACAATATTGATCACCTGTGGAATCTTATGCCTCAAACTGCAGAAGCAAAGAATGCTGGCTAGAAGAAAGTATTTAAAAGACAAAGTTTATTTCATTATAATTAAAAAGGAACAAAAACCGCCAACAATAGAGGGAGAAACATGTAGAGCAGGTGAAAATGATCTGGGACACTTTGTTGGGGAGATAGTGTACCGCGAGCGAAGACGCAGAACGACCTGCCAATCTGAGGCCCACAGCTGACATGCTAGCGTCGGGGTTGGCAGACCATTGCTGACCAAGACCCTGTGACCAGGATTCGAACCCAGGTTGCTCAATGCACCTTTTTTTTTTTTACAACATCTCTCCCAGCAAAACAATGTTAAGCTACATGCCTCCTCACACTAACTGTGGTGTCATTATCACAGAATTTTACTAAGTCATTCATTCATTTATTTGCATGTCCCTTGCGGAACTTTGCCTCCCAAACAGCTCTCCTGTAGGCCTCTCGGTTGTGAGCAAGATGGCCTGCCGCTGCTGCATCCATTTGCAGATCGTCAAGTATTTTACTAAGTAAAATAACTATTATTCACAGTTATATAATCTCTTATTAGTATTACGTTAATTTATTAGCTATAGGCATGAATATAGCCAGCCTGGTGCTCACTAATGTAGCATGTGGGCACATTTGTAGAAAAAGAATGCCTCCCGAATCACACCTATCAGAAAAGCAATGGCTATGTCCCCCTTTTTTTTAGTTCCAAGCTTTTGATAGGAAGTTTGCCGACCCCTGCCACTGTAGGTTTCTATATACCCTTGTCACATATATTTCTTTTGTGACAACCTGGCATGACAACCCGGAAGAAGAAATAAGAGCCCTCGTAGTGGACAACTGACAGGAGAAGACTAAGAACTGAGAAGAATTGAGCCAAGTCTTGTCTGCAGCAAGTAACCATAAATGGCTCGGAATGCTGAATGAGTGAATGCAATTCTGATATCCAAAGATCTAGGAATGTTTTGTTCTGGGGACACACACTGCTCTAGCTAAATGAGAGTGCTCGATGACCAGCAGCTGGCTGCTTGCATCAGAGCCGGCGAACCATATATGGTCAAGTGAATAGCGATCGCAGCTGGAAACAGAAGCCGATCATAAAAAATCGGTCGAGTAAAAATAGAGCTTGTTGGGCCAGAAGGCACATCGGAACCAATGCCCTTTAGAGGACGAATGAGGGAAGAGAAGAATTCTTGTTCTCAGCAGACGATGCCGCGATGATGTGGAAGGACAGATATATAGCTGTGGTTTTAAATGAAACTGGCATACGCACAGTTGATTTGTTGTTTGGCTGGTTAGTTGGTTGATTGGTTGCTTGGTTGGTTGCTTGCTTGCTTGGCTGGCTAGGTGGTTGATTGGCTAGACGGCTGACTGGTTGCTGGTTGGTTGGTTGGTTGGTTGGTTGGTTGGTTGGTTGGTTGGTTGGTTGGTTGGATCATCCATGCACTCTGGACACACCTAGAGGTTCTCTGATCTCCTCTTCAATATCTGTTTCATTATAAAGTAACTGATTACACCCATTCTTTGCCAGCTCACCATCATTTTGGAGCTCTTCCTGAATCGTTCATTTTTCATCAGCCCAAGTATCACTCTAACTCTTTCATTCTTGACAACGATGCCCATTCATAGTTGTCCGTGAAGTCCTTTGTCTGACCAGCTTCTCCTATGGCGAAGAAAGTGTATTCAAATCTGGGTTTTGTTTTGTTTTGTTTTTTCTTCATTTCCAGTGGAAGCTGGAGAACTTGGATGTAACCATATAACCATGTAACCAGCATGGAAAAACTGGGACACGGGGACCTGCTTCCGTGTTGAGAATTCTTGTCCTAAAATATCAAGAAAATCTTGACATCGTTGTTCAGTCACCGGTACTTCTGGTTAACAGACAGACAGACAGACAGACAGACAGTCAGACAGACAGACAGTCAGAGAGACAGACAGACAGACAGTCAGAGAGACAGACAGTCAGACATACAGACAGACAGACAGACAGACAGACAGACAGATAGATAGATAGATAGATAGATAGATAGATAGATAGATAGATAGATAGATAGATAGATAGATAGATAGATAGATAGATAGATAGATAGATAGATAGATAGATAGATAGATAGATAGATAGATAGATAGATAGATATGCCCTGTGGTCCTTATCTGTGGAATGTGCTCTGAACCGTTATTGGTATTGTGTACGTTCATGATGAATGTCTTGATGTTGTCATAATAAACTTATTTTGTTTGTTGTTTTTTTTTACATACTGAGATATTTGTTTTGTGTTCGATATGAGAGATGATGCGGAAGCAGAGTAGACATAATATCTATAGGTTGAACTGTTGGCTAACAAGGGTTCAGGAACCGGGGTGGTTGGGGTCAGATATTCTTAAAAAATTGGGGTTCGGGGTCACAGTTCGTTTATAGTATTGGAAGAAATTAATTACTTAATTACCACTCTCATAAGTCCCTCTCTCACCTCTCTCTCTCTCTCTCTCTCTCTCTCTCTCTCTCTCTCTCCCTTACACTATTGTTATTATTTACGACAGGGAGACACAAATATTCCGTCAAAGTTTGCAAGAAGTTAAAACAGTTTTGCAAATATCTGGACCTATAACTTGACAATACATAACTAAATAAATAAATAAATAATCAACGGAATGAGGAAGGTAAACAATCTGTGCGTTATCTATGAAACATCTGTGAACAATCTGAAATGACATCTTATAAAATATGCATCTTTTTCAGCCAGCCATGAAAAAAAACCTAGTGCAACGCAGCAAACGTTAACGGCCTAGAGAGAGAAGAGAAAGAGAGAGAGAAGAGAGAGAGAGAAATAGAAGATGTATTACGTTGGCTAATAGGTTTAGACTTATAAATCAAGACAGTACGTAAACGACGCAGACGGTTCATTTATCCGGGATTAATGTCTTATGCCGCAAGTTCTTCCGCTGACGTACTAAGGAAAGACATCGCATTCATTGCCCCCTCCATATTGAAACGTCCTAGGGGGTGGAGACGCCTGTCCGATGAGACAATCAGCGACCCATGGCTGACATGCAAGCGCCAGGGTTAGCGAACCACGGCTGACCAACACCCTGTCCCCACCTCTCCGCGGTGCCCCCCAGTAACAGGCATAGTCTGGCTAACGGAGCAGGGATCGCCATAGGTCCCCCATGGTGGTGGAGTCTGCTAAAGAAGCATTGCACGCCTCCTTGCTTTTTAGCTGTACTCCGGGACTGAAAAAGTAACCGCCATAACCCTCTTCCAAAAACACCTTCACAGCATCGGCTGCAAAAAACACCAGTTCGTAGTTACATGGAGTTCGTACAAGCTTAAGATTGTAACGTACTCTAAGCAATTACTGCACCAGTTGGTACTTGCACACACGCACGTACACACACATACATGTATACATACATACACAAAAACATACTGCCTGTTCTACGTTTCAGTTTTTCGATTTAATTTGTTAAATATTTTCACAAACAATCCAGGGTTTTTTTTCTTAATTTCTTTTATTTATGTATACATTTCAATCGCAGCACTTTATTTATTTATGTGTTTCAGTCCCAGTCTTTTATTTATTTATATACTGCAATCGCTGTCCTTTATTTATTTGCTTCAGCAGCAGACCTTTATTTATATATTTAAGTCGTATCCATTTATTTATTTATATACTTCAGTCGCTGCCTTTTATTTATTTATATATTTCAGTACTTTCTCTTTATTTATTTATATATTTCGATCGCTGCCCTTTATTTATTTATATATTTCAGTACTTTCTCTTTATTTATTTATATATTTCAGTACTTTCTCTTTATTTATTTATATATTTCGATCGCTGCCCTTTATTTATTTATATATTTCAGTACTTTCTCTTTATTTATTTATATATTTCAGTACTTTCTCTTTATTTATTTATATATTTCGATCGCTGCAGTTTGTTTATTTATATATTTCAGTACTTTCTCTTTATTTATTTATATATTTCGATCGCTGCCCTTTATTTATTTATATATTTCGGTCGCTGCCTTTTATTTATTTATATATTTCTGTCGCTGCTCTTTATTTATATATTTAAGTAGCAGCCCTTTATTTTTATTTATATATTTCATTTTCAGTCCTTTATTTGTTTATTTATTTCAGTCGCAGCCCTTTAATAATTCGTGAGTCTAACTCCATTCGTTACTTTCCCGGAAGTGCAGGAGGATATCACGACCTTCACCTTCTAATTCCACCAAACGTGTCATGTGATCACTGTATTCTACAATGGACCTATGTGACAGGTAAGTACATACAAACACCTGCAGCTGCAGCTTCTTCCGTGGCTTTAATCACATTTTCCTTTTAAAATGAATCGTCGTTCCCTTTATTAACAATGAAGCGGTGTTCCCTTTGTGAACAATGAAGCGTTGTTCCCTTTATTAACAATGAGGCATTGTTCCCTTTGTTAACAATGAAGCGTTGTTCCCTTTATTAACAATGAGGCATTGTTCCCTTTGTTAACAATGAGGCACTGTTCCCTTTATTAACAATAAAGTGTTGTTCCCTTTATTAACAATGAAGCATTTTACCTTTATTAACAATGAAGGAAAAAAAAACAAATTGGGCAAAGTATTGTTTTTTTTTTCAAACAAGCAATTGGACCTAAGATGGACATCACGCGGCATAGTTTTTTAACACCATGCGATGTCTGGCTAAGGACGGCGAGAAGTGGAGATAATGTTTTGCTGTCATGTGGGATGACTACTGCTGTCCAAAATGTTTGAGTGGATTAATCGCATTAGATATAAACAAAAAGTAAAGGAAGACTGATTGATTGTTTGACTGATTATTGATTGGTGAATCTTTATCTCCGAAAGGTTAAAAATTGGGCACGCAGGCCCGTCTGACATTCTGTCCTTTATCATACAACTTTCAATCTGTTCCAGACATTCTACAAATATGCTGCTCATATAGCAAACATAATTACCATTGGAAAGCTGAGAAACATAAAATAAAATGTTAAAAAAAAAACAACAAAATTTACGTCTCGATCTTATCCATGTACTCAGTACAGAAAGTAACTACATACATGTATAAATGACAATCTACTAAACAAAAATTTCGCGATTATTCAGAATAAACAATTACTGTATTCGGTGTCTGTAAGAGCAATCTAAAATAACTTTTTAAGTTTTTATGATTCTTGAAGGCATGTAGTCGACATCAAATAGATATTGGAAAAGTTTGTTGTTGTAGGAAGGAGTATAGCTTTTTTTTTTTTTTATATATACAGGATGGGAGGGTATTCCACAGATGAGCAGCAGAATAAGCAAAGCATTTTCTTGAAAAGGTCAAGCCTATGTTTTGGAAGACATATGAGCTTTATAAAGAAAGAAAGAAAGAAAGCAGCACCACATGGAAAGCGGCTGAGCCTGGAGGTACTGGACTATCTGAGGAGGAAGCGAGGGTCATATCCCACAGCAACATAAACGTGACGTTTTTGAGAGAAATTATACTTATCAATTTCCGTTAATTGCCAACATCTCCCTGCCTCAAAACTATCTTCTGTAATGAATGGAACTGTAATACTTTCGTTTACCGTAATGGTTTAATCATTTAATCGTTTAATCATGCATGTTTTTATGAATAAAACATCAATTTTAAGATTACATGTCACACATGGACAGTAACAGCCAAACACAAAAGGAACATCATCACAAAAGAGATGAGATGTTTAAGGAAAATACCAAATGTGACAGGAAGAGACCACATAAATAACACCACCTGGGCAAAAGTTAGAGTAACGCCAGTATTACGTTATAATAGGAAGCAGCAAGTCAAATGGTTTGGACACATTACATGACTGCTGCCAGATGGAAAAACACACGCGCGCACACACTAAGATTTGTGGGTAACAGAGGAAGAGGCTGCCCACGCAACAGATGGAGGGAGGAAACTACAGAAACCTGAAATATTCCATTATATGAAGCAAATCGCCGAACCCTTTCAAGACGTCTGTTTGTCTTATCAACACTGAAAGGTATATGAGAAAATAGACAAGACAAAATTACGTTCATGGATTAAAAAAAGAACTTTAAAAAAAACCACAAAAAAAACTCTGAAAATCCAAAGATGAGCATAGTCGCTCCGAATTTAACAATCCATTTTTATTATGTACGGAATCTAATTCTTAGAATTTCTTAATTCTTAGAACTTCTTAGTCCAGTAACTAACTAAAGCCCCTTGTGACCTCTCCTTGTCTAATAGAAGGGAGATTTTCACTAGGCTGTCTTGACAAACTTGACTTCAGCTAACCGAAGCACGTGATCAGTCATTCTTCTTTTATAGAAACCAGTTTCAAAACATACAACAGGTTCTTAAATGTTGCAGTGAATTTTTTTATCTTTTCATTCTTCTTCTTCTTCTTCTTCCTCCTCCTCTTCTTTTTCTTCTTCTTCCTCCTCCTCTTCTTCTTCTTCCTCCTCCTCCTCCTCTTCTTCTTCTTCTTCTTCTCCTCCTCCTCCTCCTCCTCCTCTTCTTCTTCTTCTTCTTCCTCCTCCTCCTCTTCTTTTTCTTCTTCTTCCTCCTCCTCTTCTTCTTCTTCATCCTCCAACTCCTCCTCAGCTTTCTTGGCCATTAACGCCCATTTCTGCAGATAAAGTTCGCCTCCACTCCTCCCTATTCCTAATCACCTCTCTCCTACTGGTGACACCAAATTCCTGTACATCCTCTTCTGTGTTGTCTCTCTCGGTGACCACTCCTTGTCTTTTATAAGCTTCTTGTAATCCGTGTTCCAAATCTCTTAACAGTTTTGACGTTCCAAGATCGGAATCCATTTTTATCCGTCCAATTTCGAGGCTTCTCTTTCTGTTCCGTAACACCAATCTCTTATTTTTACGGAAATCGGGTTGTTGGCCAAATGCTCCAACCCCCCAGCCTGGAGGACGAGAGTGCTAAGTGCTAAGTACATTTGACTCCATCTCTTTCATACTTACATGCATACTTTATCCTTCCTCCTGTACCACGAGGTGTCGAGGGGGAGGTGCAGTTCGCGTTTTTTTTTTTGGGGGGGGGAGGGAAACCATATGCGTGGCCTCAGCGATGTTCATGCTGTAGTTCGTGAGTGCTTCTTTAACCCCATCTATTAATCTTTTCTGGGATCTTCCTCTTGATTTGTATCTGGGGGTTTGGGGGTACCATATGTGTGGCCTCAGCGATGTTCATGCTGTAGTTCCTAAGTGCTTCTTTAACCCCATCTATTAATCTTTTCCGGGGTCTTCCTCTTGATTTGTATCTGGGGGTACCATATGAGTGGCCTCAGCGATGTTCATGCTGTAGTTCGTGAGTGCTTCTTTAACCCCATCTATTAATCTTTTCTGGGGTCTTCCTCTTGATTTGTATCTGGGGGTACCATATGTGTGGCCTCAGCGATGTTCATGCTGTAGTTCCTAAGTGCTTCTTTAACCCCATCTATTAATCTTTTCCGGGGTCTTCCTCTTGATTTGTATCTGGGGGTACCATATGAGTGGCCTCAGCGATGTTCATGCTGTAGTTCCTAAGTGCTTCTTTAACTCCATATATTAATCTTTTCCGGGGTCTTCCTCTTGATTTGTATCTGGGGGTTTGGGGGTACCATATGAGTGGCCTCAGCGATGTTCATGCTGTAGTTCGTGAGTGCTTCTTTAACCCCATCTATTCATCTTTTCTGGGGTCTTCCTCTTGATTTGTATCTGGGGGTTTGGGGGTACCATATGAGTGGCCTCAGCGATGTTCATGCTGTTGTTCCTAAGTGCTTCTTTAACCCCATCTATTCATCTTTTCTGGGGTCTTCCTCTTGATTTATATTCTTCTGGGGGGGGGGGGCCTTGTTGCTGTGTGTATATGTGTCGTTCTCATTAAGTGACCACACAACATAATTCTTTGCTTCTCTATGTGCTGTATGCGTGGCCTACTTCCTACCACTTGGTTTTAAGCGATCGGGTAACACGACACAGTGTTAAACTCACATTACAGGGTTTTAAGCGATCGGGAGACACGACATTGTGTTAAACTCAAAATATTAAAGGCTTTACACCATCGGGTGACACGACACAGTATTAAACTCACATTACAAGGTTTTAAGCGATCGGGAGACACGACATTGTGTTAAACTCACATTACAAGGTTTTAAGCGATCGGGAGACACGACATTGTGTTAAACTCACATTACAAGGTTTTAAGCGATCGGGAGACACGACACAGTGTTAAACTCACATTACAAGGTTTTAAGCGATCGGGAGACACGACACAGTGTTAAACTCACATTACAAGGTTTTAAGCGATCGGGAGACACGACACAGTGTTAAACTCAAAATATTAAAGGCTTTACACCATCGGGTGACACGACACAGTGTTAAACTCAAAATATTAAAGGCTTTACACCATCGGGTGACACGACACAGTGTTAAACTCAAAATATTAAAGGCTTTACACCATCGGGTGACACGACACTGTGTTAAACTCAAAATATTAAAGGCTTTACACCATCGGGTGACACGACATTGTGTTAAACTCAAAATATTAAAGGCTTTACACCATCGGGTGACACGACACAGTGTTAAACTCACATTACAAGGTTTTAAAGCGTCGGGTCACACGACACAGTGTTGAACTCACAATATAAAAGGCTTTAATAGAAATGATTATTCAGTGTAATGTACTTTAAAGTAACAAAGACTGATAATCTGTTCAACTTTTGCCAGCTCCTCATACACCGACCTGACATTCATTCACGGGGCTCGAACTGAAAGAAAATGTTGTAGACACGAGAAAAAAAATAATGAAAAAGGTCAAAGGTCAAATCCATGTTTCCATGCCATTAAGGCATATTAGGGATACTGGGTTAAGCCCCCTATATCCAAGACCTTCGGCATATGAAAGTGTAATATGGTTAGGACCACGTCTGGCGTCATTTATCTTCCCAGGTTTCTCTGGCACCCATTTTTAGAGGCTGGGTCGACCCTGAGGCCTTTTTTTTAATGGTGTGTACTAAACAACTGAAATATTTATCATTGAGGAAAAATTGGAAGAGGTGGAGAGTTTTTAATATCTTGGATCATTACTAACTAATAATGGAGGTACAATGAGGGAAATTAAAATGAGGATATCTATCACTCTTCAGAAAGTAAAATAACTAAAGAAGCTGTGGAGAGGAAAAGACAGAACGACAAAAATAAGATTTTTAAGGGCGTGCATCTTTCCCAACGCAACATATGGCTGAGAGACCTGGACACTTAACAAAACAGCTGAGAAACGCATAAATACCTTTGATTGCAAATGCTACAGAAGAGTCCTGCAAATATCACTGACACAAAAAAGAACAAATATATCCATATTACAAGAACTTCATATTGAAGAAGGTTTTCTAGTAAAGAGGATTAAACAGAGAAGACTTGAATATTTTGGACGCATGATAATTTAGAGAAGATCGTCTTGGAAGGGTACATAATGGGAAAAAAGAAAGACAGGAAAACCAATCGCGAAGATGGCTACAAGACGTCGTTGATAATCTGCAAATAGATGCATCAGCAGCAGAGCACCTTGCTCACAACCGAGAGGCCTACAGGAGAGCTGTTGTGGAGGCAAAGTTCCGCAAGGGACATGCAAATGATTGACCAGAAAAAAGATTGCACCGCTGGGACTGAACCTGGTACCACCTAAGAAAAAGTAGCAGGTCAAATAAAGACAAGAAAAGAAATAAGGAGAAAATAGATTTTTTAAAAATATATAATAAGTAGATACAAAAGCGACTTCTTGCATAAAGAAGACATTCATTTACCTGGCCAATCCTTTACAGAGCTGTCTCCCTTCTCATTGTCTAGCCAGGATGTCTGCTTCAGTGGGTGTGGTGTTTATAAAGTCTTTGATATCCTGGTCAAATAGTCTCTTCTGCTGCTTCTTTTTATGGTTTCCTCACGGACTATCACTACACATTAATACAGCGGTTCCCATGACCGACAGTATGCATCCCTTTCCTGCAGCTATGGGAATTCCAAGAGAAGGGAGGAGGGGGGTGTGAAGGGAAAACGAAGGGACAGCGGGGTTTAGAACTAATGGAGCGAACAAACGTTGAAGGGAGAAGAGCCAGGGGTGCGGTCTGGGAGATAAGGGAGCGGCAGTTCGAAACAGTTTGGGAACCACTGCTTCATACCATCACGTTGTTTCATATGATAGAATTATAACTTCCTTATTTAGAGAGAGCCGAGGAGCCATTTATCATTCACGCCCAATTTTTCTAGCAAGCTTTTGCTACTATTTACCGAGTTTTTTTGGTTTTTTTTGCTATGCAACACAGATAGTGACACTAGCAAGCTTTTGTTGCTGGGTAACGCAGACAGTAACATACAAAGAAACCATTACGTGATTATTTGACGAAATATATCACTAACTTGACAGACATCACAGCCAGCATCGGGCAGCTGTAACTGCTGTATCTGTCATGGGCAACGTATGAATGGATTACCGCGCAGACCAAGAAAGAGCGCAAAAGATTTCCGTTGCCCAAAGGTCACCATGTCCAGCCCCACTGAGAATAGGATGCAGAATGTACATCATTTGGGGGGCCGGACTTAAAGGAGATGGGAGGGTCTTCGTAGATGACAATATATCAGTATGGAAGGGGCCGGGGGGCGGGGAAATTAGTTTTGTACCACCTTACAAGATACCTCCCAGACGTATACAACTCCCAGGATGTCGTTACATTTTTATTATCCCTAAGTGCATTAACCCTCTTTGACTCAGTCTGTCTTTGTTCTTCTGTTTAGTCATACTTTTCTCTGTGTTCTCGTTCGTTTAGGTTACAGAGAAGGCAGAAACGGCCAGTGTGAAACCTGTTTAGGCTGTGGTCCTCAGGAAACCTATGTCAACTGCGCGGACATACAGGTGAGTCGTCCTTCACCTTGCTGTTGCACTGAATTCTAGCCACTTTTGTTTGAACGTAACATCCGAGGGGTTGTCAACTCCTCGAATTTGAAAGCCATTTGCATATTAAATTGTGCGAACTTATTTATAAAATCTGCTGAGGAAGAACTGGTTTTTAAATATAGCACAGAATCGTGGACCCTGAACAAGAAAATGGAAAGGTAAATTAAAATCCTTTGACATAAGTAAAGACATAAGATATGTGCATATTTCTGTGAAACACAACATACGGGACTGCTGAAACAACTTAGATCAGTCAAACATGCCCGTAACTGACTACTATTGCTTTCTCAGCGTTTTGGGGACTCCTATCGGGATCTGGTGGGGACTGCGGGCTTTGCCATGTCGACAGGGATCAGGATCTGATGTGGCCAACAACATCGAACGCAGAAGAAGAAGAAGAAGAAGGAGGAGGACGAGGAGAAGAGGACAAGAAGAAGAAGAAGGAGGAGGAGGAGGAGAAGAGGAAGAAGAAGAAGAAGGGAGAGGAGGAGGAGGAGGAGAAGAGGAAGAAGAAGAAGGAGGAGGAGAAGGAGGAGGAGGAGAGGAAGAAGAAGAAGGAGAAGGAGGAGAAGAGGAAGAAGAAGGAGGAGGAGGAGAGGAAGAAGAAGAAGAGGAAGAAGAAGAGGAAGAAGAAGAAGAAGAAGGAGGAGGAGGAGGAGAAGAAGAAGAAGGAGGAGGAGAAGAGGAAGAAGAAGGAGGAGGAGGAGGAGAAGAGGAAGAAGAAGGAGGAGGAGGAGGAGAAGAAGAAGAAGAAGGAAGACTGACATTACAGAAAGATAATATTGGAGAAACGAAGAAAAAGATAATGATGACATCATAGATTGGTGGAAATCATGCTGGTCTATCTCCCTGGAAGTACGAACACCATGTTCTTTGTGATCGATGAGGTAAAAATGGCGAGGCACACCACCGTATCAAAGTAGGTCTATCAAATATCCTCCGCCATTTATCCTACACTACTCCAATCTGGATATACGAGTAGTTAGGCGCTCGGTTTACTAATCCAGTGGTACTGGGTTCAAGTCCCAGCAGTATGATTTTTTTTTTAGTACACACCAAAAGATGGCCCCGGGGTTCACACTTCCTCTAAAACTAGGTACCAGAGAAATCTGTGGAGGTAAAGCGGCCAGGAGTGATACTGACCATATCACACTTTCATATGCCGAAGGTTATGGAAAATATGGGCCTAAGACCGTATCCCTAACATGCCTTAACGGCATTGGAACTGGTACTCTACCTTTACTTTACTCCAATCTATAACGCAAGTTTCGCATCGCTGCTTGTGCTGGGTTGTCTGGTGTGGCTATATTTTTTTTCCATTATAGTTGTCTTTAGTTTGTTAAATGTCCCTGGATGTCTTACCACTTTCACTCCTCAATCAATTTCCGTGCTCTGCCAGAACACATTTTGATAATAAATTTTGGTAGAGAAGAGTTGGAAGGAAGTTGTCTCTATGACTTTTATTTAGACTTTGCCTAAATATCGTTCTGAGCACTGATTAGCATAGGCCTGCGAGATCTACCAACCCTGCCAGTGTTGTTTTTGGTGTGAAAGAGTTAATATACACTTGAGGAGAAGCAGTTGATTGCAAGTTCTTTATCCAGAACTTTATCGAGTTTAGATTAGGAACATCACCAGGACGTGGAATGTTAAGAAGGGGTTGGAATAATCGCTAATTAATCACAACTTCTTCTTCTTCTGCGTTCGAGGTTGTTGGTCACATCAGATTCTGATCCCTGTCGACATGGCAAAGCCCGCAGTCCTTTCTAGATCCTGAAAGGAGCCCCAGAGCTTTTGTCCCAAGCTCTTGTCCTCTAGCCATGTCTCGCGCCTCTGGTCCGCATGGTTTGGGCGCTCTTGAATCACCATTTCCAAGTTTCCACCGCGTAGACGCGCTGTACACGTTATGCGCGTGCGCAATGAATTCACTTCCCACAAGTCAGTGTTGCCAATGTCCCTTCCCACCACAAGTCAGTGTTGCCAATGTCGCTTCCCTCCACAAGTCAGTGTTGCCAATGTCGCTTCCCACCACAAGTCAGTGTTGCCAATGTCGCTTCCCACCACAAGTCAGTGTTGCCAATGTCCTGCACGTAAGGTTCCCACGGACCACCCTGTATTAAGGCCGCGCTGGAATGAAAGATTTCTAAAGAAACTTGAACGTCCACACTAGCCCCCCCCCCCCCCCCACACACACACACACTGAGGCCACAACGGTTCTTCCAAACCCCTCCCCCTACACATCTTTTTATGGGGAAACATCTTTAGCGCCTATCTTCCCCCCACCCATCACCCAGGGAGATTCTCCCCCCCCCCCCCCCCCATTTTGAGACATCATTTTCCCCAGCGTTGTGCCTTAAGCTTCACTAGAGGTCTTCAAGCTGCCATAACACATTTCCCATTCAACGCCATGTTAACCTTCATCACATCCCGCTCGCAGCAGCTTGAAGACAGTATAGGAATGAGTTGTCCCTCACAATAATTAGTGTACAAAACTGTAATAAAGTAATAAAGCTGTTCTTACTTGTTTCCTAGTGTATACATTTGAGTTGTCCCTCAGATTTACTTTAGATTTGTTTTAACGCATCCACGAAAGGATATGTTACTTAACAGCTTGTAGTGACTGGAGGACGTATAATATTTCAAGCTTCCGTTTTACTTTCTCCATTTTTCTTTTCTCCCTAAAGATTTTGCCTGTTGGAGCAACGTCAGTGAAAGACGAAAATATTAACTCAGTAACGGCAAGATCCACTCCACCAACAACCACCACAGCAGCTTTCCAGACCGCAACAACCGCCAGAAGACTGACAACCACCGTTAGACCGACCGGCAGAACTGTCCCATCGCAAACGCCACCTGCCGGCGCGACCTCCGGCCCCGACCCAAATACTGCACCCACGCCGTGCACCCCATCAGCGGACATAGTCACGTGCGAAGCGCGTGGGTTGGAAAGACTGATACCCGAAATGAACTCTTGGTGCTTGAGCACATGTAAAGCCGGTCACTGCAATTCCAACTTTTGCGCCTGCTTTTGTAAGTACCCCGGGTATAAAATAGAAGTTGACCCCAAAGCCTTTGACTTGAAACGCACGACTGATACCCAGCAATCCTCCATGACTCCCTCAGCCAGGTTCTTCTGCTACAGACCAACATCCTTGTGGACTCGTGTCCCAGGTTTCGCCGGCTGGTGCAAAGCAAACTGCCCCAGCCAAAGCTGTGCCGGACGGTGCTGGCTCCAAGCTTGTTCTTGATGAAGTCCTGAGACATCTTGATTGACTCGGTAACGGCCACATCCATGAGATATCTTGACTGGCAAACGGCGACCTTCTCAGCAATACCTCAAGCGTCAGGATTTCTCTGTGCTTCTCCTCTCCGGTCATACGCTGCCTTAAAAGTGCCCGGATGTAACGATCGTCACAACTCTTCAACAGCGAAGGAAGGATCTCTACACGAAAGACCGAGCACTGAAGTTGTCCAAAATAATTGTCGTCCATCCTAGACTATTAATATTATCCATAAACGAAGTTACAAGTTACTGGTGATAACGATGTCATTGCTGATGTTCAGATTTTTTGGTTATATGTCTGTTATTTATTTTGTTTCATGTTGTACTAGCTTCAGTATTTATATTTAAAATGCATTTGGTGTGAGAGAAGAGAGAATGAGAGGAAGTTTTAAACTGCATTTTTAAAAATTTTCCACACTGATAGATGAGATGATTTTTGGGTTTTTGGATGACATGTAGTGTGATCAATCTGTTTGCTGAAAGCTTGGCCGACTGATTCAATATTACACTGCCCAATCTGTATAGATGCATCTTACTAAATCATCGACCGACTAATTCAGTGATCGTTTATAGTGATTGACTTGTTTGAAGACCGTTAAGCTGAGTGATTGGTTGGTTGGTTGGTTGATTGACTGGAAGGCTGATTGTGTGGCATGAACTGTGGGTGACTGACGCATGACACTGCCGAACAGGTGCATAAGTTACTATATCTGCTGATGATATTCTGTGATCTGACAATAAATTGAAATCTGTCAGATATCACGGGCAGAATTTGTTAATAAAGTTGAACAGTTCATATCTTCAAGACTAGATATTTGTTTTTCTTTCTTTCTTTCAAGTATTATTATGGGATACATAAAGTGCAAAGCTGACATATACATCAGTTAGCAACCTCTACTGACTCCCCCCCCCCCTTACACACACCTTAAGAACAGTTTTTGGGATGAATTAGACCAGTGGTTCTCAACCCATGTCTCAAAGAAAAAAAAATGAGAGGAAAAAAATAGATAAAATTTTAAAAAAAAACAAATTATTCTGCGTTTTTCACGCAATCCCTAGGGGCAGACTGCACGGATGTAAGCCGCAAAATTGTAGGTCGCTTTATTAGTATGTCCGCAGTGCGGCTATTGGAGAAAGGGTGGTCCAGACAGCGTTTCTTCCAGCATCAAACAGAAACGTGACGTACATAAAAAGATTGCATCTCTTTTGAAGTGCGACACCGGCGTCTTTCTGACCGTGTTGCTGAAACGTGCAGTTTTACAATGTAATTTTAGAGAACAGTCGGCGTAGATGCTGCGAAAGAGCAGAAGTAAAATATAATTCTCAGCAACTGTGTTTTAGTTTAAAAATCATATTTCGTTGGCTTGAGAGCCGCTATTCGGTCTTTGTGCTGTGTGTAATTCGTATTGGATTAATCAGAGGATTTCAGTTACCCACATAGTGAAGACTTTTCGAATATCCTTTTTTATTGTTTAAACTCTAAAACTTTAGGCGTTAAAATGGATCGATTTGTGAAATGTAAGCCTTCGACTTCACGCAAACAAATTGATAGTGGTGGCAGCGAAAGTCATTGTGATCGAGACAACATTAACGTTGATACTTGTAAGAAAACTAAATACACTCGAAAATATTATGTGGAGTATACATTATGTACGGTTTTGTTCCATCAACAAATGACCAAAATCTGCCACAGTGTGTTATTTGTTTTGTAAATCCTCTCTAACGAGGCAATGAAGTCGATGAAATTGCACCGTCATCTAACTACAAGACATCCAGATCTACAGAATAAAACCAAAGAATTTTTCTAACCTAAAGCCAAGGAATATAGTAAACAGAAGACAGTGTTAAAAACAAGAGCCACTCTCAACAAAAAAGCTCTTAAAGCATCGTACCTGATTGTCCAGAGAATTGCAAAATCAAATAAACCACACACGATTGGAGATCTTATCATGCCAGTCGCTGTTGAGATTTGTGACTTTCTGTTCGGCTCAGAATACACTACAAAACTGAAAACCATTCCCATCCCAAACGATACTGTCCGCAGAAGAATATCTGAAATGTCCGAGGACATTGTCGCGCAGCTAACTGAACAATTACAATCTACTAAGTTTGCTATTCAGTTAGATGAGTCAACTGACATCGCCGGCGAGTCACAGCTGCGTGTTTATGTTCGCTGTTGTTGGCAAAATAGTATGCAAGAGGAATTTCTTTTTTGCAAGTCACTGCCAGCAAGAACGACAACCGATGAAATATTTCGTGTTTTAAATGCAAGTGTCATCCGAGATTGTAGGCTCCCATTGCATGATCGATCATGAGCCACTCGCTTCAAAGAAGTTGAATGAAACTCTGGGATCTGTACTCGAAGACTGTGTTCAGATTGTAAACTTCATAAAAACTAGAATAGTAAACAATCGACTTTTTGCTCAACTTTGTATTCAATCAGATGCAGAACACAAACATCTGCTACTGCACTCAGATGTGTGCTGGGTGTCCATATGAAAAGTTCTTGCAAGAGTGTTTGAGCTTTGTTTAGAATTGTTGCAGTTTTTGACAGAACACAATCTCGACCTGGCAGGTAAGGTCACTGATATTGAGTGGCTTGCCATGTTGGCATGCCTTGCTAACATTTTTAGCTTTTTGAAATTTTGAACATATCACCACAGGGTAAAGATGCCAGTATACTCAAGACATAGACAAAATTGCAGCCTTTAAGAAGAAACTACGACTTTGGCCCACGCGACTCGAGAACAAATCACAAGACATGTTTCACTTGTTCTGTGAATTTACAGAGAGCAGTGAAGTTAATGGAGAGATTCTGGAAGGGGTCACTGGTGTAATAAAAGGGTACCTGACATTTCTTGCTGAATATTTTGACAAATACTTCACCCCGAAGACATTAAAGCATACGATTGGATTCATAATCCTTTTCAGTGTGCATTCTCTGGATTAACCGGTCGTGCACAAGAAGAATTAGCAAAACTGTGTAGCGATTGCACATTTCAAATCAAATTTAATGACCCCGCTGTGGATATCTCTTCCTTTTGGTGCACTGTTTCGCTGGAATATCCGTTGTTGTCAGCCCTGGCAATGAAAATTCTTCTACTTTTTGCAACAACTTATTTATGCAAAATTTTATTTTCTGCATTGACTACCGTGAAAACCAAATATCGTCTCCAAGACTGAACATGGAGGATATCTTCGAGTGTGTTTGCCACAAATTCCAGCCAGAATAGACATGCTATCCAACCGGAAACAGTGCCATCTTTAAGATAAATGAAAAAGAACTTTTGTGTAGCAATGAACATGCAGTTAAACATGTAGAGAAAATATTACATAATACTTTATAAAATTAGATTTATACCTTACACAAATAAAGCATTTTATTAGTGGGCCGCAAAAATTTTTGACTTTTAACAGTATAACAATGCTATGGCAAAAACGAGCATTCTATTATTATCTTGTGCCGTGATGGAAGGTGATTGAGACTTCTCCATCTTGTACAGTCCTTGGTGTTTCCACTTGATTCAGATGCTTTTCTTTTTTCCATGCCACTTGGTCAGTCCGGTGAGATATTTTTTTCTCTTGACCTTCCTCTCTTCCCTTTTCCCTTCAACTTTCCAGTCGTTGTTCTCCAGCTTCTGTCTTCTCACGACATGTCCAGGAAATTTTGATTGTCTTTTTTTCCCTATCATTTTAACTAGTTTTCATTGTTCTTAAACTTCTCTGAGGACCTCTTTCTTTCTTTGTCTGTTTGTCCTGGATATTTGTTGCATCTTTCTCCAAAACCACATCTCTGTTGACTCCTACTTTGCCATCTTTAGTTAACTGTCTGAGTTTAACAACCATACAGCAATACTGGCTTTATATAGCACTGTAACCATATTTTCCTCACTTTATATAGGACTGTAACCCTACTTTCCTCACTTTATATAGCACTCTAATACTATTTTCCTCTCTTTATATAGCACTCTAATACTATTTTCCTCTTTTTATATAGCACTCTAATACTATTTTCCTCTCTTTATATAGCACTCTAATATTATTTTCCTCTCTTTATATAGCATTCTAATACTATTTTCCTCTCTTTATATAGCACTGTAATACTGTTTTCCTCTCTTTATATAGCACTGTAATACTGTTTTCCTCTCTTTATATAGCACTGTAATACTATTTTCCTCACTCCCTGTCATTAAAAAAAAACTGCCTTTACCTTACCTGTTTGTGATATTATTTCTTCACTTGCCATCAGCTGTTGATGTTCCCGGTAGTTCAATCTATTTACTTATATCAGTGTCTTCTTTTGTTTAAAGGATATTGCACTTTGGCATCTTTATTCATTTTGATATTACCATTGTTTCTGTCTTGTGTAGCTCTAGGCCTCTTTTATTGCTCAAATCTTCTTCACAAGTTTCTTGAAACTGCTTTCACTTTCTGCTATTTGAACGGTGCCATCAGCATGTCTCAGGCTACTGATAATATGGCCTCCTATTATAATTCCTTTCAGATTTGTAATGCCTCTTGTTATGTTTTCATATGAGAGTAGATCAGGTGATGCAGAGTCAACTTACAGATCCTCTTCACGAGGGATAGACGTAATCCTACTGGATTCACTAAAATTGCAACTATCCAAGTTAACAGCCCAGCAGAGGCAGATAACTCAGGAAATTGGAGACGGTAAAGACTGCTTGAAAGATTGTCTAACTTTACATCTTCTTCTTCTTCTTCACTGTTCACGCAGACATCGACGCCAGTTTCTCCAGCAAAACGTGGTAGTTCATCTCAGGTTTCCAGCCCCACCGTGGAGGTTCTCCTATCAGCAGCTGGCGGGAGGGGAGGGGGTTGATGGGACCCTTTGCTCGCGTGGTCTGTGCAGCCGGCAACTCTGGAGGGTTGTCTGCCTTTGCTGAAAAGTTATACTGAATGAAATTCTGAGACAATGAAGGCCAAACAAAAATATGAATTTAACTCTGTTCCTGCCATAAGCCACTTAGACAGCTTCATTGAAAAACTGCACATAAAATAACTTGTTCCACACAGCCTAGTTCAGCTGTTCTGGAGATTCAACTTTTCTTTAAAATACAAGCTAAATATAGGGCTCCTATCATTTTCAGTCAAAAGAAAAAAAACAAAAAAAAAAATTGTCCCATGTTTATTATAAAGAAAAACTTATGTGCTCCTTGGATTTTTGCTTTCGGCTTGTAAGGAGTTAAAACAAATGCATTTTTTTTTTTATTTTGGGTTGTAAAGAGTTATAACAATATGTACATAAGAATTTTACAGAACTAATTGAAAAGTGATGAAACATCTTCACTTACCACATACAAAAAAAAACCCCAGAAATATATGGGACAAATAGAGCAAAAAAGGGAGGCAAAAACTGAATGAATATAAATGTTAACTGTGGTAAAAACATTTACAATGTTACACAACTAATCATTATTATGGTGTTGATGACAAACAATATAATGATAATAATGACTAACGATAATGCAATGATGACAGTGAAAAAAGGAACACAGCAAATGACAAGAAGAGTTGAGAATAAAGATAAAAATACAACAGATAAAGAGGGATGGTAATAAAGATAAAAACACAAAAGACAAGGGATTGGATGAGAATAAAAATAAAAGCACAAATGACAAGGAGGGATGGGAATAAATACAAAATGCAAAAGATGAGAGATTAGAATAAAGATAAAAACATTAAAGAAGGGGAGGAAAGAAAATAAAGAGGTTAAAAAATGTGAAAGACAAAGACAGGTAAGAATAAAGATAATAACACAAAATAGAAAGAGGAACGGGAATAAAATAACAAAAACAACAAGGAGGGATAAGAACAAAGATTTTTTAAAAACCCCAAAAATGAGACTGATAATAAAGATGATGAGAATAAAGATAAAAGCAGAAATGTTGCAAACACTGGACTGAGTACTCTCTCTCCAACCCCTACATGACTGTTAATTTAATTTGGTATTTCATTTCCAACACACTTTAATAGTTATTTATTGATTATAATCAGAAATAATTAAATAAACAAGAAGACTAAGTGGATGACATCACTGAAGAAGCAAGCAATTTTACCTATCACTTTACCACAACCTGTTTAAATGGCTTGTCCAAATACAAAATAATGACTAGTCACATAATTTTGGTCTGTGGTCCATAATTTATCATTTCCATAATTCATATGTTCATAATTTTAAACTGCTGCAAATGCTAAAAATAAGCACCATATCATTTCCCGACATAAAGGGAGTGCTTCTTTTTTATTACAAAAAAATGTTTGTGTGCTATGGTTGTTGTTTGGAAGGTTTAAAAAAATATTCAAAGAAGCTGTATAAAACTTATTTACAAATCCATAAACAAAGATCATAATCGCTCATAGATCACAATTGCATACAAACTCTACAGTTAAAATAAATCTATTTTTTTTTCTACAAAAGCTGTATCTGCAATTAATTTGAAGTCAAATAACATTTTTCTTGAATAATAATGTAGCCTTTTATGCCATGGACCAGCTAGGGCAGTGCTCAGAGCACTCATCTAGCAACCAAATGGTTGAGGGTTCGAATCCTCAGCCGAATGGATGTTTTTTTTTTCCCCAACCAATATGGCCCCGAGGTCAACCCAGCCTCATAAAATGGGTACCATAGAAAATATGGGAAGGAAAGGAACTGGCTGCCCCACCTCATACACTGATGGCCCAGCATAATGAGGTCTCTAACGCTTCATAGCCTATGGTATTTGCTAAGGGACTACTATTTACCTTTTTACATTTTATGTTGCTGGATATAACGTTAGTACCAATATATTTCTTGACCTATTGGCAAATGATAGAGTGACATGGTCATCATTATACCTGGTCATTTTTCTGTCTACAAATTCTAGAAGGAACCAGGTACCCAATTCTACAGATGGGTGACTGGACACTGTGCAGAGGAGCCTTATTCTTCTTCAGCTTTTCGAGTCACTAAGGCTTACTGCTGCAGATAAAGTTCGCCTCCATTCCTCTCTACTCCTAATCTTCTCTCTCCAGTTGGTAACACCAATTTCTTTTATATCCTCTTTTATGTTATCTTTCCATCTCAGTCTTGGCCTTGTTTCCCTCATCTCTTGTGCACACATAATTTTCGTTTGTCTGTTCTCTTCCATTCTTTCTACATGGCCCAACCAGCGTAGTCAGAGAAGAGCCTTTTTTTTTTTTTGTAGAAGAGGCTTAGAGAAAAAAAAGATGCATACAAAGGAATGATCATATGCTGAACCTTGTCCTCCAGACAGGCTAGCAATTCTCCAGTCACAAGAGACAGTACATGAAACCACTTGGCCATGACGCATCACAACAAAATGCACAGCCACCATTTTTCATGCGGCCATGCCATCCTGAAGAAATGAGGCAGAAATTCTGTCACCGCGCAGACCAAACGTACACATACATACACGTATCCTTTGAAAAATCACTTCCCTAAAACGCACTGCAACTTCAGAAAAATAGCAAACAACTAAAGCTTGAAAAGCTTGTTAGAAAAACATTCCCTTTCACAGCCATCGCTTTCACATAAAGTTTATCACCAGCTTTCATCTGCACAAAAGAAAACTGGCAGTTTCTGTCCCAGTCTTCCGCCGTTGACACTTCAAAAACACAGCACTTATGAGCACTGGCATCACGGGGTTGTCTTCGTACTTGTAGAGTGACCTCCCCTTGATTCATCTGATGGACAGTGAGGCATGCGATATAAATCCCATCTACTGGAGCAGCAAACTTCCCTGTTGAGGGATCGAAGTGATTGCCGTGGTTGAAAATAACATCCGTGAATGCGGTTACTATTTTACCCTCTTGGGGCTCTGCCATTTTTATATTCCTCCAGTAAAACCACTCTCCAGTAAATTTCGCTGAGAAACCACTCCACCGAGTCCCATCATTACTTCCTGGAACAGACAAAAACAGAAAGAATTTTAGTAATGGAACTGATGCAATGGTTTATCAAACAGAGGTTTTTCCGAGTCTTATGCTCTGCACTGATCTGAGAAACAGAAAGCACTATGAAATATCCATGTGCTCTTTATCTTCTCTTGTTACGAGATTAAACACTTGTTGGTGTTGTATCTCTTATTGTTGGTGTTGTATCTCCCTGTAACTGTGAACCATAAGCTCTTGGCAGCTGATGATGTTGAAGATCTTGTAGAATAGACACCATATCGAACACTAGGTGAGCTATCTGAATTCATGATGTAGATCTATAAAGGATGCTTATCTACAAGTATAACAATATACTGAATACTAGGATGTAAAATAGATAACTCATCTGAGAATTGGAAAATTTGTATAAAATGAGTTATCTTCTAAAGTAATCAGCTGTTTGTGAGTAGAGTCCATCTGCTTTGTCTCGGGTTGCACGAGGGTCACGGTTATGGTATGACAGGAAAAAAGGCCAGGTGAGAGAGAAATCATATGACTGAGGGAGAGTTGTGTTCTGTGTATCGTCTGGACAAGACGTAGATTTAGGTTGTTAGAAATGTAGTCGTCAGAAAGGCAGCTGTTAGTGAAACAGTTGTAGAAATAGGGTGCAGCAGGATGTTCTGATTGCGACAAACGTCTGCCGGGAACATATATTCTGTCATGGAATTGTAAATTACGTCCAGTCTTGTGTTCTTGGAGTTTACTAATGCCTTGTCATCCTCGTCATATCGCTCACTGACTCATCATCATCCCGTGCATCATTAAAGTCACTTCAAATTATAACGTTGCTGCTTCTGTATTTGCTATTTCCACTGAGAGAGGATGAACCTGGGAGCAAGTAAGTCTGTGAAGTGAGTAACAAAACGGACGCAAAACAGATTGAGACAAAAGCTAACAATAATATAAGAAAGAACATTATTACAGTGGAAATTTACAGAGAGATAAGCAGCAAGTTTACATCTGTACATAAGCTGACGAGTAGAAGATAGAATCCCAGAGGATACTGCTTCACCTTACAGAGCACCTGAATCCTCCAACTGTCAGTGTGCCAGGCTGTGACATGACAGTCTTTCAACCAGGCAAGCACTGCTTGAAGGTAGGATAAGGCCCTGGCCAGTGCCTCTTTTTTTTTTCTGCTGGACTTGATGAGGCTTCTATTATCTTAACATCAGTCTTCACTCTCAAATCTGACAGACTGATAGAAGCACAACATATGAACAAACAAACAAACAAACAGACTAGAAGACAAATGAGCAAAAACAACATCCCACAGCAAAAACATTAAGAAACTTTCACAAAATGACCAAGTGATAATCTTCCTTCTGAGAAAAAGGACATCACAGGCTGAGACACCATCTATACCAGAACCTAAAAACTGGCACAACAAACCTATGAGCCTGTGGCAAAGAACAACAGATGCCACATCGCATCCTCCAGAGTTTCCAGCTACACAACCCTCTCGGGCAAATGACCTGGCCAGGCCCTGATCTCCCGCGAGAGAAGCTCTGCAGTGATACTGAAAACCCGAGACGAACCGCTGCATTTGTGAGAGAGAGATGATGAAGCAGATGATGACGAAGAAGATCTGACAGAGGCAGGATCACATTACAACATCTGTCAAGACAGACTACATTGTCATCATAAAATGAATGGATGGTACCATGCTACACGCCACGTAGCTCAAACTTTCATAAGCCTTTGCTGAACTGGGATTGCAGGATCTGGGTTGGTCTGTGGCCATTTTACACTACAGCCATGGCTGACCTCTATTTGTGAGAGGTCCCTCTGTTTAAACAGTGAAACTGCTCTCTGCAGTTATACATTCCTTGTTATAACAGAATCGTTTTAACTATATAAACAAAATTATCCTGTTAGAACAAACCATAACCTGTTAAAATTGATGGGAGAAAAAAAATGAAAAACAAAAAGGTTTTATTTCTCTTAATTTCTTCTTTCACTTAAATTTTATCATTTCTTGAGAAAGACATACAAAACATGCACCATCTGAATGATTATTGACAAAATCCTCTGACACATTTTTACACCTCTACTCACTACAACTAACACCTGATCAGCTTCAGCCTGAACAATGAATCTAAACAATTCAGCCTCAGCCTGAACAATGAATCTAAACAATTCAGCTTCAGCCTGAGCAATGAACCTAAACAATTCAGCTTCAACTTGAACAATGAATCTAAACAATTCAGCTTCAGCTTGAACAATGAATCTAAACAATTCAGCTTCAGCTTGAACAATGAATCTAAACAATCTATAAACCTGCCATTCCCCCCTCCTCCCCCATTCTCACTCCACGATGTAGCAGAAGCTATTTTCCAACAAAATTAAATACACTTTGTATTTGATACTTTTCATATTCTAAAATTCTATATACTGCTTTTTAACTCTCTGGTTCACTTTGTGATACTGTTAAATTTTACACAGTTGTCAGAAGCAGACTTTAACAATACAAGGGTTAACCTGCTGAAACTCTAGAAGTCCTGTCTCCTGAATGTTTTTTTTACCGATATGCACCAGAATTTTTTTTACTTTTTTTTTTTTTTTAAAATAAGAAAACAAAGAGTCTTGAACAAGTTTCAATAAAAACTTTTTTTTTTTTTCATACCAAGTTGGGAAATGTTCCGCATGAATAACTCCACTTTGTCTTCAGCCACTTTCATCTGTTGGAAGAAAACATTAATGAAACTCTTAACGATAATTATGAATTTTAAAAAAAAGACTTCTCATAAAGTTTATTTGCTGTAGAATCTTCCAGTCTAGACCCCATATGCCAGTTTCTACTTCCACGCTAATGTTAAACGCGAAATAACTGAATAAGACACGATTAAAAATCACAATGGCTACGGTCACAAGTTCTGGGTTGCCAGGGCAATATCCGAGAAGAACCTGGATTTATAACAGCAGCCATTATCAATCAGACACTCAATCAGGTCATTTCAGATGTCTACTTCTGGGCTCAAAATCTCACAAAACCACCTTGATTTACCTCACACTGGCTGGTTTGTTTTTGTTTTTAAACCTGCTGGAGGAGTCTGTTTTTCCTTTTTCTTTCTCATATTTCAAATCAATGTTTAACTCCTGTTTTCCCAAACCTACTGTCAAAGATTTATTAGACAAACCAGTTTTATGACATTCTATCCTTACCTGATGTCAAAGCTTTCCTAGGAAAATACCTCAGTTCAAGAAAACAAACATTATTATTACTAAATTTTTTTTAAAAAATTTATGTTTTGTGTATGTTGTGGGGGGAGGGGGGGGGTGTTAAGTGTTAGTGCCTTTGCATTTCTACGCAACAGCATTGTGAGGCAGGGAGACCAGCATCTCTCGTTGCTGTCTCTGTTTTCCCCATAGAAACTCCAGGTACCAATTTTTCTAAGGCTAAGTCAACCCCAGTGGAAGTCAATCTCGTCAACCCCAGTGGCAGTCAATCTCATCAACCCCAGTGCCAGTCAATCTCATCAACCTCAGTGCCGGTCAATCTCATCAACCTCAGTGCCGCTCAATCTCATCAACCCCAGTGCCGGTCAATCTCATCAACCCCAGTGCCGGTCAATCTCATCAACCCCAGTGCCAGTCAATCTCATCAACCCCAGTGCCAGTCAATCTCATCAACCCCAGTGCTGGTCAATCTCATCAACCCCAGTGCCAGTCAGTCTCATCAACCCCAGTGCCAGTCAATCTAAAAAAAAATTCTGCCCCAGTGTGAAATCGAATGTGAAGCCTTCTGATTGGTAAGTGATTGTATAACATCACCACCCGCCATTTACATGCAGGAAGATATTACATTTTTGTCCTGGTTTGTTATTAAAGTATCATTATAAAGTAAATATAATTCATGATTTAAAAACATGACAAAGAGAATAATCACAAGGCCCAAAGATAAAATCTGAATGAAAGAAAACAGGCTAGTGAAGCTGTAAATAAACTGAAAAAAAAATCCAGATTTTCACTTATTAAAATATGGCTACAAAAGGGTTAAGGATTAGAGTTGTGAAATATTATGTATACTGTTCTATATCATACAACTATATACATAGAATACTGGAAGGTTATCAAAGAAACATATACACAGAATATTAGAAGAATATCAATCTTTCAAACAGCAAATTGAAGATTCAGCTCAAAACGCCATCCTCGAAAGCTCATACCACGCACGCATTATGGCCTTACATGTGATCAGAGGAAAGGGAAGTAAATCCTTCCTGCGTGCCAGAACCACGAGCAGTTTATGACCAACACATTAACGGAATAATATCGGCCAAAAACACTAAAGGACATGCAGAACACTTATGGGCACTCCTTGAGTGTAATGAAGCAGTTCCTAGGGACTAGCAATAGCGCTTGGTCTTATCCAGTATGTGCACAGAATACAAATGTGTATAGTCTGCACTAACTTGGCACTGTTCCATAGCACAGAAACATGGACATAAACAAAAATATTGTTTATACTTGGCACTGTTCCATAGCACAGAAACATGGACATAAACAAAAATATTGTTTATACTTGGCACTGTCCCATAGCACAGAAACATGGACATAAACAAAAATATTGTTTATACTTGGCACTGTTCCATAGCACAGAAACATGGACATAAACAAAAATATTGTTTATACTTGGCACTGTTCCATAGCACAGAAACATGGACATAAACAAAAATATTGTTTATACTTGGCACTGTTCCATACCACAGAAACATGGACATATAACAGGCAAACAGGAAAAGAAAACTGAAGTCCTTAAAATGTGCACATACAGAGAAGGCTGAGACACACACAACCAGAAACTGTGCCATACTTAGCTGTTGTTTCTGTTAGTGATTTATCTCCACATAACTATGAAGCTTAAACTCTTTTATAGCTGGTGGCAAATTAAAGTGAAAATTTTAGGAAATGAGGCATCAGGCTGGATGGGAGTAAGTTTACCTCCCCCTTCCCCAAGGGACATAAATCACATGCAACTTTTCAGCTGGCTCCACCATCATGAGAACCATACCAATCTCTAGCCCACTGATCAGGTTGCATTTATATCACAACAGGCAGATACCTAGCAATCATCTGCTGACTTACACTACTAGATAAATCACACAACACTGTTATTTTAACCCCTATAATAAGGTACAGATCTCTGCAGTGTCACAGAACACCTATGATCTATGATGTTAGTGCCCGCAACTTCCTTGGCTTGTAGCCACAAGCAGGGTCATGGGACCAGCATTGTGCCTTTGCTTTAGAAAGACTTGGGTGAATGGGGCCTGTAGCCACAAGCAGGGTCATGGGACCAGCATTGTGCCTTTGCTTTAGAAAGACTTGGGTGAATGGGGCCTGTAGCCACAAGCAGGTCATGGGACCACCACTGTGACTTTGCTTTAGAAAGATCTGGGTGAATGGGGCCTGTAGCCACAAGCAGGTCATGGGACCACCACTGTGACTTTGCTTTAGAAAGATCTGGGTGAATGGGGCCTGTAGCCACAAGCAGGTCATGGGACCACCACTGTGACTTTGCTTTAGAAAGATCTGGGTGAATGGGGCCTGTAGCCACAAGCAGGGTCATGGGATCAGCAACGAGCCCTTGCTTTAGAAAGACCTGGCTGAATGGGGCCTGTAGCCACAAGCAGGTCATGGGACCACCACTGTGACTTTGCTTTAGAAAGACCTGGCTGAATGGGGCCTGTAGCCACAACCAGGTCATGGGATCAGCATTGTGCCTTTGCTTTAGAAAGACCTGAGTGAATGGGGCAACTCCATCTGGACTTGAACCAACGACCTATCCATGAAACATCAGCATATGCCACTCAGGAGCAACATAAAATGTACCTTGTCCAGATTTTCTTTTGCAGAATCAAGTCTCTGAGTAAAGATGCCACACTGTTGTTCTACGGCCGTAAGCCTTTCGTCAAGAGTGCTGTGTGCCATCCTGCACTGAAATAAGGTAAGCCAGATATTCAGAGATCTGTAAGTTAAATATTAACAATTGTGCAACCAGTCTCAGATATTCTCAGATCTATATCTCAGTCTCAGAAATTATGAGATCTATACCTCAGTCTCAAACTCTAGCTAATCTGTAATTCAGTGTCAGAACTTTATTAAATCTGTAACTAAAACTTGACAAAATCTACCTTCAGTTACATGCATTATCAAATCTATAGCTCAAACATTATTTTTATACATCAAATCAGGGGTGGAGTTGGCTTCCATCTTGGCAGTCAGTGAGCCATAGCCGACGTGCTGGCATCAGGGTTGGTGGCCCATAGCTGACGTGCTGGCGTCAGGGTTGGTGACCCATAGCTGACGTGCTGGCGTCAGGGTTGGTGACCCATAGCTGATGTGCTGGTGTCAGGGTTGGTGACCCATAGCTGATGTGCTGGCGTCAGGGTTGGTGGCCCATAGCTGACGTGCTGGCGTCAGGGTTGGTGACCCATAGCTGATGTGCTGGCGTCAGGGTTGGTGACCCATAGCTGATGTGCTGGCGTCAGGGTTGGTGGCCCATAGCTGACGTGCTGGCGTCAGGGTTGGTGGCCCATAGCTGACGTGCTGGCGTCAGGGTTGGTGACCCACAGCTGATGTGCTGGCGTCAGGGTTGGTAACCCATAGCTGATGTGCTGGCGTCAGGGTTGGTGACCCATAGCTGACGTGCTGGCGTCAGGGTTGGTGACCCATAGCTGATGTGCTGGCGTCAGGGTTGGTGACCCATAGCTGACATGCTGGCATCAGGGTTGGTGACCCATAGCTGACACACTGGCGTCAGGGTTGGTGACCCATAGCTGACATGCTGGCATCAGGGTTGGTGACCCATAGCTGACACATTGGCGTCAGGGTTGGTGAACCACAGCTGACCAAGATCTACCCCACCTCCCTTTTGGCACTCCCAGTAACAAGCCTAGCCTGGCTAATGGAGTAGAGATCACCACAGTCCTCACTGGCAGTGGAGTCTGTTAAAGAAGTATTGCATACTTCCTGCTTTTTAGCTGCACTCAGGGACTGGTAAAAAAAAAAAAACACCTGCCATGAGCTACTTCCAAGCCTCAACACCTTCACAGCATCACCAGCAAAGAACACCAGCTCACAGTTCCAAGGATACAGAAGGCAAGACAAAAGACAAAATACATCAAATCATGACCAGGCACATGTTTAACACTGACCTGAATCTCTATTTTCAAGCACTTCCTCTCAGCTCTGGCCACTCCTTCACAAATATCCCACTGCGGCTGAACCAGTTTCTGCAATCTCTCACAATCTGTCTCTATGCATGATGGGATATTTTTATCACTGTGCATGTTTTTGGCGGCGTTTTTTGTGGTCTTCCTACATGATGCTTTGCACCTGGCTTCTTCACAACATGCTGTTTTTACCTCCTGTTCCTCAGCCTCAAATGTTAATGTTCTAACTGGCCCAACATCAGCCGAACAAGCCACTACACCTTTGTTCTTCGTGCTAAACTCTTTAATATTGTTCCTTAACGCATTTATATCTTCAAGCATCATGTGCAAATTATCATCCACTTTAACAGCTAATTCATTATAACTCTTGTTCATCTTGTTCTGAATTTTACAAATGTCTTCTCTAATGTCTGCCTGCACTTCAGTCAAATCATCTATAGTCTGTTTCAGATCTCCAGTCTGCTTCTCGTGCTGTGTTATAAAATCCTTCTGTTTCTTGCTCATTTCACTTAAACGTTCCTCCATGCCCCTAAACCTTTCGATCCACGCTTCTGCAGTTTGAGAATACTTTGTTGATGTAAACTCCATATCATTCTCCATCCTCTGTTGCCTTTCTGTGACCTTGGAAACACTGGTAGTAAGGGCTGATAACGCCTTTTCCAAAGTTGCCAGGTGACTCAACACTGACTTCTCTGGAATCGGCTCAACTGAAAAACAAAACCACATAAATATTCTGACAAACAATCCCATCATACTTTTACCGAGAAGTGACACAATATCTATATTTAGTCATGTAATTGCTTATACAATGACTGGAATAAAACCACACTTACGGAGTTACTTTTGTAACTTTTTTTTTACAAATTCTTATACATAGTAAGCAAATCTCATACACGGTAAACAAAAGAATAGATTTAAAATTTACTCTGTATTATCTTATCTACTCCCTTCATTTCGCACTTAAAACCGTCCCTACTACTCATCAAATGCCACAGAGCAGTAAAGTGCCTCCAGTGGTCACGGACCCATCATCTGAAAGTGAGGTGTCTATACTCTATTTCCAGCACCGCTGCTCTTTATTCCTAACCCAAATATAAGGAATCCATTTTTTCTTCCCGTCTGGGCTGTAAGCCATAAGCTTGTAAAGAACCCACTCCATCTGCACTGATAGAGGACATACCAAAGCATACTATGAGAGGAGAGCCCATGATTACAAATTCCTTACTTTGTTCTACATGTGCATGGATGTGCATTTTTTAAAAAATGCTATATTAACAACAAACTGTATATCACAGAAAACATTCAGATTTGTAGGTAACAGAGGAGAAGAAGAAGAGAGATAAGTAAACAGAGGGGGAGGAGGAGGAGAAGAAGAAGTAAAAGTTAGAGGAGGAGGAGAATAAGAAGAAAAAGAAGAAGAAGAGGTAGAAGTAAACAGAGAAGAAGAAGAAAAGAAGAAAAACAGAAAGAGGAGGAAAAGTAAACAGAGGAGGTGGAGAAGAAGAAGAAGAAGAAGCAAAAGAAGAAGTGGTAGAAGTAAACAGAGGAGGAGGAGGAGAAGAAGAAGTAGAAGGATGAAGAGGACGAGGAGAAGAAGAAGAAGAAGTAAACAGAAGAGGAGGAGGAGAATGCAGGAGATGGAGGGGGGAAATTACAGCAGCACTGAATATCCCATTATATGAAGCAAATCATCGAGCCCCATCAATACGTCTATTTGTCCCCTCAACACCGAAAGGTATATGAGGAAGGAGACAAGACATTAACAACAAAAACGTTATCTTATTACAAAATTCTAAGCCATAAAGCTCCCAATAATTCTCCAAAAGACATGCCCGCCTATTCACTACACTGTCTAAAATATGGCCTAAAATATTTGTACATATTGTATTTTATCCTTTTTTGCCAGCTGCAACTGAACAAGATGACAGATCAACACGTTTATCAAAGTTACTCCAGCCATCTGAACTAATAATAATTCTGCATTATTCAGCACTTAAAACACTGCAAGACACAGTGGAATACAATGATGCAGCAAAAGCAGACAATGCTCTGTAAAACAGCATCACAGGTTGACAGGAAAAAAATAAAAGACAGCATAAAAAAGTTCCATAAATATCATACGTATGTGTATGATCTAATTTTTCCTAGTTACTGATCTGTGTCTGACGTACTGTTTTGGGTTGACCAGGCTGTTTCCAGCTGATACTGGGTTTTACAAGCAGAAGAAGGAAAAAGAAGGAAGTAAACAGAGGAGGAGGAGAAGGAGGAGAAGAAGTAAAAGGAGGAGGAGGAGAAGAAGAACAAGAAAAAGATGAAGAGGTAGAAGTAAACAGAGTAGGAGGAGGAGAAAAAGAACAAGAAGAAAAAGAAGAAGAGGTAGAAGTAAACAGGAGGAGGAGGAGAAGAAAAAGAAGAACAGGTAGAAGTAAACAGAGTAGGAGGAGGAGAAAAAGAACAAGAAGAAAAAGAAGAACAGGTAGAAGTAAACAGAGTAGGAGGAGGAGAAAAAGAACAAGAAGAAAAAGAAGAAGAGGTAGAAGTAAACAGAGTAGGAGGAGGAGAAAAAGAACAAGAAGAAAAAGAAGAAGAGGTAGAAGTAAACAGAGGAGGAGGAGGAGAAGAAAAAGAAGAACAGGTAGAAGTAGACATAGTAGGAGGAGAAGAAGAAATAAAAGGAGGAGGAGAAGAAGAAGAAGAGGTAGAAGTAAACAGAGGAGGAGGAGAAGAAGAAGAAAAAGAAGTAAAAGGAGAAGAGGAGAAGAAGAAGAAAAAGAAGAAGAAGTAAACAGAGGAGAAGAAGAAGAAGTAAAAGGAGGAGGAGAAGAAGAAAAAAAGAAGAGGTAGAAGTAAACGGAGGAGGAGGATGAGAAGAAGAAGAAGAGAGATTAGTAAACAGAGGGGGAGGAGGAGAAAAAGAAGAAGTAAAAGTTAGAGGAGGAGGAGGAGAATAAGAAGAAAAAGAAGAAGAAGAGGTAGAAGTAAACAGAGAAGAAGAAGAAAAAGAAGAAGAAGAGGTAGAAGTAAACAGAGAAGAAGAAGAAGAAGAAGAAGAAAAGAAGAAAAACAGGAAGAGGAGGTAAAGTAAACAGAGGAGGTGGAGAAGAAGAAGAAGAAGCAAAAGAAGAGGTAGAAGTAAACAGAGGAGAAGGAGGAGAAGAAGAAGTAGAAGGATGAAGAGGATGAGAAGAAGAAGAAGAAGAAGTAAACAGAAGAGGAGGAGGAGAAGAAGAAGAAGAGGTAGAAGTAAACAAAGAAGTAGAAGTAAACAAAGAAGTAGAAGTAAACAGAGCAGAAGAAGAAGAAGTAAAAGGAGGAGGAGGAGAAGAAAAAGAAAAAGATGAAGAAGAGATAGAAGTAAACAGAGAAGAAGAAGAAGAAGAAGGAGGAGGAGGAGAAGAAAAAGAAGAGGTAGAAGCAGAAGTAAACAGAGAGGAGGATGAGAAGAAGAAGAAGTAAAAGAGGAGAAGAAGAAGAAGTAAAAGGAGGAGGAGAAGAAGAAAAAGAAGAGGTAGAAGTAACGGAGGAGGAGGATGAGAAGAAGAAGAGAGATTAGTAAACAGAGGAGGAGAGGAAGAAAAAAGAAGTAAAAGTTAGAGGAGGAGGAGGAGAATAAGAAGAAAAAGAAGAAGAAGAGGTAGAAGTAAACAGAAGAAGAAGAAAAGAAGAAGAAGAGGTAGAAGTAAACAGAGAAGAAGAAAAGAAGAAGAAGTAAAAGGAAGAGGAGGTAAAGTAAACAGAGGAGGTGGAGAAGAAGAAGAAGAAGCAAAAGAAGAGGTAGAAGTAAACAGAGGAGAAGGAGGAGAAGAAGAAGTAGAAGGATGAAGAGGATGAGAAGAAGAAGAAGAAGAAGTAAACAGAAGAGGAGAGGAGAAGAAGAAGAAGAGGTAGAAGTAAACAAAGAAGTAGAAGTAAACAAAGAAGTAGAAGTAAACAGAGCAGAAGAAGAAGAAGTAAAAGGAGGAGGAGAGAAGAAAAGAAAAAGATGAAGAAGAGATAGAAGTAAACAGAGAAGAAGAAGAAGAAGGAGGAGGAGGAGGAGAAGAAAAAGAAGAGGTAGAAGCAGAAGTAAACAGAGGAGGAGGATGAGAAGAAGAAGAAGTAAAAGAAGAAGAGGTACAAATAAACAGAGAAGAAGAAGAAGTAAAAGGAGGAGGAGGAGAAGAAGAAGAAAAAGAAGAAGAAGAGGTAGAAGTAAACAGAGAAGAAGAAGAAGAAGTAAAAGGAGGAGGAGGAGAGGAAGAAAAAGAAGAGGTAGAAGTAGAAGTAAACAGAGGAGGAGGATGATGAGAAGAAGAAGAAAAAGAAGAAGAAGAGGTAGAAGTAAACAGAGAAGAAGAAGAAGAAGTAAAAGGAGGAGGAGAGGAAGAAAAAAAGAGGTAGAAGTAGAAGTAAACAGAGGAGGAGGATGATGAGAAGAAGAAGAAAAAGAAGAAGAAGAGGTAGAAGTAAACAGAGAAGAAGAAGAAGAAGTAAAAGGAGGAGGAGGAGAGGAAGAAAAAGAAGAGGTAGAAGTAGAAGTAAACAGAGGAGGAGGATGATGAGAAGAAGAAAAAGAAGAAGAGGTAGAAGTAAACAGAGAAGAAGAAGAAGAAGAAGAAGAAAACAAAGAAGAAGAAGAAGAAGAAGAAGCAGCAGAAGTAGAAGTAAACAGAGGAGGAGGAGGATGAGAAGAAGAAGTAAAAGGAAGAGGAGGACGAGAAGAAGAAAAAGAAGATGAAGAGGTAGAAGTAAAAGGAGGAGGAGAAGAAGAAGAAGTAAAAGGAGGAGGAGGAGCAGAAGAAGAAGAAGAAGATGAAGAAAACAGTCAGGAAAATATGAAAATACAACACCAGGAAAATATAACACCAGTGACAGTTAGGAAAACAGGACAATATAACTCCAGTGACAGCCAGAAAAAGTGGAAAACATAAACAGGAATAGCCAGGAAAAGTGGAAAATATAACTTGAAAAATTCCTCATGGCACAGTCAGTAAAAAAAAAATAAAGCAAACATATAAATAACGTATACTTCGGAAGAGCGTTCTGTGTAATAAATAACTGTCATTGGGAGCGAGGAAAAGAGCGCTCCAGTGCTACATAATTATGTAATATTTGTATACCTTACAGGTGTGAGACACAGTCAGATGCCACTGAAGCACGTCGTCTGGGAGCCACTGAAATGTGGTTCCTTAGAAGAATGGTAAGAATACCATGGACAGCAGAGAAACCAAACGAGGACATTCTGACAGAGGCTGTCGAGACAAGACGAACAACAACAGAAGTCAGGAAAAAAAAGACAATCCAGATTCTTAGGTCACGTTCTAAGGCGAGGCAGGCTAGAATACAGTGTGACAACAGGAAAGATGGATGGCAAAAGAGACCAAGGTGGACAGAGAGAGAAAATGCTGGACGGATTAACTAGACGGCACGGACAATGAACACTAGCACAGCTTAAAATCAGCGCTCGAAGCAGGGAATTTGTGGAACGGGTGGAACGGACGGACGGACAGACAGACAGATACTTCAGTAAATAACAATACATGATCACACCTGCAGCTTTGACTTGTCTTGACTGAGACTCTGTGTCCAAAGTTTCACAAACCACCCGTGTACCTGAGTCAGCCAAAAACTCTTGTCCACCTTCTGCATTTAAAAAAAAAAAAAAGGTTTAATAAAGCAAAGAAATTAATAACAACTAAGTATACATGGAGCTAAGATGAAACAAGATACCCCTATACTGCCCTTGACTTGGACACCTCAAAGGAAAAGAACGAGGGGCAGGCCATTATGAACATGGAGACGCACAGTACCAGAAGAACTAAAGGAAGTGGGAAAGACATGGCCTGAGGCAAACTGGCTTGCTCAAGATAGGACTGGCTTGGGAACCTTTTTTTTTTTCATGCCTTACTGGGAGTACTACTGCTGCTCCTGCTGCTGCTGACACCAATGACGATGATGATAATGATACTTAGAGACTGCTACAAGCAAGCAAGAAGACATGCAGGTAATAAAAACAAACAAAACAAAAACAATACTCTGAAAATAGATAGTTATATATATAGGCCTAAGAGCAGATACCAACATCACTTCTAGAACAGACGCCAACATCACTTCTAGAACAGACACAAACATCACTTCTAGAACAGACGCCAACATCATTTCTAGAGCAGACACCAACATCACTTCTAGAGCAGACACCAACATCATTTCTAGAGCAGACACCAACATCACTTCTAAAACAGACTCCATCATCATTTCTACAGCAGACACCAACAATGCTTCTAGAGCAGGCTCCAACATCACTTCAAGAACAGACGCCAACATCTCTTCTAGAGCAGACACCAACATCACTTCTAAAACAGACTCCATCATCATTTCTACAGCAGACACCAACATTGCTTCTAGAGCAGACACCAACATCACTTCTAGAACAGACGCCAACATCTCTTCTAGAGCAGACACCAACATCACTTCTAGAGCAGACACCAACATCACTTCTAAAACAGACTCCATCATCATTTCTACAGCAGACACCAACATTGCTTCTAGAGCAGGCTCCAACATCACTTCAAGAACAGACACAAATATCACTTCTAGAGCAGACACCAATATCACTTCTAGAGCAGACACCAACATCATTTCTAGAGCTGACACCAACATCACTTCTAGAACAGACTCCAACATTATTGCTAAAATATGCACCAACATTATTGCTAGAACAGGCTCCAACATTATCGCTAAAACAGACTCCAACATTATTGCTGTAACATGTGCCAGCACTATTGCTAGAACAGGTTCCAACATTCTTGCTATAACATGCACCAACACTATTGCTAGAATATACTCCAACATTATTGCTGTAACATGCACCAGCATTACTGTTAGAATAGGATCCATCATTATTGTTAGATCAGGCTCCAACATTGTTGCTATAACAGGCTCCAACATTATTGCTATAACAAGCACCAGCATTACTGCTAGAACAGACGCCAAACAACATTATAGCTATAACAAGCACCAGCATTATTGCTAGAACAGACTCCAATATTATTGCTATAACATGTGACAACACTATTGCTATAACAGGCTACAACATTATTGGTATAACATGCACCAACATGATTGCTAGAATAGGCTCCTACACTACTGCTAGAACAAGCTCCAACATTATTGCTAGAACAGGCTCCAACATTATTGCTATAACATGTGCCAGCACTATTGCTAGAACATGCTCCAACATTCTTGCTATAACATGCACCAACACTATTGCTAGAATATACTCCAACATTATTGCTATAACATGTGCCAACACTATTGCAAGAACAGACACCAACATTATTGCTATAACATGCACCAGCATTATTGTTAGAACTGGATCCATCATTACTGCTAGATCAGGCTCCAACATTATTGCTAGAAAAAGCAACAACATTATTGCTAGAACAGGCTCCAACATTATTGTTATAACAAGCTCCAACATTATTGCTATAACAAGCTCCAACATTATTGCTAGAACAGACTCCAAAATTATTGCTAGAACAGACTTCAGCATTATTGCTATAACATGTGCCAACACTATTGCTAGACCAGGCCACAACATTATTGCTATAACATGCACCAACATTACTGCTACAATGAGCTCCAACACTACTGCTAGAACAGGCTCCAACATTGTTGTTAGAAAAGGCTCCAACATTATTGCTAGAACAGGCTCCAACATTGTTGTTAGAAAAGGCTCCAACATTATTGCTAGAACAGGCAACAATATTATTGCTAGAACAGGCTCCAACATTATTGCTACAAAGGCTCCAACATTATTGCTACAAAGGCACCAACATTATTGCTAAAACATGCACCAACATTATTGCTAGAATAGGATCTAACATTATCACTAGAACAGGCTCCAACATTATTGCCAGGACAAGCTTCAACAGCATTGCTATAACATGCACCAACATTCTTGCTAGAACAGGCTCAAACACTATTGCTAGAACAGACTCCAACATTATTGCTAGAACAGGAACCAACAATATTGCTAGAGCAGGCTCCAACATTATTGCTATAACATGCATCAACACTATTGCTAGAACAGGCTCAAACATTATTGCTATAACATGTGCCAATACTACTGCTAGAACGGGCTCCAATATTATTGCTATAACATGTCCCAACACTATGCTAGAACAGGCTTCAACATTATTGCTATAACATGTGTCAACACTACTGCTAAAAAAGGCTGGACAGGGTCCTGGTCAGCTATGGTTCAATGGATGCCAAAACAGACAGCATCTTTTCTAGAAGAGACAGCACCTTTGGTAGAAGAGACAGCATCTTTGCTAGAACAGACACCAAGATTATTGCTACAAGCTTAATTATTACTGCTAGCACACACTTCATTATTATTGCTAGCACTCACCCCATTATTATTGCTAGAACAAACTCCATTATTATTTCTAGAACAAACTCCATTATTATTGCTAGAGAAAACCACATTATTATTGCTAGAAAAAACCACATTATTATTGCTAGAACAAACCACATTATTACTGCTAGAACAGCCTAGACATAGACACCTGTTAGATCAGTTACTTTTTATGTAGCTTATTATCCTGTATTTGTGAATGTAATATTTTCATCTTGTATTCTTAGATATATTTTTTTTTTTCATGTAATCTGTATACTTATATTTCACATAGTTTCATCTTGCATTCTTATATGTACGTGTGTTTGTGTGTGTGCTCGTGTAATTTTGTATACCTTATTAAACTGGGAGTGTGGGAAGAACGAAAGATGAAGCGATAAAGGCCAGAATGTAAGTGGGGCCTGCATGCCCATTTCTTCACTCTCTTAAAATAAAGATCATTCATTCATTCATTCATCCATTCATTCACCTGAAGCAAAACGACAAGAGAAGTAGACTAGGAACAAAACAATGAAGAACAACTGCCAAAGTTGAGGATGGACACCATGCAACACCCCTCGTGCTCCGTATAAAAGTCTGGCTAAGAACCACGAGAAGTGGAGAAAGAATTCACTGCTGCCCTGTAAGATGCCTCAAGGCATGCTGGGTGCTTAAAGATGAATCAACCAACAACACGAAATGACGGATTGAGCATATTCTATGTAAAAGACAAGCAGTACGCTCAAGTTGGAAACACAAGGACAGCATGTAAACTGAGCATAAAAGAAGAAAGGAAACTGATGAACTAACAAAAACCGACAGATAACAAAGATAAATTTACAGCAAGGATCACACAAACAATGTTGCTGAACATCATTTTACAGCAAGTGAAATAAAATAAATAACTATTTTCTTTTTATTATTGAAAAAAACATTACTCATGAAAATAATAAATATACTAATATATAATAGTAAATATATTCAGAAACTATGATTTTTTTTTCAGTCTTTACCTTTCAGATTAAGACACAGATCTGTCAAAGGCAGCGAAATGCTCTCAATCATGTCACTGATTTCTTGAAATGTGACACTTTCCACTTCCTCTGTCCTCATCAACCAAGCCTTTCCTAGGCTCAGAGCCTGAAGAACATTAATCACAACATAACATTAATCACAACATAAGAACATTAATACAACAGAAAATATGAGGTATAGAACATCTGTTGAATAGAGCATTTGTAGGAGAAAAAAAAAACACCATTTATCTGTAACTTTCTCAGCTCAGTTGGCATCCTTGTGACAGAGTGGTTAATCAGCTCGTCTCTTACAAAGTGATTAGCGGCTCAAAACAAGTTAGAGGCACCCCCAGTAATCCAGCTGCATAAGTGGGTATCCCAGCTCCTTCTGCTATTTGAAGAAAGAAAAATGGTGAAATGACCACTTCATCTAATCATGTGCTGTTAGGTCAAGGCACATACGGTCACTAGAATTATGACCCCAGCTGTCTATGTTGTATGACAGGTCTACATGTTTTTTTTTTTCTCAATGAAGGGGAATTAAGATCATGGCCACCTGTTAAAGAACTGTCATTTCAGCCAATAAGTCAGTGTTTCCCAACCCTTTTTGAATCATTGAGAATTGTACATTCCTCATGGTGGTGGTGGAGGCTATTGAGAAACTTTCTTCTCAGATCTTCCCTGTAGAGCAGGGAAAGCACAGTATCCCTGCTTGAGTCTCACTTGATGTCTGCTTTCCAGTTTCTATTTCAAGATGGTCCTGTTGTACGGAGGACTCTAGTTCAGAGTTACAAGGAAAACACCAACCAGTAAATCATCAACCAACCAATCAGTTAAAACCAACCAATCATTGACCAGCCAATGAATCAACCAACCAACCAATCAATCAATCAGTCAGTCATCAACCAACCAACTAGTCATTCACAAATTGACCAACCAGTCAATTGTTAACCAATCAACCATGAACCAATCATCAACCAACCAATCAGTCAATCATCAACCAACCTACCAGTCAATCAACCAAGCAATCAACCAGTCAATCATCAACCAACCAACCAGTCAACCAATCAATCACCAAGCAACCAAGCAGTCATCCAGCCACTCACCAACCAGTCAACCAACCAGCCACCAAGCAACCAAGCAGTCATCCAGCCACTCACCAACCAAACAACCAAGCAGTCATCCAGCCACTCACCAACCAACCAACCAAGCAATCATCCAGCAACCAACCAGTTACCCTTGCTTCCTGCTGTAACCTACTCAAACAATAAACTCTTCCTATCTGCCATATGTTGTTATATAAATGATAAACTGAAACCACTAACTCTAGAATCTGCTTACATGATCCACAGCTGCAAGCAGGCAGTACTTTTGCTCCTCCAGAATCTCTAGCTTCAAAGTTAGAAATCTATTTTGGTGCAACCGCTCCATCTGCAACAAAGTTTCGCTTTATTCTGTTTCAAAATATTTTCTTTAAAAATGCATGAAAGACCAGTTTTCACAGCGTTTGTAATGCTTTGTAATTTAAAAAAAAAAAAGATTTTGATCTGTAGAACATTAACATAAAAAAAAAAAAAAAGTAAAGGTAACCCTGTCATGCCTTAGAGGCACATAGGGATATGGTGTTAGTGCCCATATTTTCCTTGACCTGTCAGCACACTAGAGGGTGATATGGTCAGTATCACGCCTGGCTGGCTTTTCCTTCCCCAACTCCAGAAGAAGTCGGGTACCCATTTCTACAGCTGGGTGACTGGGATGCCGCCGGCCGGATTCGAACCCCCGACCTTCGCCATGAAAGACCAGTGCACTAACCACTTCGCCACTCAGACACACATTAACATAAAAGGCTACTGAAATATCCTTGTCATGATGAATAAATGGACAGCCTGGTTGGCTGGTAGTTAGCCGCTCAGTCAACTAATCCGATGATAACCAGGTTCAAATACCAGAAGTGGCGATTTTTTTTTTTCTGGTACCACTACACCAGAAAGACCCCGGGGTTCACTCAGCCTCTTAAAATAAGTACCAGCGAAATCTGGGAAGGTAAATGCAGCCAGATGTGACACTGACCACATCACACTTTCATGTGGCGAAGGTGGTCATGGAAATATGGGCAGGAAACTCCAATATGATCTGGAAACGGGGATTTTACTTTTTTTTTTTTTTCTTCTCTTTAATGGTGAATAAATGTTGAGGGCTGAAATATAAATATCAGTGATTGACATTCAAAGATGACTTATCACCAGTCTAATCACAAAGATGATGTCCGAATATAAGAATACTCTCCATTATATTATATTATATTATATTATATTATATTATATTATATTGTATTATATTATATTATTATATTATATTATATTGTATTATATTATATTATATTATATTGTATTATATTATATTATATTATATTGTATTGTATTATATTATATTATATTGTATTATATTATATTATATTATGTTATATTACATTAATGTGATTAAGTGGCACAGCTTTTCAACCACAATGAATTTTCACAAAGTGTTTTTATTCACACTCATGGTTCTACACTCATGGTTCTACACTCATGGTTCTACACTCATGGTTCTACACTCATGGTTCTACACTCATGGTTTGACTGCTTGTTTTAGGTAAACTTTACGGGGGTGAAGATGCTGTCTGATGAGGCAATCAGCAGCCCGTAGCTGATATGCCAGCGTCAGCATTAGCAAACCATAGATGACCAAGACCCTGTCCCCACCTCTTCGTGGTACCCCCAGTAACAGGCATAGCCTGGCTAACGGGGGGCAGGGATTGCCATAGTCCCCATGGTGGTGGAGTCTGCTAAAGAAGCATCGCACACACCCCCCGCTTTTTAGCCGTACTCCGGGACTGAAAAAGTAGCCGCCATAACCCGCTCCCACGCTGATACGATGCTGTGCCTCAACATCTCTACAGCATCGGCTGCAAAGACCAGCAGCTCGCAGTTACGGGGCGTGTACAAGTACAAGCTTAACTTTACAATGTTTCAAGATGGCAGTGACTAGAAAGTTGTGAGTTTGTGATCCAGTAACGAAGGGCTTCCAAGTGAGGCCTGGCAAACAAAGAGAAATTATGGCAAAAAACTCAGAACATGACAATCCAGTTTAATAGGAACATGTTTTGGGAAGAGGCAGACTGTGACAATGGGAAAAATGAATTATTTTTCTCACATACACATAAGCCCATTCCCCTCTTCCCCCCCCCCCCCTTCCTCTTTCTCGCCTTATCCTATCATTCTTTCTGTTTTCATTCATCACCTTCCCTTCTTTAAACAGAGGAAGCCATTTGGACCACACAGAGATGCCCTGGTTATACCACCCCACCCATTCCCCCCTCCACCACTTGGTCTGCATACACATGAAGTAGCAGATGTAGGAATGGCTGCATGGGTCCTTCTTGAACTACAGAAAGAAAACTGGACAGGTAAATGAAAGTACAGAGGTCAACATCTCATTATATCTTATTATGAAGTTTTATTTTCACTGACTCAACAACTCTATACTAACGTCATCTAAGCACTTTGCAGTTCTTTTAATCAGTCCCGGAGAGAGAGGACCCCAGCCAGTGCATTGCTCCGGGGCCTGAAAGATCTCCCCTGTTTCAGAGAATGGCTAAATCAACAGGACATGTTGGGTTGAGAGAAACACCATCTTACAAAGTTCATCTCAGAATCCCTGTATATAATAACATTTACAGTAGCCACAACTGGTATAAAGGAAGACAAAGAAACAAGACACCTGACGGACTAAAATAGTGGCACATAGCACGGTCCAACACACATCTTACAGAACGAGCAAATGACAGATGGTTGTGGAAATTGATGACGACCAAAGCCTGACTATCATGGACCAGAGAGAGAGAGAGACCAAAGCCTGACTGACACGGACCAGAGAGAGAGAGATAGAGAGAGATCCAGCAGCAGTACTACCAAGCTGATCCTACTATTTAAAAAAACACTGGATCTGACATGGTAGTTCTTGGAGAAAATAGACTCCAAAGACGGAGATATCTGTGTGCATGGTGAGGCACACTAAGCATGCATCTATCAGCAAATGATGAGCAGTGAAAGAAAAAAAAATGACACAAAGTCAGTTCCATGAATACGGGGCACCAAAATATGTTGCTGGTGACGAAACAAAAACAAACAACTTCTTGTAGTCTCCAACTACATCAAAAATATGCTCGCTGGTCTCCCTGCCATTCTTCCAAGCAATATGCAAGCTGCTGTCTTCTTCTTCTGTTTTCATTCCATAGTTCTAACCAACAATTCTCATATACAATAATAAACGTATGTTTGGATCTAACCAAAAAAAAAAAAGATTACAGTTTGACTTAGAAGCATATCCAAAAAAATGGAGACTTACTTGCTAAAACTGTGAATGTTTTCTTCGGCTGCTGTCACTTCAGTCAAGTCACAGCTTTAAAAACTATACAGACAATTGAATCTTTCTTTATCTGGTGTTAAGTTCTGCTTCAGATACGAATAGTATTACTTAACTCTTGTGATCTGTTATTGTCCTAGCGCCCAGATATCACTCTGGCGTCCTGATTTACTTACCTTGGAAAACCAGAATAAGAATGGCGGTCTTCAGTGCAGCAATCGAAACTGAAAGTACAGCACAAGATAGTGTCTAATCAGCACATAAAACGCGTGTCTTGTGCTACTGTGTTGATGCAGATTCCTACACTGACGCTGAATTACAATTGCACAAAGTTTAAACATTTGCTGTAAAAGGTTATTACATTTGTCCGTCGATGGCTCTCATCTCCACATTGTAAACATTCGATTTTTTTTTTTGTTTCGTTTTTCTTTTCCTGTTTGTGAAACTTTTTAACAAGTTCAAAATAGCAACATGGAATGCTAGAACTTTATTCCAGGCTGGAAAATTAGAAAATGTAAAGATGGAAATGGAAAGGATGAAGATCAACATATTAGGAATGAGTGAAGTTAGATGGACAGGTGCAGGAAAGATAAACTCAGATAAATATACAATAATATATTCAGGAAGTGAGAAACATGAACGAGGAGTAGGAATTATATTTGATGAACAAACGGCAAGGACAATTGTAGGATATTTGAACATCTCGGACAGAGTCCTGCTAGCCCAACTGAAAGGACAACCAATAAACATAAATATTATACAAGTGTATGCTCCAACATCTGAAAGTTCTGAGGAAGATATACAGATATTTTATAATGACATAGAGACAGCACTAAAACACACAAAGTCACATGAAGTTACCATAGTCATGTGAGATTTTAATGCCAAAGTTGGTAAAGGAAGAACTTCAGACATCGTTGGTGACTATGGACTGGGGGAAAGGAATGACAGAGGTTATAAATTAATTGAATGGGCAAGAATACATAGCATGGTTGTAGGAAACACCTGGTTTAAACAACATCCTCGAAGACTGGCAACGTGGTGCAGCCCAGACAAAAAGACATTTAACCAGATAGACTACATATTAATCAACAAACGATTCCGCAATGCATTACTGACAACAAAAACCATGCCAGGAGCTGACTGCAATAGTGACCATGATCCATTCTGTGGAAAGTTAGAATAAAGCTAAAGAAAGCATGCAAAAAAGTGAGAAACATCAAACTGAATACAGAACTTCTCAAAAATGACCAAGAACTGCAGGAACAACACAAAGTTATTATAACAAATAGATACAATGCAATAGCAAAGATAAATAGTATAGATGAACAATGGGAAATGTTAAGAGATTCTATTCACCAAACTGTTAAGGAGATAATACCACCGAAAAAAGAAGCCCCTAAAAATAAATGGATGACAGACGACATCTTAGGACTGATGGACAAGAGGAGGAGGAGTAAAAATAACGAGGAAAAATATAGCAAGATAAATAAAGAAATAAGACGCAAATGCAGAGAAGCAAAAGAAGTGTGGTTAAATGAACAGTGCAGACAGATAGAGGACGCTCATAATAAAGACAGCAAAAACATGCACAAACAAATTAATGAACTCACAGGCAGGAAAACAAAATATACCACAGGATGCCTGAAATCGAAAGAAGGTAAAATGTTAATGGGAAAAGAAGACATTGTGGACAGGTGGACAGAGTATATCGGTGAGCTATATGGAGGAGAAAGACCAGAATTAACACCAGATACTGAAAACTGTGATGGACCGCCAATACTTGAAGATGAAATCATAGATGCCATCAAACATGAAGAAAGGAAAAGCGACTGGGCCTGATAATATAACAATAGAAGAAATAGAGGCACTAGAGGAGACAGGAATAAAAATAATAACCAAGTTACTGAATGATATTTACAACAGTGGTTATATTCCTAGTGACCTGATTAAATCCACGTTTATAGCACTACCAAAGAAACCAGGTGCAAAGGAATGTGACGACCACCGGACTATCAGCCTCTCATGTCACATAACGAAGCTACTTCTGAGAATCATTATGAGAAGAACAAGGAAAAAGATAAAAATGGAAATAGCAGATGAACAGTTTGGATTTGTTGAAGGAAAGGGAACACACAATGCCATTTATGCTTTACGAACACTAACAGAAAGAGCTTTAGAAGTACAGAAAGTTCTCTACTTATGCTTCATTGATTACACCAAGGCATTTGACAAGGTGAAACATAGTGAAATTATTAAAATGCTTGAAGACATCAATATAGACGGCAAAGACTTGAGGATTGTAAAACATCTATACTGGCAGCAAGAAGCAGCAGTTCGAGTTGAAAATAGAATTGGAAAATACCAACCTATAAAACAAGGGGTGCGACAAGGATGTGCACTATCTCCAGACCTTTTTTCTCTGTACAGCGAGAATATTCTAAGAACAATCATCACAGAACCAGGCATAAAAATTGGAGGATACAATATTAACAACCTTCGGTATGCTGACGACACAGTACTGATAGCCGAGAACCAACAAGACCTGCAAAATCTCTTGGATAAAGTCGCCAAAGAAAGTGAACAGAAAGGCCTTACTTTGAACATCAAAAAGACAGAGACTATGGTTATATCTAAGAAACAGAATCCACCAGCATGCAGTATTAAATTAAACGGAACCATTCTAAAGCAGGTGCAGAAATTCAAATACCTTGGAGCAGTAATAACTTCAGATGGGAAATGCAGAACAGAAATTAGGAACAGAATAGGCCAAGCAAAGACTGCATTTCAGAGAATGAGAAACATATTAGCTAACACATCTTATCAATGAATGTTAGAAAACGAGTCCTAAAATGCTATATTGAACCTATCTTGTTATATGGAAGTGAATCATGGACAATAGGCAAGTCTGCACAAAAATCATTGGAAGCAGCAGAAATGTGGTTTATTAGAAGAATGTTGCGAATCCCCTGGACAGCAAAAATAACTAATGAAGAATGTATGAGAAGAGCTGGAGAGACAAAAAACCTTGTCAGAAAGATAAGAGAGAGACAATGTACTTTCATAGGACATGCAATGAGAAGAGGGGGCATTGAAAATATTATAACAACAGGAAAAATAGAAGGAAGAAGATCAAGAGGAAGACCAAGAGAAATGATACTGGACAGTCTGACGGGATGGTGTGAGAGGAGATCATCAACTGAACTGATGGCCTGCATGAAGGATCGGGTACTCTGGAGAAGCATAATAGCCAACGCCAGTCGGCACGGCACATGATGATGATGATGATGAAACTTTTTAATCTTTTGCAAAGCTACACAAGAAATCTTCCAACTCCAGTCAAAAGGTTTATGCGGAATTTGAAATAAATGAACAAATAATGATTTATAGTCCACTTGATTACTCTTCACCTGTTAAATTTTATCTTGTTTCCCTTTTTTGAATATGACGTTTTACAGAATATCGCAATTTCCTACCTGACAAATTAAAAAAGCGTTCTTACATCTTACATCCTTCCCGTGCCGTCACATAGGGCTAAAATGGTAGTTCGCCAAGTTTTCCTGTTTTCGGCGAGCTTTTCAGCCTCATCAAGGGATTTTATGCCTACTAATTTGGGCTCTCTTAGCAATGTCCTCTTTAAAGTTTCAAGTGGTCAACGTCTTTTTCTTCGATCTGTTGTGTTCCACTTGGTAGCTTGTTTGGGGATCCTCTGATTGTTTCTTCTCATCATGTTTGATCACACATGAGACAGGTTGTTGTTTGCTCATCTGTCTTATCTCTTAGTTGTTCTTGAATTCGTTCCACATTATACCGAATATTTTCCTTGGGCATTTTGTTTTCAAAAGAGTCTAATTTGTTGTTTATTTCTTTAGTTGTTTTCCAGCTTTCGCATGCATTAATGAGAGTGGATATTACATTTGAATTGAATAATCTTAGTTTGATTTTTCTGCTAATAACTTCTGAGTGCTCAATGTGTTCTCAAGATTATTGAAGATCAATGCTGCTTTTGCAATTCTAATTCTAACATACATCCTGGTCTGTGTAGCTGCCGCGGTTACTCTATTCATTTTATTTGATTTTTTTAGCATTCATGTGAATTTATACTTTATCTCCTCTCTCTATTTCTTCGTCCTGAGTGTTTTTGTATGATTAAGGCTCACGCCGAAACGTCACAACTGTGTGCTCGTTAAGTAATAAAGCTGCTCCTACTTTTTTAAATCCTAGTTTATACATTATACATTTTGGTAACACAGCTTTACTGCAGTGGCTTCGTGTATGTGTCTGAGTGGCGAAGTGGTTAGTGCACTGTTCTCTCATGGCGAAGGTCGGGGGTTCAAATCCGGCCGGATGCACCACAATCACCCAGCTGTAGAAATGGGTACCCAGCTTCGTTTGAGCTGGGAAAGAAAGGCGGCCAGGCGTGATACTGACCATATCACCCTCTAGTGTGCTGACAAGTCAAGGAAAATATGGGCACTAACACCATATCCCTATGTGCCTCTAAGGCATGACAGGATTACCTTTACCTTTTTTTTTTTACCGTACACTAATTATTGTGTGTTAGCAGATTGGTTTACTTCTTCGACAGCTGCTCCTTCGACGTATATTTTTCCTTCTTGATTAATGGCAAGTTTCATTATGTTTGTTGTTTTTTTCCCCCCTTGAAGTCCTATTTTGCAAGCCAGTGAGGACAGGGGATGTTTTTTTTTTGTGTTTTACGTCGAATGCACAGTGTCATTGATAAGAGTTATGTCATCTGCAAAATCAAGATCTTCTAGTTGGGTCCCATATACCCAGTCAATGCACGTTTTACCTGTGCAGTATTTTTTTTTTATGATGAAGTCTACGGCAATTCCAAAAAAGCAAGGGAGATAATATACATCCTTGTTTCACGCTTGTTTCAATCTGAAACCATTTTCTCATTCCTTCTTCTGTGTTGACTGCAGGAACATATCCGTTGTAGAGATCCTTAATGATGTTGACAGTTATATATATATATATATATATATATATATATATATGTTATATAAACTTGAATAAATAAATATATATATATATATGCGAACGGTGATTATATATATACATATATGTGCGAAAGATGATCTATCAAGGTACAACACCGGCTTAACGAATGCCCCCAGTAACACAGTAAAGACTAAAGACAGTCACTTCCACTCTTATCATTTCTTCGCATTACCCTTCACATTATCCATCTCTCACTGCAACTGTGAGGACTGGATTAACACATTCGACAGCGAACTCCCCCCTGTTATTTAGTGCAGCTGACTGCAGATCATTTATTATCCTAGTCAGTTTAGCTGTAAAATAGGTACCTGATTCTGTCGTGCTAGGTTTTCTGGAACTTCTCACATCAGGATACATTTCTCAGTCAAGTAGATCAGTGGTTCTCAAACGTTTTCCTGCTGCCGTCCCCTTGCCCCTCAAGCAAAGTTTCAAGCAGCATAAAACAATGTTTCTGCTCGAACGGTTCTGATGACCCCTGTGACACCTCACCATCCTGTAAACTTAGCGGAGTGCTAAGTCTACAACTGGGGGAGGGACAGGACCTGAAACCCAACTGCAACCCACAAATCCATGGCCTATGTGGCCAGGCATAAATCCATCTCATCTACAACCCAGGATCTTCATTCAAAGGATAATGTATGCCAGCCATGCAGTGTATTTACATTCATTCAACCAATGACATGACATGTACTTCACATTACAAAGTCAAGCAATCAAAATAGATCAATATTTATTATACACACTACACACCATATCACGTCACACAATGTTACATGCACAAGACATCAAAATATATCACCATGAATGAACACGTATGATATCAATAATAATGCATTCATTCGTTTGCATGTCCCTTGCCTCCCTAACAGCACTCCTGTAGGCCTTTCGGTTGTAAGCAAGATGGCCTGCTGCTGATGCGTCCATTCGCAGATCATAAACGATGTCCTGCAGCCAATCTCGCCTTGGTCTTCCTCTCTTTCTTTTTCCCATTATGTACCCTTCCAAGACGGTCTGCTCTAGATTATCATGACGTTTAATGTGTCCAAAATATTTAAGTTTTCTCTGTTTAATCTTCTTTACTAGTCTGCCTTCTTCAATATTAGGTTCTTGTAGTATGGATATATTTGTTCTTTTTTGTGTCCATGATATTTGAAGAACTCTTCTGTAGCATTTACATTCAAAGGCATTTATGTGTTTCTCAGCTGTTTTGTTAAGTGTCCAGGTCCTACAGGCATATGTTGCGATGGGAAAGATGCATGCCCTTAAAAATCTTATTTTTGTAGTTCTGTCTGTTCCTCTCCACAGATTATTTAGTTGTTTTATTTTCTGAAGAGCGATAGGTGTCCTCCTTTTAATTTCCCTCATTGTATCTCCATTATTAGTTAATAATAATGCATAATACTCTAATATGTAACTGAATCAGGTGGGCCGGCTGGCCTGGGCTCTCCTGACCCTCCTAACCAAAGCATACATTCATCTTAAAATGGTGCCAACGCACTGATTAACATATTCCAGCCACTGCTGCAATGAATCCACCTCCCCACACACTACACATCATCTCCATTTCGTCCCCATGCACTAAAATATCATGACACATATCCCCCTTGTGCCAACGCACTGAAATTATAACTCCTCCTGTCTGCCAATGCACTAATATATGACATAAAACTCCTCCCTTGTGTCAACGCACTGAAAGGACCGGCATCGCCAGAACCGACTGCAGTGGGCGAACCAGCATCGTCAATGGACAGTTGCGAATGATTGAAGAAGGTTTTGGTTTAGTGATGAGTCATTCTTTCTGCTCCAGCGACACGATAGACGGAGAAGAGCTTACCGCAGAGTCCATGAGCGCTACGCCCAGAACTGCGTGTATGAGGCTCCTCCACATGGTGGTGGAGGTGTACTGGTATGGGGGACGATCAGCTTCATGGGAAGAAGTGACCTGGTGCAAATTGAAGGATGCCTGAATACACAACGATACATCGTTCTCACGTCCTTCCACTTATGGCTGCACCAGGGTCGATTTTTCAGCAGGATAACGTTCGACCCCATGTGGCACAACTCACCATCCAGTTCCTCGCTGACAACAACATCCAGACCATTCCGTGGCTATCCATGTCATCAGACAAGAACCCAGTAGAACACTTATGGGATGAACTCAACAGACAAGTCCGCCAGCAAGACGTGGCGCCAACAATCTCCAACAGTTGTCTCTTGCACTGCGGGAAGAGTGGGCAGCCATCCCACAACAACAAATCCGACGGCTAATCGGATCCATGTCAAGGAGATGTCGTTCTCTGATACAGGCCAGAGGAGGCCATACATCATACTGAAACGGAGGCGTCAGTCGCAAAGAATAAAAGTCCAAACCAAATTTAATGAACATCATTTCATTGTTAAAGTCTTAAAGTTTCTCCGTTCCATCTGGTCTCTCTGGAATCTATACTTCTGTTTCACACCTCGTTTCTTTGCAGAATTTTGGAAGTTCCGATGTCTGTAGCAAAGATCCGTACAACAAAATGTAAGTGAAATTCTTTCCACTGTCACTTTCTTTAGTCCTTCTTATTTACCGCGGAAAATTCTTCTGGTGATTCGTGAAAGAAGAAATAATGAACGCCCACATAGCTATAAATATGGAACATCCAGGGAGTGAAACTTGCGGACAGGAAGACAAAACAGAGAAATCACGAGGTCAAGCTAGGGCAGGCTGTAATAAAGGATTCTTGTGTGCGTCCACAACGAGGTCAGGGCGAGTGGGGGGGGGGGGGAGAGAGAGAGAGAGAGAGAGAGAGAGAGAGAGAGAGAGAGAAATTAGCTGACAAAATGTCGGATATTTGTGATAGTATTTTGTAGGCAAATTGAATTAATCTAATAAAGTACGATTAGTCTTAGTCCCCTTGAAGGTCACTCTTAATCTTTCAAGACTGGGTCACTCTTGACATGTGACCAAATTATCGATTACTATCTGAGGCAAAATTCTCGTTAGAATATTCGACATCACGAGAGATTGATTGATTGATCTTTATTTCAAAAGGGTTAAGAATTGGGCACGCAGGCCCGTCTGACATTCTGCCCTTTATCACACATCTTTCAATCTATTCCAGACATTCTACAAATATGCTTTTCATATAACAAACATAACTAACATTGAAGCTGAGAGACATAAAATAAAATATAACATTTACGTTTCGCTCTTAAACATTCACTCAGTACAGAAGTAACTACATACATTATAAATGACTATCTAACAAAATTTTCGGAACTATTCAGAAAACAATTAATTGTATTCGGTGTCTGTAAGAGCAGTTTAAGATAACTTTTAAGTTTTATAATTCATGGAGGCATGTAGTCGACATCAAATAGATATTGGGAAAGCTTGTAGTTGTAGGAAGGAGTATAATTTATATTTTTTATATAGGATGGGAGGGTACTCCAAAGATGAGCAGCAGAATAACTAAAGCTTTTCTTATAAAGATCAAGTCTAGGTTTTGGAAGACATATGTTGAAGCTAAGAGAAGCTAAGTTAGCGCAAGAACAGCGTACGCTCAAGAGAATCCCGTGTTTTCTGAGCGAAGACAGAGTGGGTATAAAAACGGGAGAAGAGAAAGAGAAGGTTCGATTGGGCTAGGAATTTTTAATGAGGATTGGGCTAGGAATTTTTAATGAGGATTGGGCTAGGAATTTTTGGTGAAGATTGGGATAGGAATTTTTGTGAATTTTGGTACAAATTTTGTCGGAGATATAGATTGAGATATGGGTTTTGATCTGTGTTTAGGAGAACTATGCTGGCAGGTTCAGTAGTGAGTTTTTGTTATTACTGAGTTGTGATTTCCCAGTTGAAAAAAACTCTTCAGCATATGCAGTTTTGTAATTCTATGGTAATGTGTATTTTGTTGTTGTTGTTGTTGTTGAATTCCCTATGGCGTTGAATATTTCTCGCCGGGAATTGAAATGTTGTGTTTTCAAGGCGGGCGTCATCACTTTCATCTTCATCAGTCCAACATTCACTTTCTCCATTAACAAATGTTGTCTTCGAGTGTACCTTCTAGCTCAGAATTGTTGATTCTTTTGAAACCCTTCTCTGTCAGTGATGCTGAACGAGTGCGAGTCTCCGTCGTAGCTTCAGTTCCGTGACTTTGGTGTAGCAGCTACAGTGAGCCTGGGATTACGTTGTTGTGTTAACACAACTTATGGTTGGGACATGTGCTCCGAATGACTGACAACTCACTACCAAAAATAACACTAAGATGGACACCACAGGGGAGCAGAAGTAAGGGTAGACCAAAAGAGACATGGAGAAAAACAACAGAAAGGATGTTGAGCAATAGAGGGCTCACCTGGGCAAGAGCAGAAAAAAAAGGCGAAGGACAGGCATTTGTGGAAAACCCTTGCGGAAGCCCCATGTGCCCTGGGCACTTAAGGTTCAGAGAGAGAGAGAGAGAGAGAGAGAGAGAGAGAGTTAACACAACTTGTTGTGTTAAGGAATAGTTGCAGTAACAAAATTTGGTAGTGGTTCATCAATAGTGGTTCACCTGTGCAAACAACAACAACAAGAGAATTATAAATAAGCAACGTAAGATAAACAACCTCTACAATAACTGAGAATATTAAATGAGTTTTCACATACTAATCAGAGAAGTTATAGCAGCAGCAGCGGTTCTAGCACATGTTATTCCTGGTGTTTCTTATTTTTTGTAATACCGAAAGATATGATTTTAAAATTGTCATAGTGTTTGTTAATATTAATTATTTTCTCTTACATAAGCCCACCCTCTCCTTCCCGCCTTATCCTGTTAGTCTTTGTTTTCATCCACTACCGCCAGCTTCCCTTCTTTAAACAGAGGAAACCATCTGGACCACGGAGAGATGCCCCGGTTATACCACACACCCCCTCACATGATGTAGCAGACGTGGGAATGGCTACATGGGTCCTTCTTGAAATAGGGAAAGAAAACTGGACAGGTAAATGAAAGTACAGAGGTTAGCATCTTATTATTATCGTATTATGAAGTTTTATTTTCATTGATCCAACAATTCTATACTAACGTCACCTAAGCAGTTCACAGTTCAAAATTCAGACTCAGCTTCACTGCTTTCGGGACATCTTCGTATGTGCTCCGCGGCGTGCCGCAGCATCCATCCAAGAGTATGTCTGCCACACAGTTCGGGTTTCCTGCCAGCACCTTTAATTTTGTCCTAGCTCCAGCAGTCTCCTCACGGCTACATTGTTCTTCCATTCCCACTCTTCGTTTTCCCGCAGTCTGTCCAGTACAGCCATAGCAATGTCCATTGTCAGAGTGCCATTTATTTTAGCTCATCCAGCCAGTCTATCTGCCACATCACTGCCATGTACTCCCGCATGCCCTGGACAGTAAGCCACCTTAGGCTTGTCACAGCTGACTGGCTTAACAGCTGAACCCATTCTTTGAGAAGCAAATTCTTCTCACTCTTACGGAGCATACTCTGTGAATCCGTCACAATCACACCATTAACCATTCCATTGCCGCCTACACAGCCTCAGTTTCCATTCACATGGTTGATGTGATGACTTCAAAGGCTCCCGAACCCTGTGCCACTACTCTTCCATTTCGGTAGACAACAAAATCCCAACCACTTCTGCTGTTTCAAGTTACTGAGCCATCTGTATATACTACCATGTCGGAAGACCCACAGTGATGCTGGATGAGATCTTGAAGCCAAAAGTTCGACTGCTCCAATCGCCCGGTCTCGACATTCACGACCCTTCTGTATAATAACCTTTGTTAGCTGAGGTCGGTCCTATACCCATAACCAGTCATCACCTTTAGGCACTTCATCGAGATTGCCTTTATTCTAGCCTCATCCTCATCCTCAGCCATCCAGGATCTGCCTTGTTTGATGCGTCTTCCCTTTATCAACCTCATCTTCTTATGGAGAGGATAATCCTTCATGCCAGCAGCCCTAGTGATATGCCTTTACCTGAGCATACTTGAGTTTAGACCTCACACTCAACATATCAAGCAGAAAGCGCATGGCCGCCACCAGAGTATCCTTGGTGCAACCCAAGACCACTCTCATTGCCTCGTTCTATACACGCTTTAATTTATTCAGCAGTGCATTGGACAGGGTGAGCAGGCCAAGACCTTATTCCAATGATGACAGTATCAGCGAAGTTACCAACATAAGAGAAGTACTCTCTTCATCAGCAAGAAGAGAGTGCACTGTGAAAAGTCCGCTGCGGCTATAATCCTAAATTCCCAACGCTTTCCTGGCTTTTTGTATTGAATAGTCCACATGGTGTGCAAAATGACAATAACGATCAAATGTGATCCCTAGATACCTCAATTCAATATGTTCTCTTAATATCTTGGCCTTGACACTTCATAATCGGAACTGCAGATTCTACAATTCTGTTTTTTAATGAGCCCAACAGAATGCTAGCTTTTTTCTGGGTTGATCACCGCATTGTTATCCTCACACCAGCTTGTTATCTAGTTCACCCTGCTCTGCATTCTTGAGGCTAGTTCCTCTCTACACCTCCCATGCTCATATATTAATATATCATCAGCATAGACCAGTGTTCTCCAAATTGATGGGACATACGCAGCGCGGGAAAAAGGGGATCTCGGGATAGCTTGGGCACAGCTGTGGTATAAATACCGCGAAAGATTAGAAAAAAACCCTTACTTGTTGCTGCAGATAGAGCCTTACGATGTGTCGGTAAGAGAGTCTCGGCTAAGATCAAAGTGTAGTTCTGCGCTTTGTAGTATCTACACTTTGATCGTTTATTTTGGAACAAACGAGATGCTCGAGGCCTGCCCTGCACATTGAATGGCGAGGGGTGTGATCCATATCTCGTTACGGGTGGACCCGGCTTGCAGTACCACCGGGTCACGGTCTGTTGTTTTCGTCGTCTAAAAAAAAAAATGTCTCGTTATGTTTTGATTAAACAGAGTTTTCAGTGGTAGCTTTTGGCTGAGCCAGTTTGAGTGAAGATGCAGATATAGGATTAGTTTTTGAGATAGTTGCAGATGAGTCTTTTTCGGTTGGAATGTTGAGAGTATGCCTTTTTTTTTTCTGTACAAGCAATAATGTAAGGTTTTCTCAAGCTGGGATTTGTCACTGTAAACTGTCATCATCCTCATAATTTCATCCTTCATTTTACCTATCAGTAAACTTGTGTTGTCTGAATATAAAAACTACACCACTGACTTATTGAAAACCTCATTGTTGATAAGTTTTGTTTACGTTGGGAGATTGGCAAGTTACGTTATGTTACTGTCGTTTAGGTGGAGTTGAATGCCCGGGTTGTGTTGGTTTCTCTGAGAATATCATAGAAACCAGTCAAGTATAGAAACTAGTTAAGTATAGAAACAAGTCAAGTTAAGAAGTTGTATCACTAAATCGTTCTAGTGATAGTATAGTGGGTTGTAGCAGCAAATAATATTCCTCTGTGGACTTATACTAGTTTACTCCCCACAATCATTTTCAAATAACAGGGCAAGGCCAGTAGAATATACACTGAATAGCAGAGGAGACAAAGCAGACCCCTAAGGCAGCCCCGTAGCAATGGTTCTAGGCTCTGAGATCCATGATCTGTATCTTAAAGCCACCGATCGCCTCAACAACACTGAAGCTATCCAATGAACGAATTTTGCATCTGCTCCAAACTCCACCAGAAGTGTCAACAGACTTGTATAATCCACTCTATTGTATGCATCCTCTCAAGATCAAGTGCCACAACTACGGTTTCGTCTTTTCTCTGAAATCCCTCGTATACAGGGTCGCAGAGTTGTTGGCTGTATCTCTTCCTGGACGATAACTTCCTAATCTATTCGGCAGTAGCCCTCTCAAAGTCGTCCTCTCAATTACCTTGCCATGTACGTTCTGTGCACTGTAGAAGTTCATTTAATCAGACAGGGGCCCCCAGCCAGTGCACTGTAGCAGTTCATTTAATCAGACAGGGGCCCCCAGCCAGTGCACTGTTCCGAGGTCTGGATGATCTCCCTGTTTCGGGGTTGGGGGGGGGGGCGGCTCGCAGTGGATATATACAGAATGGCTAAATCAACAGGGCATGTTGGGTTGAGAGAAACACCGTCTTACCAATCCCTGTATGTTAGCATTTACAGTAGCAATAACTTGTATAAGATGAGAGGGAGAGAGAGAGTGAGGGAGGGGAGGGAGGGAGGGAGAGAGAGAGAATAGTTACTCAATATTAACAAGAATTACCAAACGCCAAAACAAAGCTTTTCTGCAACTGTATTAGAGCATTCAAATAAACTTAGCACGTAAATCTCCACAGACTATTAATAGTACACCAATCAAAATTGTACAAAAATTGCACGCATTTTTTTGGAGGGGTGGGGGTGGCCACGTAATATCCGAAGCAACAGAAATGTGTAAAACCTCCTCCGATTATTAATAGTACACCAATCAAAGTTGCACAAAAATTGCACGTACTTGGGGAGCGCGTAATTAATATCAAAGAGAAAAAAAGGGGGTGGGAGGGTGGGCGGAAGAGAAATGAGGCCACCCTGTATAAAGACCCAGTCCAACTACAAGCAATGAGGCCACCCTGTATAAAGACCCAGTCCAACTACAAGCATGAGGCCACCCTGTATAAAGACCCAGTCCAACTACAAGCAATGAGGCCACCCTGTATAAAGACCCAGTCCAACTACAAGCAATGAGGCCACCCTGTATAAAGACCCAGTCCAACTACAAGCAATGAGGCCACCTTGTATAAAGACCCAGTCCAACTACAAGCAATGAGGCCACCTTGTATAAAGACCCAGTCCAACTACAAGCAATGAGGCCACCTTGTATAAAGACCCAGTCCAACTACAAGCAATGAGGCCACCTTGTATAAAGACCCAGTCCAACTACAAGCAATGAGGCCACTCTGTATAAAGACCCAGTCCAACTACAAGCAATGAGGCCACTTTGTATAAAGACCCAGTCCAACTACAAGCAATGAGGCCACTTTGTATAAAGACCCAGTCCAACTACAAGCAATGAGGCCACTCTGTATAAAGACCCAGTACAACTACAAGCAGCCAAGATGAGTACTAAAACACAGCTCAGTAATGTACAAAAATTCATAAATTTGTAGTACAAGTTGACATAAAACACAGTGGACTCAACTTACGACGACACAAACATCCGGTAACCTCCATAACCCACATAACAAGTGTTTTCATTCACGTGGTCCGCTGATTGTTATCTTTCCTCTAACTGGAAATAGGGCAATGGGAGGGGTCGATGTGTTTTATACAAAAGTGGTGCCTAACAAAAAGTTTATCTGCAATAAAACGAAATCATTTAAAATCAAAGCATCCTTCTATATTAAAAAAAAAGTAAACATGGACACTCCTAAAGATAGCAACGAAAAAAATAAAGCCACCAGGCGTGTCTCTGTCGTGATCATGTGGCTCGTGTGTCAAAGGTAAATATGGGCGCTAACACCATCTCTCATACACGCCTCCTGGGATATGGAACTGGAGTTGACCGCGTTCCAATAAAACAGATGATACACCCAACAAACATGCAACCCAGGCACCAGCTGTTAAGTACAGGGATTTAATGTTAACTTAATTTACACCAGCACTGCTCTTGTGTGCTCTAGATCCCTCATGTTAACTACAGCGCACATAATTGCAGTGATAAACTATCTGCAACAAATCTTTCAGGTTTACAACAAAACATTCTCAGATTTACAACAGAAGTTCCTTGTTTCGCACCTCGAAAAGAAAAAAAAAATGATCAGGGCTACAACAAAAATATTCTAATTCACAATAGCTGTAACATGCACAACAAAAGCAAATCTCAATTTAAAAGAGATTTTCTGCTTTACAAAAAACAGTAACTCAGATTTACAATAAAATGTCCACACTTACAGCAAAACTCAGATTTACATAAAGGGGGAGGGGGAGAGAAAAATCAGGTTTACACAAGATGGTTACAACTGGTATAAAAAGCTCTAATTCACAACAAAAGCTATTACAATCACAATCGATGAATGCTTTTAGTTCTATATATTTGATTTACATGTATATATATATAAAACTTTCCACATTAAAAAAGCTCTCGTATTTACACTTAAAACTGTCAGCTTTACACAGCTTCTACAGTTGTAACAAATGCTTTTAGGCTAAAAAAAAAAAAAGGTAAGTTATATTTACATGAAAGTTTAGACCACCTTGCACCAGAGACAGAAGGGAACAAACACACAACATAAGCAGGGAGAGTCCAAGAGAGTACCACACACATTTATTCTAACGTGAATACACCCCTTTCATCTGCTCTCCTTATGCCTGGCAACCAACACAAGTTTGGGGAGTGTTGAAGGATTTATCAAAAGCTCATGAGTTAAGTCTAAATCTTGGGTTCTTAAAATATTGGGGGTAACCAATATCACTTGAGGGGGAACCAAATGATGGGGAGAGGGTTTTGGATTAAATACCTGAACAATTTTTTTTTCCTCGGCTGTTATGTTTCTGATTACCCAAATGTAAATGAAAAAACTTGAGCTATTCTGGCGTGAGAGGAGATCACCAACTGAGCTGATGGCCTGCATGAAGGATCGCGTACTCTGGAGAAGCATAATAGCCAACGCCAGTCGGCACGGCACATGATGATAATGATATTCTGGCGTCTTCTGAAGTCCAGCTAGCAATTAACAGAATTAAGTTACGATGGTGATTCTAACAGTCTGGGTAAGTGTTATGATGACACACTGGCCAACACTTTCATTTGCCTGCTTACTAGTCTACTGCCATGTCAATCTTCCTTGAGGCACTAGTCTCCCATGGTGAAGGCTGGTTATTTAAAGGGACCCAGTTATCCAGCTATAGAAGTAGGCAATGGCTTCTTCTGGAGCTTAAGGAGAAAAAGCAGTAGGTGCAATGCTGACCACAACAACCCTCTAGCGTGCTGACAGGTCAAGGCAACGGCCAGATGCTTCCGTAGCACAGCAGGGTTGCCTCTGTCTCTCCTTCAGGAGACGGCATAAGAAGAAAGATGTTTCATGTTAAAGAAACTGGCCTCTGGGGGAGACCAAGATCTAATGATGTATGGCAGTAAGACGTACAGATGCTGGTCCGCTTCAGTTCGTTCCCATTTCTCTTCTATCTAAAACTCTCCCAAACACTGATGGCTTATTACATTCTCTATACAGAAATACCACTTTTGAACTCCTGAATGTGACTCATTCATTCATTTGCATGTCCCTTGCGGAACTTTGCCTCCCTAACAGCACTCCTGTAGGCCTCTCGGTTGTGAGCAAGATGGCCTGCTGCTGATGCATCCATCTGCAGATCATCAACGATGTCTTGCAGCCATCTTCGCCTTGGTCTTCCTCTCTTTCTTTTTACCATTATGTACCCTTCCAAGACAGTCTTCTCTAGATTATTCTCTGAATGTGACTACAGACAGAAAATCATCACAGACCACCTGTGTATATATTTTAAATAACGTTCATGTCATAGGCCACAACAGCATCATGAGGCACGCAAATCAGTATTCGTTCTCATTTACGTTCCCAAAAAAAAAACCACGAAACATTTCCTTGGTATGGGGGTGGGGATGGGGGGGGGGGGTGGGGTGGCAATCAGTTGCCTTGGCTAGAGTCAGGGTTGATGAACCTATAGCTGACCAAGACCCTGTCCCACCTCTCCAGTAACATGGCGGTGGAGCCTGCCAAAGAAGTATTGCAAATCCCCCCCCCCCCCGCTTTATATCTCCACTAAAGGACAGAAAAAACGTCTGCCATAAGCTGACACGATGGTGTGCCTCAATATCTTCACGGCATCGGCACCAGAAAACCTCAGCCTGCAGCTCCGGGGAGAATGAAGAAGAAGGGGCTGGGTAAACTGTCCAAGAAAAAAAAAAAAAGCCACCCTAATGGGGAAATCAAGCCTGTAACCTTCTGTTCAGCATGCCAGTGTACTAACCTCTAGACCACCTCAGTATACTATGTATGTACTGCTACAGTGCAAAGACCCTCAATTTGTTTTAACAAAAAAAACCCAAAAAACATATAATCTGCTACAACTATATAAGGATTATTCTGAGATATCAGATGACAGCTAGCTAAGAGACAGCCCACACTCTTAGTTGGGGATGTAAAACATGAAAGATGCTCCTAGAAGGGGTGAAAATATATGCCATCTTTCTGTCAGCTTCTTATTTTCTTATCCCAGGACATACAGGTACATTTACAATGCAACAGCTCTCCAACAATAACACAGGTCAACCATCGCAACTTGAAGATTAAATATGCTCATGTATTCACATTAAAATATAAATGGGTATCATCACTTGTGAACTACAACACACACACACAAACACCAAGCACAAACTACCTAAGAACTATCCAAGCACAGATCTACAGTTATAACTAAGTACCTTTAAGTATAATTTAGATAATCTGATATACAAGTATGAGATGTAACTGGAAGAATTCAAAAGGCAAATTGGGGCTTTCCTTTAAAACTATTGGTTCTCACATTCAAGCACAAATAAATAACAACGATGCCATCTTTTGAAGTTAGTCACAGATTAATGAGAGTGCCATCTTTTGAAGCTAGTCACAGATTAATGAGTGCCATCTTTTGAAGCTAGTCACAGATTAATGAGTGCCATCTTTTGAAGATATTCACAGATTAATGCGTGCCATCTTTTGAAGATAGTCACAGATTAATGAGAGTGCCATCTTTTGAAGCTTGTCACAGATTAATGAGTGCCATCTTTTGAAGCTAGTCACAGATTAATGAGTGAAAAATCATAACTATCTGTTGGGGGCACCAAAAAAAAAACACCAAAAATACCATAACAATCTAAGGAAAGGCTTCTTCAACAAATACTGAGGTCTAACATTACTTACAGTGATGAATGTTTTAGAGATGTCTTGTGAGTGATGTGTATGAAGGCTAATGACTACAGTCTGATATGATGCTGTCCTCTTAACTACAGTATATAAAGAATTTTATCATGATTATATCCACGAGCTTCCATACTTTCTGAAAGAATAACCAATTACACTGTAAAACAACAGCAAAATGTCTTGCAAAAGATTTGTAAATTTCTAAGAAAAAAAAATCACTGAGTTTATGAATAGTATAATTTGTAGTGAAATATTTTCTCGTACTGAATTAAATTTGCCAAAATGTGAAACTTTTCTAAACAACATATTAACCCTGTGATCCTGAACTTACAGAAAAACAAGGTTGTTTTCTCCTAACATACTGGGACCTTGACACAGCTAGATCTGTAACTTCACCCATATGGACAAACAGCAAAAATTTGTCAAAACTCATCTATAAACTACCACACTCCATCAAAAAAAATAAATAAAGCCATTGTTCAGAAACCCTGAATTGTTACTGGTGCCAGAATGCTGCAGCACCATCTGTTAGTGAATTTCTAGGATACTCAGATTGACTTAAACAATGATCATTTGGAATCAAAGGGTTAACACTTGGACTGGGATTTCTCCACTTCTAAGTCCATACTGACACCAATAAAAGAAGTGGAAACTCATACACCCAGAGATCCTGCCAAGTTAAACTTTAACCACTTCCGAAAGGCAATTTTCAGACTTCCACTCTAACGAGCTCAAATAACTGTGACTCTTACCAAATATACTCAGCTCTAAAATCACAGCAGGCCATTAATTTTCAAATGATATTCACCTGGACAAATGTATGATCATTATAATAAAAAATGGAGACATTTATATAATGCTGAATGCTTGATTTTAAGTACAGTTTTTAGTGTTATAGTAAAAGCTACATCAGCCGAGCTGATAGCGCACTGTTCCCTTGTGGATAGCTGACTCTGCTACATAATCGTCCTGGGAGTCTCCGAGTTCGATTTGCACTCAGTCTTCCACTAATTTTCCTTCTCTCATTAACAAATGCTGAATGACTGTGACTGAGTGAAAGCTGTATGATGAAGGGCAGACTGTTAGACGGGCCTGCGTGCCCAATTCTTAACCCTTTGAAAATAGAGTATGTTTGTTTGTTCATTCTATCATGCCTAAAGCACTTAGTTCACAACTTTCTCAAGGCTAATCACACACATGCATTACCCTACAACCTTAATCACACAACCACACAACCCATATGGACCACAAAAAAAAACAAAACATTCTCATAATGTACACAATGAAATGCTGAAGAACACTTCTTGAATCACTCATGAAGTTAACACAGGAGGGGACTGGGAGAAAATGTTTAAATGTCACAGACAGCAGCCATTATTAACAGACTTCCTACAAGTCAGCAAATTCACAAAAACAAAAAAAAAAAGCTGGTTATGACACAATGCCAAGAAAAACCTTCCCGCTGCCCTGGGGAAGGTATGAACAATGATGCAACCACTAATCGATATTATCAACTGATATTATCAACTGATGGTTTTGTTTGTCATTTACAAATAATAAATAAATATGAAAACATGAACAAAAAGAAAATGACACACATGCTAGTTGTATCCATGATATCATTCTTAACATATACACATATCTTGGGTGAGCCATATTATCTGACACCATCCTGAATATGCTCTGAAGGTGGCAGAGATGGCTGCACAGGATACAGGACTTCCATTTGGGCTAGTCAGTTCAAAATGATGAACATTATATTCTTCTTCATCAGGTTTCCCAACCCTTTCTTTGTCTGATCATGCCCCGCCTCAACGCCTCAAAGATTTTGAAGTGCGCCCTGCCCCACAGCATAATAGTCAGCAAAGTTGTGTAAAAGTATAATATATTCTAACTGCCCCCCCCCCCCCGATTGCCCCCTGTGGAGCATATGCCCTGTTTTTGGAAACACTGTTCTATATGAAGTGAGATGGCTAACAGTCTGTTGTGATGCTATCAGATCTAGTCAGAGGTTAGTAATGCTACTGGCTGCCACAGAGACTGGACAAGCCAGAAAAGTTTTGATTTCTCCAAGCTGTTTTTTTTTGTGCAGGTTAAGCTGGAGACAGCCAATGACTAGGGAAAATAGGCAACACAAATTTGTTGATGATATCAGATGTACGGAACTCAAAGATTAACAGATCAGTGCAATACATCTCACTTAGTGATAACATTCCTCTGAATGTTAAAAACAGTGGTTCCAAAACTTGTCATCTGCTATCTTTCCTCCCAGGAAACATTTTTTTTTTTAACTTAATTAAATTCTGACATCCTCCACAGCTCTCCTATCCTCCACAGGTCTCCTTTCCCTCATCACCTCTCTGGACCCTCTCGCCACTCTCTTTGGGAACAACAACAACTGATGATTGGCCAGTATATGATTGGTGATATAACACAGATGAAAAGGACCGCTATCCCACATTTCTGTGGGGTGCTCTGAATAACAGGTTGTTGTATCCTTTTAGCCTTGCTAACAGTATAAGCTCAAAATGGTGGTGGAGCCTGCCCAGAATCTTGTCCCTTGTTTCCACTTTACAACCGCAAGCAAGCCACTGCAACACCCTCCCTCCCCCCTCCAAACCTTTCCATCTAATACAATGCTTCAAGAGCACCGCAGCATCAGCTGCAGAGAGCATTAGCTTATACAGATCAACAAACATCAAAGTCAGAACAAGAATGACGATGTTACACCATCTTAATATCCTGTAACAAAGTAAACTTCTGCTTTGTCTAATGGTCACATGGTTTGGCTTACATGTAGACAAACAGTGCTTTTAAAAAAAAAACTGTAAAGCGTAAAATGTTTAAAAAAAAAAAAGAAGAAAAAAAAGGGGATAAATGCTCTTCATGGCTGATATCTTACAAATACAAATACACTAAAAACATATAGAAGGCATTGAAACTAACAAAAACGTTAGCATAAATGCAAGTAAAAGAGGCAAGATGTTTCACATTTCTACAGCAATTAACATTTCTAGATTTAAAGTACCGGGATAAAAGTTCAATAATTAATTTCTTGCATTAAAAAAAAAAAAAAAAGGAACTATCTTGTCAGCTTAAATACTGGCACAATCATAAATTAACATGGTTTGAGAAATCTGGCTCATTTGAATGCCAAGAATTTCCAGTCCAAACAGGCACAACGCCAAGGCCACAATTTGCAGTCCCGATATACTGTGTACTTCACAACAAACTGAACATTTTCTTCACTTCAGAATCTATCACAGATCTACAGTTGAAACCACTATTTCCTATTCATGACATCTGATGATAATGCAACCTTCCATTGCTAATTCACGTTATCAGATGCTAATGCAAGCCTCTATGTCTAATTCGGGATATCAGATGATATAAAGCAAGCCTACATTTCTAATTCAAGAGAGCAGAATTTGTTCCTTCTGTTCAAGCACACATTAACAGAAGAGATTTAATGATATAACAAGATCTTGTACTATAGTACATCAAGTCTCAAGACATCTTCAGCTTTGACAGAATATGACTTCAAGCCCTCAGTTTCACCAAAGGATATCTGACTGTCCCGTAAAACTTGCATTTCTATTTTTATGCCAGATGACAAGTGATTATGCAGGCCACATTTTGATACATTACATGACGCCACTCAATATTCCAGTTCTTTGGGGAAATTAAATCCACAAATGAATGCCAAGAAACACTAGGAAACCACATTTCTAGTTACAATATTAAGCTTGTGCTACAGACTCATTCATTTAGTTAAGATATTAAATCGTATTAAAATGGCCTCAGTGTCCATCCAGCCTCTAAACATTGGTACGAAAGAAATCTGGGAAGGCAAGTGCGGCCAAGTGTGATACTGACCTCATCACATCTTCATGTGTCGATGGTCTTAGAAATACAGGCCTAACACCATATACCCAGTACACCGTAATAGCATGGGAACACAGATTTCACCTTTGTTTTTTTTAATTAAATCATACTGCAAGTGTACACATCATGATGGGAACCTGAGTAGTGAAGTGGTTAGTGCACTAGTCCCTCATGGGAGGGTCAAGGGTTCAAGTCCAGCCAGAAGTGCCCTAGTTACTCTGGGTACCTGACTCCTCCAGGAGCTTAAGAAGATTACCTGGGTTAGCAGGTATGATGCCTTCTACATCACCTTCTAGTGTGCCGACAGGTATTCAAGATATGGATACTAGCATCACATCCCCTATGTGCCTGTATGCCGTAATACGGTTACCACTACCTTTTACTTATATTCAAGTATTTTTTGTGAAAATATTACATATGCCTATTTCATACAAAAAACTATCAGAAACTGATGCTCACGAAATAGGGTTTAATAAATCTCTTGGTCTCTCTCTCTCTCTCTCTCTCTGCTTCTGCATTTTTTTTCCTGCCCAATTTAAAGCAGAAATTAACCAGACAAATTACTTGCTCCAAAGCATGCATATAAAATAAAACTGAAAAAAAAAGCAATGCAATTAGGGAAATAATAAATCAATGATATCCCACAGTTCTATATTGTGACCATGTCAGATTTGTGTGTTGCACTCAAAACTCCTACTCAAGACACAAATCAACTACATGCATGTGCCCATGGCTCGTTCTCATGGAAATCATGTTTTGATTTGTGTGAAAAACCACTTTCAAAAAAGTAACTTATGACCTGTGTTCGTCAGAGTATTTTTTTTTTAAATTTATGTTTTTAATTTTTAAAAATTCATTTTGTTTTGGAGCGTGTACATATATGATTTCACTGGTACTTATTTCCCCAAAATTTCGAAATGAAATTCTTTCAAAATGAAAGAATATCTGCAATGCATCCTCATTACAGTTTTAATTATACAATGCCTGGACCATTCGCTTATCTGTCATATGTGGACTCATAAAGTGATAATGTTACCCGTGGACTACAATAATGCTATCTTTGCATTTTAATACTGATTCCTGTAGACCCATACATCTAATAATGCAGCCTGCTGACCTTCAGTTTAATTACATCATGTGTATTCACAGTTTAAACATCCTGGATTTGGGGTCATAAGTTAATCATTTAATCTATATGATTTGAAACTAATCAACTCAAATATAAGCAATAATTAAACATGTGAAATGCAGGCTTCACATTTTAATCAATCAACATTTTAATAATCACCTTAATAATCAATTTACACTTTAATCAAGCTGATTAGGCTTTGCACTTTAATCCAGTTTAACTAGATTTGACACTTCAAGTTAACTAGGCCTGGCACTGTAATGAAGTTAACATGTATAGACTGACAGCTTATTCAGATTTGTGGGCCTGCCCTGTCTGCAAATGTTCCAATGGTATTCAGTATTAACACATTGTAAATGAATTATTAACACATTGTAAATGAATTATCACAAAAGTATTAGGCTGCACCTGGGATACTCCGGTGGTGACCATGCTCTTTCTGCTTGATATGCTGAGTGTAAGATCTAGACTCAAGCATGCTCAGGTAAAGGCATATCAGGGTTGCTGTCATGAAGGATCATCCTCTCCATAAGAAGCTGGGGTTGATAAAGGGAAGAAGCATCAAACAAGACAGATCCTGGATGGCTGAGACCAAGGATACAATAAAGTCAATCTGCAATGAGAGTGCCTAAAGGTGATAACTGGTTACGGTTACAGGACTGACCTCAAATAACAACGGTTATTATACAGAAGGGCCATGAATGTCGAGACTAGGCACAAGGAGCAGTTGAACTCTGGGTTCAAGATTTCATCCAGCATCACTGTGGGTCTTCCCATACAGTAATATATAAAGATGGCTCAGTGACTCGGAACAATAGAAGTGGTTGGGGTTTTGTTGTCTACCGAAATGGAAGAGTAGTGGCACAGGGTTCGGGAGCCTTTGAAGTCATCATACCAAGAAAGCAAATGGAAATTGAGGCTGTGTCGGCGGCAGTGGATTCGCTATCTGCTCATGGTGTAGTTCATGGTGTCGTTGTGGCTGATTCACAGAGTATGTTTCGTAAAACTGAGAAGAAATTGCTTCGTCAAGAAAGAAGCTGTTAAGTCAGTCAACAGTGACAAGCCTAACGTTGCTTTACTGTCCAAGGCATGCAGGGGTGCATGGCAATGATGTGGCAGACAGACTTGCTGGACAGGCTAAAATAAATGGCAGACTGACAATGGACAAAGAGGACATTGCTAAAGCTGTACTGGACAGACTGCGGGAAAATGAAGAGCGGGAATGGAAGAACAATGTAGATCTGAAGAAACTGCTGGAGCTATGACAAATTAAAGGTGCTGGCAGGAAATCCAAACTGTGTGACAGAAAATGCATAGTAAATAACCAACATTTGACAGGAACTATTAGCAAACATACTCCTGGATGGATACTGCGGCATGTGGCAGAGCACATACAGAGTTGTCCCAAATGCAGTGAAGGCAGAGTCTGAATTCTGAACCTCTCACAAAAGCGGAATGAACAAATTCACTCCATTTCCTAAATCCCACTAAAGTGCGACCCCAACTCTGCTAGGCCTGCAATGTGAGCCATTTAGATCACACCCTGTATCTAAACTGATCTGTAAACTCTATTTAAAATAACACTGTTTAGATCTGGAACATGAAATGTTACTTGATTTGATAGCACTACTGCTGCTCCTCCATCCATTTCTCAAATGACGGGATCTGTGGTTTGCATAAAGTACAGTCGCTCAGTCGAGGTGGTTCAACTGCTATCCTCACACCACAGAGTAATGCAAGGCCCAAACTTACGTCAAACTGCTGTCTAAACGGTGGTAACCAAGCAGTCGTCTCCACAACCTTCTTCGCAGCTGCCACCTGGTAGATTTGTCTTGCGTCGCCGTGCAAGCAGCATCTCTGTTTTGGTCATGTGCTTGTCTGGGGTGGGGCTACTCCCGTCATCAGTCCCACCCAAATGGTCATTCTGTCCAGTACTGACTGTGGACTGACTGGTAACAATTGCTGATGACATTACATTGACTGAATTGTGAGTTTCTATTCTGAGAGGGATAGACTTGATGGACACAGTGTCCTCGTCCAGATCATACACAAGTTTGTCATCAATTGTCCATGTTGTCGATGGCTCAATCTTAATATTTGAACGGAAAAAATCATACTCTCTCTTGTCCCTTCCATTTTTCCTATCTCTGCTATTTGATTTTGTATTTTTTGATTTGCCGGATTCTTTGTCTGTAGTTTTAGTTTTCAATTCCTTCTCCTTTTCCTTTTGTCTTCCAGCAAAAAGCCTCTTTAACCCCTGTGCTACAATAGATTTTGTCTTGCCACCAGATTTTTCATCAGTCTGTTTATTCTTTTTATCAGACTTGGCATCACCCACTTCATTGTGCAGAAAACTGATAATGTTCATTTCATTTATGATACTATCAATTCTCAATGAGCTTTTATAAGTTGAAATGTTCAAACTATTAGTCTGTGGTGGCCCCACTGAGCCGTTGAATGAGTTCACAGCTCGGCAAGTTTCATCTGCATTGGGTAAATCAAGGTCCGAGATGCATGGATCACGCTTCTTTTTTCTGAACGTACTCGAATCAATGTGAATGCCCGTGTCTCCAATTTGGTCTAGAGATCCTGCTGAATCTGATGCCGAGTTTACAGTCACCTGGATGTCATGGCAGCCTAGTTTTTGCTCTTCAAATACATTTTCCAAACTATCACTTGGGTCAATAGAAGAATTTGTCTGAGCTTTAGCTCCAGTGCGATTAACATTCAAACCATCACCATCATCATCATCAGAGTAATAACGATCAAATATTTTACCTCTTTTCAATTCAGATTCTGTTGAATCAGATCTGACCTTATTCTGCTTCATATCTTTAGATGACTTCAGAGTCTTCTTAATGACCTCCACACCCCTAGAAATTAACTTCGTGTCATGACCCTGCAGCTCAGAGGAAATCTTCTCATAGGTGGAGCTTTTGCTGATTCGGTCACCAACTGCCCTCGTCTTGGAAGACGCTAAGCTGGAGTTGGGCAGGGTGGCAGCTTTGGTCTTGAAGCCTGCTGGTGGACCACTGATGGGCTTGCTGGCACCTGGAGTCTTTGTCATGGACACAGGCAGCTTGGAAGAGGTGGATGATGTCGATGACCGAGGACTGCCTCTTGAAGGTGAACTATCTTGGTTCCTGTCTTTTTTCCATAAAGTTGCAATTTTGCTGGCTGGCTGTCTTCGGCCTGCAGCTCCTGTTGGAGTATTTTTATTGACGTCTGCGTTGCCTGGTAAATTAGATTTATTGGAATCTGCTTTGCCAGGTGGGCTGCGCCTGCTGGAATCCAAACTGCCAGTTATGCTACATTTACTGGGGTCTGTGGTGCCAGATGGGCTGCGTTTGCTAGCTTCCGTGTTGCCAGGTGAGCTTCGCTTGTTTGGATCTGAATTTCCAGGTGAGATGTGTTTGTTGGAATCTGTGTTACCTGGTGAAGCAGGCTTACCTGGATCCATGCTTAATGGTAAAGAACGTTTGATGGGATCAGCACTGCCAGGTGAGGTGCGCTTGCCCAAATCTGTGTTTCCAACTGCAATACGCCTGTTTGTATTTGCATTACCTGCTGGGCTACCTTTACTAGAGTCTGTTTTGTTGGGCAAGATGTGTTTGCTGATGTCTGCACTTACAGGTGTGATGTTTTTGTTCGGATCTACATTATTGGGTGATGAGCACCCTTTGGGATCCGTATTGTTAGGTGCCGAAATCTTGTTATTTCTGTTTATGTACCTAATATTTTTGTTCAGGTCTACGTTGCTAGGAGATGTCCGTTTGTTGCTGTCTATATTTATGGGCCTGTTAGACTCCATATTACTCGGCATATTGCATTTATTTAGTTCTGTGTTGCTGGGTGGGGTATGTTTATTCCCCTCTGTGTTGACTGATGAGGTGCCTCTTCCAGGACCCATGTTGCCAGTGGGACTGGTCTTGTTGGACTCAGCATTGCTCAAAGATGATAAAGACCCGCTGGACTTTCTCTTAGGGATCCCAGACTCTGACCCCCTCTTATTGGCTGCTGGAATTGCTGATGGGCTATTGAAAGCCTTTGTTACATTCTGCCCCGCCTTTTTCTCACTTGCTGCACTGCTGAGAGTGCTGCTGCTGATAGATCTGGTCGTGTTCCCTCCAGTCTTGTTTATATTATTGTTGTTAGCTGCCACGTTACTGTTGCTCTTGTTGCAAGTGCTGGCATTCGGAAGTCGAGACTGGCTTGGTGTCATGTTGGTACCCATTGGAATCTTTGAATTACCAGGCGGCGTACTGGTGCCTCCTTGGAGGATGGATTTATTTACAGCTCCTCCTATTCTGCCCACAACTCTAGCAGTGGTCAGCCGGTTTGTTATGGCAGGTGTCTGTTGAACTGCCACACCCTGTGGCCCTACTTTACCTGCACCTGCCACGGCTGGTGAGGAGGATATTCCATTTTTCCTTGGAGTTGTGGCTGGTCCAGCTGACCTTGATCTTTGACTCACACTTCTCTGAGGAGGGCTTTTGTTCTTGGCATTGTTACACTGGGCAGGTGCTGTTTTGGGAGAGGTCTGGACAACTGCTGAGTTTCTGGGCGGTGTTTTCTTCAGTCCTGAGATTGCCTGGCCACTTTCTGATCTCAAAATTCCACTCTGAGCTGTTCTCCTGTTGTTTGTTGAAACGATGGCTCCTCTGCCCCCAAGTGATGCCACCGCTTTCAGGTTCCCTCTGGCCGCAGCTGCTGCATTACTTGGCCTGCCAGGGTAGAGGGGTTTCCTACGTCCTCTCACCGATTTGACCCCCTCCTCCTCAACTACCGCTTTCTTTACAAGACCCCTACTGATTACAGGTTTCAACACCCTTGGGCCGCCTGCTCTGGCAGAAGATGAAGGCTGGCTTTGGTTTCTGGATACTGTAGTAGCTGAAGAAATATCTGTTGTTTTATCAGACACCGCTGAATATGTGACAGAAACTTCAGAGTTTGTATCCGAGGTGTAGTCATTTGACACCAGGGAGATGGTTTCATTTTCAATAAAAAGATCTTCGTCCACTGTGCTGCCACTTAATTTGGTGGTCTGAATTTCAGACATGATTAAGTTTACATTCTCCATGAGAAGTTGATCCGTTTCCTCCGGGGTGATAATCCTCACGTAAGACTCGTTAATCTGATAACCGTCATTGTTTCCGTCCAACTGACAGCGCAGCAGATGTTGATGCCAGGTGCTGCATTTTGTCTGCCAGGATGAGGATGGAGGCACCTGCAAATTGAGAACGAGTTCGGCTGTGTCAGAGCAGCTACGAGTCATCAAGTTTTCAAAGCTGCTCTGCTCCTGGGAGAACGAGCTCTGAGACTCTTGGTCAATTTCACTGCCACTGTGGTAGTCATTTGTCATTTCTACAGAAGCACTCTTGATTAATCTACTTCCATTTACCCCACCTCCTTTCTGGCCAAAAAACTTTGCTCTTGTGAGCCTCCTTGCTTTATCATGATCCACTGGAAGTCTAGGCTTGGGCATTGTGCTATCTCTGCACTGTTCTAGAAGTACTTGTTCTGAGGGAACCTGATCAAAATCTATTTGTTCGTTGGCCAGGGAACCACATGAATCACTGCCTTTATCAATGTCAGAAGTTGCTGGAGACTGATCATGAATTCTGGGTAATGAGTCTGACTGCTCCATTGTGTAATCACTGCTGCATGAACTGTGAGAATAGCTCCTGGAAAAACAAAGGAGCTTATTCCCGACGATGAACTTGACTTTATCGTCTCTATCATGGGCCATATTTCTGCTCTCTTTTGATTGGTCAGTGACATGCTGCTCTTCTCTGATGCAGGTAATTCTGTCACTCTTGTACTTCTCCTGATGTCTGCTGTCACCTGCGTCTTGTCCCTGTTGGCCTTTGCTACCAACAATTAAAGAGGTGCTTCCATCAAACGCATCAGGTGTTCCTTGAGCACTTCTCAAAGAATCATCTACTGGATGGGGAAAAGCAGCAGCATCCATTATCTTATATGATAAACCAAGGCTATCTTCCCTAACACCTGTAGACATCACCTGTGCCAAAGAATCTCCTGTGATGGCCAAACCTTTCACTGGCAATACCTGTCCTGTTTGCGAAAACGCAAGAAGTTTAACAGAGCCTTGGTTAACATTAGTTTTCACTTCATTTCTAGGATTTTTTCCAGCTTTTGGTATCCTTGATAAACCAGATGAGCCACTTCTTGAACCTACTGAATCCTTCTGGGAATATCTGACAGAGAAATTTTCCGGTGTCTTCTCCAGGCTGTATATGTCAGCAGTCACGAAACCTCGTTCTGGAGTAACCTGATCTGATGTTTCATGTGTACCAGAAGGCAAATAATCCTCTTTAATAATCTCTTTGTCATCAGCTTCATAATCTTCAGTGTAGTCCGAGGTGTTAATGCCAAACCCCTTCTCATATTTACATTTTAGCACATCAAACTCTTCTAAGTGATCCTGAACTCTTTCAGCCTCCTCATAAGGGTCTCTGTGGTCCTTTCTGGCATCATCAAGTGGGGATGTATCAGCAGAAGATGTTGTTTTTGTCTGTGAAGGTCTAGGTATGGATGAAGGCATTTTAAAGTTCATTTTCATTGGAATTCCAGACTTTTTCTTAGGAGTGGTGATGTCTGTTGATTTTTGTTCCATTTTTGTGGTGGGGGAGGAGGATGGTGAGGGCATGGCTGATGTGACATCTTCTTCTCCTTCTTCTTCTTCTGATATGTCGGACATAGATGAATCAAAATCCTCTTGATTCTGCTGCTCTGTCAGCAGTGAGCGGAGTTTGTCTGACATTTCTATTATGCACTCAGCCCCATCAAACTTTCCAGTGTCAAACTTCTGAACCACCTGTGACCCTGACCTTGTCTCCTTGACCTCTGGAAGATTGGGTGTCTGGACCTGGTGCTGTAGATGTGAAGGTCTGGTATCTTTCTCTCTAGAAGACAAAGGCACATTGCTCCTGCTCTGACATGCAATTTCTACTTCAGCATCCTCATCTTCCGAGCAGATTTCTGGAAGTTCTGCTCTCCCAGGTGCCGACTCAACCTCAGCAGTTTGTTCTATTAGCGTTGGCATTGTTTTGGCTCTTGGAGTGACGAGTCTACTATTGAAATGGCTGACCTGGTTCGTGCTAGGAGGCTGAAAATTTTTCTGAAACGTGCTGAAAGTCAAATGCGGCTGTTCTTGTTCTGTGCTGAAAGATGAAAAATCAACAGCGTGCTCATCATCGAATCTAGGAAAACCATGGTTCAGGGGCATATCATGGCTCCTCACAGCAAAGCTGATGGGTTTGTCTTCCTCATTGAAGGCCGTAAAACTAACAAAAGATTCCGATTTACATGAGCTGTGGACTTTGTCAAAACTCAGTGACTGCTTGGTGATAACGTTGGAAGATTTGGGTATAATTGGAAGACGTTTAATCTCTTTTGACAGGAAGTTTTCTTCTACTGGTCTCTGCAATGCCGACTCTGCTGCCAGTTCTCTGATGTCACTGACAGCCTCTGCTGTCTTCTGACTGCAGCCACTAAAGACAGAGTTGTCAACAGGCTGAGCCTCCAAACTACTCAGGGATTCTTCTGAGCTGCTCCCAGTGAAAGTAGGAGAAGTTTCCTCAGCCTGTAAAGAAACACAAGAGATATTTCCTCAACTTTCAAAGAAAATAAGAAAGTCATTCTTCCATTCCTAAAAAAACATTATAAAATCTAAATTTAAAAAATGAGTTATGAGATGTCATTTATGAAAAGATAAATGAGAGAAGAGAAATCATGACTGGGATGGCACTTATCAGCGCTAGCCAACCACTGGTCATGGCTTTATCAAACTTTGGGATGGCACTTATCAGCGCTAGCCAACCACTGGTCATGGCTTTATCAAACCTTCAAGCATGATTCCTATAAAATGACTCATGAGATGTTGCCATCTGTTCAAGAACACAGGAACAGAAAAAAGAAAGTTTGTTTACTTGGTTAAATTCTGACCATATTGTCTGACTATTTATTTACCTGGTTAAATTCTTACATTTTAGTGCAAAGAAGGTGGAGATCAGGTATAACATCAGCAAAAACTTTACCAGGTGCCAAATGTGATATGGACCATGAGCCATTAATAGCAGACATGAAGATAAAGACAAAAATGTCAGTTAAGGGATCAAGACCACTACGCTTTGATCTTACAAAAATACCAGAACAATATGACAGAGAAGTGAAGAACTGTTTCGAGATATTGATGACTGTACAGGAGGAGATGACACCAGATGAATTAGCTATGAAGGCCAGAGATATCTTAATAACAACAGCTAAAGAAATGGTTCCAGTAAAGAAAACACAAAAGAATGGATGGATTACACCAGGCATACTAGAACTAATAAAACAACGTAGAGAAATGAAGACGAAAGGGAAAGCGACAAACAACAAAGAGAAATATAAATCTTTAACAAAAGAAGTACGAAGAAACATAAGAAAAGACAAAAAACAATACACACAAGATTGTTGTGAAAGAATAGAAGGACATCAGAAGTGTGGAAGAGATAGTGAAATGTTTAAAGAAATGAGAACATTGACGAGAAATGTCACACCTAAGCTAAATGTAATTTGTGACGAGATGGGGAAGACTTTGACAGAGACAGAGGAAATTCTAGAAAGATGGAAGGAATATTGCAGAGGAATGTATGAAACAACCGACTGTGGAAGCAGAAATCAACAGTGTGAATTATTATTGGAGGAGAAAGAACCCGAACCGACGACATAAGTTTTATGGGCAATAAAGAATCTGAAAAATGGTAAATCACCAGGATGTGATGAGATAACAGCTGGACTTATTAAAACAGGAGGAAAGGAATGTGCAACATGCACTATGTAAAAAGATATGGCAATCAGGCATTTGGCCAAAAGAATGGAAAAGAACTGTGTTCATACCACTACTAAAAAAGGGTAACCTGAAATTATGCACAAACTACAGAACTGTTGCCCTGATTAGTCATGCCAGTAAAATTCTATTAAAAATCATAATGGGTAGACTTTGTAAGAAAACAGAAGAAGAAGTCAATATAGTCCAAGCTGGTTTTAGACAAGGAAGAGGATCAAGAGATCATATATCAATATCAATCAATCAAGTGCCATTTCGCATGGTGTTGACGATCATTTCTCTCCACAATTTCCTGTCTTCAGACTTGATTATGAGATCTGCCAGTGACTTTCTTCCTACCCACACTGACAGCCCATCCAGTAACTTCTCTCTCTGTCTTCCTCTGTCTCTTCTTTCCTCAATTTTTCCAGTTGCCACAATGTGTTCTAATTTTCCTCTTCTCAGAAAATGTCCTACAAATCTTGCTTGTCTGCCTCTAATCTTTGCTGTAATTTGCCTTTTAACTCCAGCCTCTCTTAAGACTTCTTTCTTGGTTTTCTTAGCTGTTCATGGTACCTTCAACATCCTTCTTATGAACCACACTTCCATGGCTTCCATTTCTCGTTGTACTCTCTTATTCATGGACCATGCTTCACATCCATAAAACAAAATTGGCTCGATATAACATTTAAGCACTCGCAATCTTGTTTCCATTGATACGGATCTGTTGCACAAAGTGTTTCTCATTTTCTGGAATGCTGACTTGGCCTGAGCATGTCTGCTTTTTATTTCGTTGTGACATTTCCCATCAGCTGTTATAATTGTTCCTAAGTACTTGAATCTATCAACTTGTTTCAGTTCTGTGCCATCGATGGTAATGCTACATTTTGGTGGTACTCTTTTCTTTGATATGACCATCACTTCAGTCTTCTTTTTATTCAGGTTGAGACCTTTACTTTTACTTTCACGAACCACGATGTCCAGAAAAGCCTGTAGCTCCCCTTCACTTTTAGCAATCAGGACTGTGTCATCTGCATATCTTAAGTTAAGATTGTAACCACCAACTGATAATTCTGGAAAACTCTCTATATTTCTCATTATGTTTTCACTGTACAAGGAAAAGAGGTCAGGAGATAGAACACATCCTTGTCTCACTCCCTATTTTATGTCTTGGAATGCTCCTATTTGGTTCTCAACCTTCATTGCTGCTGATTGCTGCTAGTATATGTTTTTGATGAGTTTCAGATCTTTCCCATCTATGTTGATGTCTTCCAGCATTCTTATAATTTCTGTGTGTCTCACTTTAAATGCTTTACAGTAGTCTATGAAGCATAAGTATATGTCCATCTTTACTTCTGTTGATCTTTCCATCAATGTTCTCAATATATATATGGCATTACTTGTGCCTTTTCCTTCGATGAAGCCACACTGTTCTTCAACGATTTCTGGTTTTATTTTGCCCCTGACTCTTCTCATGACAATACGAAGCAGGATTTTGGTAACATGGCTCATAAGACTAATGGTTTGATGGTCTTCACATTCAATATAAGATTAATAATAGAGTAACGCAGAGAATTTAATGTGAATCTATATATATCTTTTATAGACTATTCAAAGGCATCTGATTGTGTACAACACCAGAAACTTTGGGAAATAATGGGAAAAAAATGAGATTTCCAACACATTTGATACAATTAACATCACTGCTGTATCTAGACAAACAGGCAGCAGCGAGAATAAATGGTGAAACAACAACTTGGTCTGACATAAAACAAGGTGTCTTTCAGGGGTGCATACTGTCGCCTTACTTATTTAACTTGTATTCTGAAAATATAACGAGAAATGTTAGAGAAGATGTAGACAAAGAATATTATGATGCCTTAACAATTGGAGGTTACCAGAGCTTAGATAAGCTGATGACACAGTATTACTGTCCACAACACAAAAAGGAATGGAAAAACTAATTATGTCAGTCCGTAAGAATAGTTAAGAACAAAACCTCTATCTTAATGTGAAGAAAACTAAACTAATGACAGCTGATAAAACAAATAGGGCAAGTGAAATACGTATCAATGAAGAAAAATTGGAAGAGGTGGAGAGTTTTGAATATCTTGGATCATTACTAACTAATAATGGAGATACAATGAGGGAAATTAAAAGGAGGATATCTATCACTCTTCAGAAAGTAAAACAACTAAAGAATCTGTGGAGAGGAACAGACAGAACTATAAAAATAAGATGTTTATGGGCATGTATCTTTCCCTTCGCAACATATGCCTGTGAGACCTGGACATTGAACAAAACAGCCAAGAAACACATAAATGCCTTTGGATATAAATGCTACAGAAGAGTTCTTCAAATATCACTGACACAGAAAAGAACAAATATATCCATACTCATCATCATCATCATGTGCCGTGCTGACTGGCGTTGGCTATTATGCTTCTCCAGAGTACCTGATCCTTCATGCAGGCCATCAGTTCAGTTGGTGATCTCCTCTCACACCATCCCATCAGACTGTCCAGTATCATTTCTCTTGGTCTTCCTCTTGATCTTCTTCCTTCTATTTTTCCTGTTGTTATAATATTTTCAATGGCCCCCCCTCTTCTCACTGCATGTCCTATGAAAGTACATTGTCTCTCTCTCTTATCTTTTTGACAAGGTTTTTTTTTTGTCTCTCCAGCTCTTCTCATACATTCTTCATTAGTTATTTTTGCTGTCCAGGGGATTCGCAACATTCTTCTGATAAACCACATTTCTGCTGCTTCCAATGATTTTTGTGCAGACTTGCCTATTGTCCATGATTCACTTCCATATAACAAGATAGGTTCAATATAGCATTTTAGGACTCATTTTCTAACATTCATTGATAAAGATGTGTTAGCTAATATGTTTCTCAATCTCTGAAATGCAGTCTTTGCTTGGCCTATTCTGTTCCTAATTCCTGTTCTGCATTTCCCATCTGAAGTTATTACTGCTCCAAGGTATTTGAATTTCTGCACCTGCTTTAGAATAGTTTAGTTTAATTTAATATTGCATGCTGGTGGATTCTGTTTCTTAGATATAACCATAGTCTGTGTCTTTTTGATGTTCAAAGTAAGGCCTTTCTGTTCACTTTCTTTGGCGACTTTATCCAAGAGATTTTGCAGGTCTTGTTGGTTCTCAGATATCAGTACTGTGTCGTCAGCATACCGAAGGTTGTTAATATTGTACCCTCCAATTTTTATGCCTGGTTCTGTGATGATTGTTCTTAGAATATTCTCGCTATACAGAGAAAAAAGGTCTGGAGATAGTACACATCCTTGTCGCACCCCTTGTTTTATAGGTTGATATTTTCCAATTCTATTTTCAACTCGAACTGCTGCTTGTTGCTGCCAGTATAGATGTTTTCAATCCTCAGGTCTTTGCCGTCTATATACTGATGTCTTCAAGCATTTTAATAATTTCATTATGTTTCACCTTGTCAAATGCCTTGGTGTAATCAATGAAGCATAAGTAGAGATCTTTCTGTACTTCTAAAGCTCTTTCTGTTAGTGTTCGTAAAGCATAAATGGCATTTCCTTCAACAAATCCAAACTATTCATCTGCTATTTCCATTTTTATCTTTTTCCTTGTTCTTCTCATAATAATTCCCAGAAGTAGCTTCGTTATGTGACATGAGAGGCTGATAGTCCAGTGGTCATCACATTCCTTTGCACCTGGTTTCTTTGGTAGTGCTATAAACGTGGATTTAATATATATCAGGTCACTGGGAATATAACCACTGTTGTAAATGTCATTCAGTAACTTGGTTATTATTTTTATTCCTGTCTCCTCTAGTGCCTCTATTTCTTCTATTGTTATATTATCAGGCCCAGTCGCTTTTCCTTTCTTCATGTGTTTGATGGCATCTATGATTTCATCTTCAAGTATTGGCGGTCCATCATAGTTTTCAGTATCTGGTGTTAATTCTGGTCTTTCTCCTCCATGTAGCTCACCAATATACTCTGTCCACAATGTCTTCTTTTCCCATTAACATTTTACCTTCTTTCAATTTCAGGCATCCTGTGGTATATTTTGTTTTTCTGCCTGCGAGTTCATTAATTCGTTTGTGCATGTTTTTGCTGTCTTTATTATGAGAGTCCTCTATCTGTCTGCACTGTTCATTTAACCACACTTCTTTTGCTTCTCTGCATTTGCGTCTTATTTCTTTATTTATCTTGCTATACTTTTCCTCGTTATTTTTACTCCTCCTCCTCTTGTCCATCAGTCCTAAGATGTCATCTGTCATCCATTTATTTTTAGAGGCTTCTTTTTTTGGTGGTATTATCTCCTTAACAGTTTGGTGGATAGAATCTCTTAACATTTCCCATTGTTCATCTATACTATTTATCTTTGCTATTGCATTGTATCTATTTGTTATAATAACTTTGTATTGTTCTCGCAGTTCTTGGTCATTTTTAAGAAGTTCTGTATTGAGTTTGATGTTTCTCACTTTTCTGCATGCTTTCTTTAGCTTTATTCTAACTTTTCCAAAGAGTGGATCATGGTCACTATTGCAGTCAGCTCCTGGCATGGTTTTTGTTGTCAGTAATGCATTGCGGAATCGTTTGTTGATTAATATGTGTACCAGATAGACTACACATTAATCAACAAACGATATCCATACTACAAGAACTTAATATTGAATAGGGTTGGCTAGTAAAGACGATTATACAGAGAAAACTTAAATATTTTGGACACATTAAATGTCATGAGAATTTAGAGAAGACAGTCTTGGAAGGGTACATAATGGGAAAAAGAAAGAGAAGAAGACCAAGGCGAAGATGGCTGCAAGACATCATTGATAAACTGCAAATGGATGTATCAGCAGCAGGGCATCTTGCTCACAACTGAGAGTCTTACAGGAAAGCTGTTTGGGAGGCAAAGTTCCGCAAGGGACATGCAAATGACTGACTGTCTCATGAATCTCATTGAGTACAAACTCAACTGTCCTTTGACTGGAAACCCCAAATGCTGAGGGTTAGGCAGTTAATCACCTATGGCAATGGCACAGAACCATACCCCACCATATCAGACAAAAGACACCATGCACTATTCATATATTACACATAACAGTCATAATCACAACCTTTTCTCTGATTAGGCCTTGCTCCAAGTGATCATTAGCTTCTCTGATCTCCGTATAATGCCGACTTCTTGCAGATGGAAATCTGGTGAGGCATGCTGGAACCTCTATCTCATGGTAGACGTTGACTTGCTCTATGGTCCCTGAAGAGTTACCCGGAAAGTTAGAATCTAATTATTGAGAAATTTTCATCAGGTAAATCTAACTGCAGACAATCTTAGTAAGGAGAATCTCATCACAGAGATCTTAGTCAGAACAATCTAATTATAGATAATCTTCATCAAGCGAATCTAACTATATGAATCTTAATAAGAAGAATCTAATCACAGAGAAGGAACAATTAATTTTCTTTCCTGTTAAAAAAAGGGGCTGAAGATGTTTGTCCATTAGGCAGTCAGCCACCCGTACCTGATATGATAGTGTCAAGGTTAGTGAACCATAGCTGGCCAAGACCCTGTCCCACCTCTCCATTGGTACCCCCAGTAACAGGCCTGGCCTGGCTAACGAGGCAGGGATCGCCATAGTCCCCATGGTGGTGGAGTCTGCTAAAGAAGCATTGCACACCCCCCTACTTTTTAGCTGTACTCCAGGACTGACAAAATAGCTGCCATAACCTGCTCCCGTGCTGATATGATGCTGTACCTCAACACCTTCACAGCACTGGCTGCAAAGAACACCAGCTCGCGGTGATAGCACAAGGCAAGTCCAATGTTTTTTTGAAAAAGCTGAAATTTAAAAAAACAAAAACAGACACACATTAGTTTCTAAATTAAAACACTTTCAACCATATTCACAAGTTTTTGTGAGTGAGCTAAGAGATGTCAGCAATGACAGAACCATGGGAAGCTAACAGAAGACAAAATTTACAGGATGTCAGAAGTAACAAAATAGGTAAAGGCATGAACTGTGAAACAGCATCATCGTACACAGTCAAACCACAAGTGCTCTGCTGCCTAGTCACCAAGTGGCCAGACTAGCATCACCATCAGCACAAACTTCATAGCTAGCAGTGTCAGTCCTCTTCCTACCCAAAGCGTTAACCCTGGTGTCATTTTTTTTTTCTTGAGGCTGGGCTAACTCTGGAAGTTTTTGGTTTTTTTTTTTGCAAGCAACGGTTTAACCGCCACTGTGGCGAGTGGAAATTGAAACCGGGTTGCTTGGTCGGCAAGCGAGTGACTAATTCACTGCACAAAAATACAGAAATAACAAAACTACAGGACAATGACATATCCATAGGAAGATATGGTTGGAGAAAAAAAAACAAAAACTACTAAATTACTGAAGACTGGAGCAAAGTATATATATATAATCTGCCTCAAAAAATTGCAGACAAAGCATTTTAGACATGAGAAAAAAATAGTAACAGATTGACTGTCAGCTAAACCTCTTCTTGAAGCTAATCACACACTATCTGCTCTAAAACTGTGCTCAAACTACCCTGTTTCCAAAACATCCAAACTTGTACCTAACTGAAGATTAACACATGATAATCTGATATAAAAAGAATAATATGATGATGATGATGATGATTACCTGAAACGCTGGTTGCAACATGTGGCTCTGAACCAGATCCAGCTCTCTCCTTATCTGAGGACATCTCAACTTCTTCTGTCTTAAAGTCATGATCAGAATCCTCACTTTCAGTCTCATCATCCTCCTCTTCCATGTCACACTCACTTCTCTCATACTTGTTTGTCTCAGTGACGGAAGTGGCCCCTGATTTTTGAAATGATCCTTTGGTTGGGTAAACGACCTGGATATCATCAGAACCGATGTCACCTGGATGCTTCAACCAAGAACTTCTGCAATCCACAGTTTGTTTCTCGTCTTGGTTACCCTTCACTTCCTGGCTTGCAGTTTTGATTTCTTGGTTCTTTGCCTTTGTTTCCTGGCCACCCTTCCTCTCGCTGTCACTGAAACGGACAGAATAGTTGATTGGCTGTTCCTGATAGTCTCTGTCACAGTTCTCTGAGATGTCACTACAGCACATGCTTAAGTCTGTCGGTTGGTTAACGGCCAAATCTGGATCAGATTCTCCAGCTAACTGATGAACTGAACAAATATGCGCAACATTCTGGTGTGCAGCTTGCAATGTGTGGAACTGGTCGAGACCACCACTGAAAGTCTTTCCTTGTGAAGTACATCCTGAACTGATGGTAGAAGCAAATGGAAGACCCTGATTAGGAATATGATGAGGATGACTAGAAAGGTGATGACAGTCCAACGTACTGAAAGAAGAGTTGGAAGCATACAACATCTGGGGGCTCACAAAATGGGACTGGTTGTGTTGGGTATCAGCTGAGTGGCAATCATTTGGGTTACTGTGAAACTGGTTATGGACTAAGTTGGGGACTGGCTTGTGCATGATTTGGGCAGCTTGGTTCACTGTGATGTTGGCACCCACAACTTTTCCTTCTGGCCTGTTGCCCCCCAGGACTTTATCTTGGATCAGAGAGTTGTTCAGAAGAAGGTTGCGCTCATTCAGACTTGCATTCATACTCCCCAGCGCCCCAGCTCTAGTGTTCTGACTCCTGCCAGCCAAAGTTAGATGATCACAAGACAAGTGCATGTTAGTGCTAGGAGCTGGCTTGTTGAGCCTGCTGCTGCTGTCATCTTGCTGCTTGAGGCTGTAGTTCACAGGCTGGTCAGCATCCTCAAAGACAGGGCTGCTGAGAGCATGCTGGCCACAGTAGTCTGTGCTGCTGCTGCTGCTGTAGAAGCTGCTGTTGGCTGCTGTGATACTGTAGTTTAAGTTGCAGCTGCTGCTGAGGCCTGAAGATGATTTGGCCAGGCGCTCTAGCAGTGAGGGCTGCTGGGGCTTTTGACTGGGCGTGTCTGAGGGGTGAAAAGATTGAGAGTGGGAAGGTGCTGACTGAGTAAGTAATGGCTGGCTGTGGTGGCTGCCTGACAGCTCGGAATCTGTGGACACTGCTGCGTCGTGCATATACTGGTTATTAGGCAGTGTCAGCCAGCTCTGGTTGTGATGATGCTGTGGTGGTTGCGAGTGGTGCAAGTTTATAGAAGAGGGCTGGTAAATAAGTGCAGGGACATCATTCACCATTTTTAAACTGTCACTGTTCAAAGTGTTTTGATCAACATATGTCTTGTGATTTGACATCATGTTTGGTAGGTGGTTTGGCTGAAGCGTGCTGCCATATGTCCCTACCTGGTGACCTTTCCTGTCGAGGCTGTGGCCCTGACGTTTATTCAGCAGGTGTGAGGACCTGGCCAGCATGGAGCGGGTCCTCGTGCGATCATGGGAGATATCTGAATGTGTGCTCCCTACGCTGTCTTGGCTTCCCGCTCTGGCCGCATAACCTGAATAAATCTCGTAATTATTAATGTTTTCAATACAATTTCTAGGCATCATCTGCCTACGTGTCATATGTTTCCTTGTATCCTCATCATATCTATGCCCTCCCCCTCCACCATTCAGATGATAGACAAATCTTCTTGGTTCACTTTCTGACCGATGCACAACAATTTCTGTTGGAGAGTTTCTGGGACTGTCAACATTCTCACAAGTTTCCGACAGGTTATGATCAAGCTCTGCCTCCATGGCTCTCTGCTTGCGGACATGTAAACTAGGGCGAGGTGATCCGGCTGACCTGTCACTGCTCACAGACTTACCAGCTGGGACTGATGACAGAAGGTTCTTCAGAGCAGCTGAGCTACCACTAGATATCATCTTATGGCGTGAGTGAACCAAATTACGTAACATGCTAACAGCCCCCATGTCTCGCAGTGCATTCTGGTCTTCCTCGCATCTGGCAGACAAGTTCCACAGTGTCCCACAAGCATTGCTAACGATGGTGAGACTTGGTGATTTTAGATGAAAAAGCAGAATTTTGAGACAGTCTTGTTTTCGGAGAATCTGCCTATAGTCTTCTCTAGTAGCAATTTGACTTGAGACATTGCGAAGAATTCCGCCGCCATTCTCTATGATGGCCAAGGTCTTAGCCGTGCTCTTGTATGTCAAAAGACTTACTAAAAATTGTAAGGCGCCCTCTACTGCACAGATTTCTGCTTTATTTTCTGAACAATGAGAAGAAAGGTTCCACAATGCAGAGAGGATGCTTTTGAGGGTCGTCTCCTTTTTGGCACTCATGGCTGCTCTCATGAGGGTTGTGACTGCTCCAATCTGCAATTTGGATGAGATATTAGCAACATAATGCTCTACATTGAAAGGTTAGAACATACAGTGTGTCCCACTACAAAACATCAGGCAACTCTATACTGGGAAGGAAGTCAAGATGGCCAAGATCAAGAGATGGTGCCGTTATCAGGGAAAACAATACACAGATTGTCACAGTTCCATCCTACCTCCTCTAGGTTTTCCTGGAAACAAGTTCTGCATTATTTCTGTGCAACTATCAGAATAGTCTTCTTCATTTTTCTTCATCTTATTGATCTCCCCTCAAAAAGGCACTGGTTACTTTGTGCCACAGTCTGCATCTAGGCCGAAATATCTACACCACCCAATACATCCAACTTCAGCATAGCTTACTTTTACAAACAGGTTAGCTTTTCTATGTCTGACTTTACAATTCCCTCTAAAAGTCTTCTTGCTGATTATGAACCATAATCATATCACTACCAACCTCTATAAGAGTCTTCTTGCTGATTATGATCATAATCATATCACTACCAACCTCTATAACAGTCTTCTTGCTGATTATGATCATAATCATATCACTAACAATCTCTCTAATGGCCTTCTTGATGGTAAGATGTAAGCTATAAACATGTCACCACCAACGGTCCTAAGGACTGTTATTGCCGGAGGTAGGGTGGAGGATATGTTCTCCACTTCAATGGCGTGCGTTTCAAATAGCCTCTGACAGTCAAATTCAGCTCCTGGCCTTCTCATGGCAGAACTGTTCAAAATGACAGGAGAAGGGGCGAAGGCGAATATTTGGTGCCTGAAAATCAGATGCTTTGGGTAGATGAGAGTCATGTCTGGTAGCTCATCTACCGCTGCTGGCGAGATTCTTCAGCTGACGTGCCTGGAGCGGGGTTCCTCCCGGCCAATGAAGAAAAGTGCAAATGGGGTTGCCATGCGGCACCACTGTGGAAAAGGTGGAAGTGAAGGTGAAGCGAAGTAAACAGTAGTCAAATCACGGCACCTCTGGTCTGGGGGTTGGCCACGTCCTAAGTGCACTCATATCGGGCGAAATGCCTGAACCATCTTAACCCAGAGGTTAAGACACTGCTGGCGAGATTCTTCGGATGGCACGCATGGAGTGAAGCTCCTCCTGGCCAAGGAAGAAAATGCGGAAAAGGGTTGCTGTGTGGCACCGATGGGAAAAGGTGATGGAAAGGATAAAGTGAAGCTTAATAAATATGTCCAGTAATATCGCGGCAAGAGCTACTCATACCATGGCGTCTCTGCTCTAGAGGTTGGCCACGTCCGAAATACACCTATACTGGTGAAATATGCCTAAACCGGCTTACACCAGGGTGAAACTTGATGGCTACGCATGTCACGGTACCTCTGCTCTAGAGGTCAGTCATGTTGTAAACAAGCCCATACTGGGATAATATGCCTAAACTGGCTCAACCCAGAGGTGGAAGTCACTAGTGGCGAGGATTCATCCTCCTGGACAAAAGCTCCATCCTGGTCACAACTAGGAAGGGTAGCGGCCACAACCACAAAATGCTGAAGTCGGAGACACTAGACCAGGGCAGTCTATATAGGCAACCACCTCTTACCCAGCGGGGATGTTTGCGTATCCTAATCACACTGAGGTTTTCCGGTGAGAAAGTCAAATGCTGGACTATATGGGCAACCACCTCTCACCCGGCGGTGATACACGGGTATCTCAAAACACTTGAGGTTTTCCGGTGAGAAAGTCCAACTCTAGCCTGGATGGGCTACCACCTCTCACCCAGCGGGGATATACTGATATCCAAAACACGCCAAGGTTTTCCGGTGAGAAAGTCCAACTCTAGATCAAGCTGGTGCAACGAAAACCAGGGTGTCACGCAATCCCACTTCTGAGACCCACCAAGAATACAAGCTCAAGCTGTGCAATACTCTGAACCTCTTGTGGTCCTCTCGGGGATCTCATGTGGTCCTTTTGGGGACCACACAGGGGACCACGGGACCTATAGAGGACCACAGGTTATTCAGTAGGATCACAGGGCAGTCTTGGTGGTAGAAGCAAATGAAGAAGAAGAAGAAGAGTCACCACCAACCTCTCTAATGTTCTTCCTGATGGTAAGTTCTAAACCATAATCATATCACTACTAACTTCTCTAAAGGCCTTATTACTGCTGGTATTATCTAAATTAATCATACCAATACTAATCTTTCTAAGGACCCTCCTTAAGGTAATATTTTAACCACAATCTTATCACCACTAACCTCTCTAAGAACATCTTTATGGTAAGATTTCATAATCTTATCACTACCGGCCTCTCTAAGGACCTTCTTGATGGTAAGATTTCAACCATAATCTTATCACCACCAACCTCTCTAAGGGCCTTCTCGAAGGTAAGATTTCAACCATAATCTTATCACCACCAACCTCTCTAAGGACCTTCTCGGTGGTAAGATTTCAACCATAATCTTATCACCACCAACCTCTCTAAGGACCTTCTCAAAGGTAAGATTTCAACCATAATCTTATCACCACCAACCTCTCTAAGGGCCTTCTTGCTAGCTAAGTCGGCTCTCCAGCTCAAATTCCTCAGAACACTGGCTGCTGCTTGTATGAGGTCCTCATTGGTAGAGCGCAGCTGATCTGTAAGTGCCTCTATTGCACAACGCATGGAGCACAGCAAGGCTTTGTTCTTGCCATCCCCAAAAGTGAGATTTGTCAGGGCCATGCATGAGTAGCGGCGAATGGTGGTGCTAGAGATATATATATATATATGTATTTATAGATGAATAAATTACTTTAAATATGGGTAAAACAAATGCATTAAAAAAATATCTTGCTGGGTATCTTTATGCACACTCTACAGAGCTCCAATAGTCCAAACTGGCCCCAGTAAATGATCACAGATGGAAAACTGCAGGGCATATATGGAGAACTCCTACTGACAGTGGGATTCATGAAGGAGCCTTGTTTTTTTGTCAAAGACAGCAAAGTATGTGAAAGTGAACACAGAAGAAAAAAAATATCCAATTCCTTTCAATAATCCACACAATCTCGTATACGCTCTCTTAAGATAAAATGAAGGATACCCAGTTCATTTCAAACAGGCAGGGATAAATATGCTCCCCACAGCTGCTGGAACATGCTAATCTTTCAATATCTCATAATTTTTCTTCTCATGGGAGAAAATTCACCACTGCCTATGCTAACTTTGACGTATAGTCCCTTATAAGTACAAGGGGAAGTCATTAAGTAACTCGCAAATTGAAATATTTGATCAGTGGCAGTTTTTTAACATTTAAATATATATATTATACATATTTAAATATATCCTTAGATAGTACCATCATCCAACTTTATAACAGTTGTATGTAGATGTGCTGGGAGTTACATGGGTATGTGCAAAGCAATAACAAACTGGCTACCCAACTGTTAGTGTGTACCAAAGAATGACAGAGAGGTGTAGTACAATTTTTGTGGGCTAAAGGACACTCAGTGAATGATTACAGTTTATGCTGAAAAGTGTTTATCACCTAAAGTGGTCTATAACTGGGTAAAATAATTTTCTCATGGACGCACCGAAATTGTTGACAAAGTCCAACTTGACCATCTAGTTCAGAATGCAACAGAAGCAACTGTGCACTGTGTGAATGAGATTATCAGAGCTGATAGTAACGATAGACAGTGTAGCAAGTGCAGTCAGATGTTCACAAGGCTTAGCCTAGAATATTGCATGAGCAATTGAATTTTCAGAAAGTCTGCTCACGTTGGATAGTCAGAGATCTGAATGATTAACACAAAATGAACCGATTTGGTTTGTCATTGCAGCATCTCTGTCATTACGCATATGAAGGTGAAGACATGCTCCAAAGGATTATTACTGGAGACGAATCTTGGGTGCACCACTACCAACCCAAATCAAAACGTGTCTCAATGCAATGGATACACCCGTCATCGCTATGTGCTAAAAAATTTAAGATTACGCCTTCTGTGGGGAAGGTTATGCTGACAGTGATCTGGGATTATCAAGGAGTGTTGTTAACTAAGTTCCAGAAGTATGGTGACAGTGTGAATTCTGTATCGTACTGTGAAGTTCTGCTGATGCTATGGTATGCAATTCAAAGAAAATGTCCTGGTCTGCTTACTAGAGGTGTGCTTCTTCTTCATGACAATGCCAGACCACATACGGCTCAGTTAAACCATGAGAAAATTAGCCAGCTGGGTTGGGAAGTTCTTGAACACCCACCCTATAGTCCTGAATTACCTCCAAGTGATTTTCACCTGTTTAGTCCATTGAAAAACCACCTTGGTGGGAGATGATTCTCAAGTGACGAAGAGGTGGAAACAGAAGTATCACTGATTACACGATGGGACAAATGTATCAATGTTGGTGGTGATTACGTTGAGAAATAGGGGAATAACGTAGGTTCAAAAATTTTAAGTTTTCAAATTACTGTCGCATTTAGTTTTTTTGTAACAGGCATTTGCGAGTTACTTAGCGACTTCCCCTTGTATGTACAGGAAAAACATAATTAATCTAAACCTAGCGGTCATGTGATATATCAAATAATCTCTTAATTTTCACAGCAACACTGGAGCTGAGAAAAGCATAAAAATAATAACTTGCAAATGAAATTATAAAACCAGATAAATGGGATTCTCTAGAAGCTCATCAAATTCTGAAAGAAAAAAAATGCTTAGAACCAGATAAAGGCCATCACATATCACACCCTTGTACGACGCCACAAATCCTCCAGCTGGTGGGAGTTTTAAATCAACTGTTAATGTGAGACAAATCAAAGGCTACAAAGAAATGGAGGCTCCACCGGGGTGTTATGTGAGCTCTGGAAAAACTTCACAGTTTCAAAAGAATGATCCAACTTAACACATTTTCCTGCCACTTAAAATGGTGATTAAATTTCTATTACTTCATGGAATTTTCCTTCATATGGTTTCCTGCTGTTGTCTTTTTACTCCTGCCTTCCGGAAAATGCAAACACAAAGCTCCATATTGTGCACTTTTTGGACGTGTCTTGTCTGGTCTGCTGCCTCTCTTAACTGCGAGCTGATGCTCTTTGCAGCCAATGCTTCAAGGTAATGAGGCACAGCATTGTATCAGCGTGGGAGGGGTTATGGCAGATACTTTTTTTAAGTCCCATAGTGCAGCTAAAAAGCAGGGGGATGTGCAATGCTTCTTTAGCAGACTCCACCATCATGAGGAATATGGTGATCCCTGCTCTGTTAGCCAGGCTAGGTCTGTTGCTGGGGGTACCGATGGAGAGGTGGGACAGGGTCTTGGCCAGCTATAGTTCACTAACCCTGAATCTAGCATATAAGCTATGGGTTGCTAAATGTCTAATCAGAGAGCGTCTCTGCCCCCATTTTTTTGGACATATCAGAGTACATAAAATAATGTTCATATCATTCTCTTCATGTAAGTGAACAATTTAAGATTTCATTATGCAAAAAAAAAAAAAAATAAAGATAAAGGTAGTCTCACTATGTCATGGAACCAAGATCATGGTCTTAGTGTCCACACATTTCTTGACTTGTCAGAGTGTTGCCTTTCCTTCTCCTGCTCTACCAGAAGGTAGCTACCCATTTCTACAGCTCTGGAGACATCTCCTGCTCTACCAGAAGCTAGGTACTCATTTCTACAGCTCTGGGCACATCTCCTGCTCTAACAGAAGGTAGGTACTCATTTCTACAGCTCTGGGGACATCTCCTGCTCTAACAGAAGGTAGCTACCCATTTCTACAGCTCTGGAGACATCTCCTGCTCTACCAGAAGCTAGGTACTCATTTCTACAGCTCTGGGGACATCTCCTGCTCTAACAGAAGTTAGGTACTCATTTCTACAGCTCTGGGGACATCTCCTGCTCTAACAGAAGGTAGCTACCCATTTCTACAGCTCTGGAGACATCTCCTGCTCTACCAGAAGGTAGCTACCCATTTCTACAGCTCTGGGGACATCTCCTGCTCCACGTGAAGCTAGGTACTCATTTCTACAGCTCTGGAGACATCTGCTCTAACAGAAGCTAAGTACTCATTTCTACAGCTGTGTGGACATCTCCTGCTCTAACAGAAGGTAGGTACCCATTTCTACAGCTCTGGGGACATTTCCTGCTCTAACAGAAGGTAGGTACTCATTTCTACAGCTCTGGGGGCATCTCCTGCTCCACAAGAAGCTAGGTACTCATTTCTACAGCTCTGGGGACATCTCCTGCTCTAAAAGAAGCTAGGTACTCATTTCTATAGCTCTGGGGACATCTCCTGCTCTAACAGAAGGTAGGTACTCATTTCTAAAGCTGTGTAGACATTTCCTGCTCCATAAGAAGCTAAGGTACTCATTTCTACAGCTCTGGGGACATCTCCTGCTTTACCAGAAGCTAGGTACTCATTTTTACAGCTCTGGGACATCTCCTGCTCTACCAGAAGCTAGGTACTCATTTCTAGAGCTGTGTGGACATCTCCTGCTCCACAAGAAGCTAGGTACTCATTTCTACAGCTCTGGGGTCATCTCCTGCTCTACCAGAAGCTAGGTACTCATTTCTACAGCTCTGGGGTCATCTCCTGCTCTACCAGAAGCTAGGTACTCATTTCTACAGCTCTGGGGTCATCTCCTGCTCTACCAGAAGCTAGGTACTCATTTCTAGAGCTGTGTGGACATCTCCTGCTCCACAAGAGTACTCATTTCTACAGCTCTGGGGACATCTCCTGCTGGATCTAAACCACTGACCTTTGTTACAGAAAACCCAATGAAATAATCACTTTGCTATTAAGGTGCCTATTTTATGAAAAGTGTGTAGAATGTACATTAAAGTTTTTAGTATTACTTTGAATCAGAGAAAAATATCACTTTGAATCTGCATAAAACACAAAAATGAACTACAGTCAAACACAAAAATGAACTACAGTCAAACACAAATATGAAATACAGTCAAACACAAATATGAAATACAGTCAAACACAAATATGAACTACAGTCAAACACAAATATGAAATACAGTCAAACACAAATATGAAATACAGTCAAACACAAATATGAACTACAGTCAAACACAAATATGAAATACAGTCAAACACAAATATGAAATACAGTCAAACACAAATATGAAATACAGTCAAACACAAATATGAACTACAGTCAAACACAAATATGAAATACAGTCAAACACAAATATGAAATACAGTCAAACACAAATATGAAATACAGTCAAACACAAATATGAACTACAGTCAAACACAAATATGGATACAGTCAAACACAAATATGAACTACAGTCAAACACAAATATCAAATACAAATTAATAAGACTGTCTTCACATCAGCCATGCTGTTGTGACTTTTCTGCTTTCTCCAAGTGCTGCGAATTTTTGTTCTGAGTTCTGATTCAGCTCAAATGTTCCATGAGGAATGGAACAGTCAAATGTTCCACGAGGATGGGAACAGTCAAATGTTCCACGAGGATGGGAGCAGTCAAATGTTCCACGAGGATGGGAGCAGTCAAATGTTCCACGAGGATGGGAGCAGTCAAATGTTCCACGAGGATGGGAGCAGTCAAATGTTCCAAGAGGATGGGAGCAGTCAAATGTTCCATGAGGATGGGAGCAGTCAAATGTTCCACAAGGACGGGAACAGTCAAATCAACCCTGACACACAAAGGCAATGGGCTCCATCACTGCTGCCACCAATGCTCTAGCTGATTCAGAAGTAAATATGTGTACCTAGAAACATGTGTTTCTGAAAAGTGCTTCACAGGTAGAGAAAGTGAGGCACACCATGAAGCATAAAGGATATAAAGAGCTGTCTACATAAATATCAGTCCCACACACAGGATACTAAATCTAGGCTGAAAGCAACTGAACGTGAGAACAAAAAAAAAAAGCGTGTCACATTTCAGTGGTACCTGTAGTCGTTCATGGGCGTAGCAGCCTTGTTCTCCACCTCTAGAAGTTCGGCTATTGCCTGGAGTCCTCCCAGTGTGCATATTGCATGCCTGTAGTCTTCGTCAAATGACAGCTTCATTAGGGCTGCTATAGCCGCACCTGGGTGATGGTCCATCTCCAAGCAGTCTGGGAGATGATACAACAGTGACACGCAGCATTTCAACAGCAGCCCTTCTGAACATCAAATAAGAACATCAAGCTACTTCTTCACACTCAGTTTTTAAGTACTTTGTCACTTTAAACCTGGAGATCAGAAAACTGATGTGGCCAATGTCTATACCAGTTCAAGTGAAGCTATGTGGGGATTTACACCAGCTCCAGCTGACCTCTGATTACTTCAAAAGTAAACAGGTCAACACCTGAGAGAGAAGTACAAGAGACCTAAACATAAAGCTTTGTCAAAATGATGAAAAGTCTGCAGTTTTATCAAAGTTCTGGCTGCATATCAACAGCGAGTGCATCAGAGACATAAAACAAGTGGCCAGGTCTGGTTTCATTATTAATCCATCCATCCTTGTCCTAGATCAGCTAAGCAATCCCCGCCCAAGCAGCAGAAAAAGACACAGATAACTGAGTGAGAAACAATACTGGGCGGAGCTGACTGACTGAACTATACCATCTAAAAAAGAGCACCTCAGTTCAAAGCTTTGGTGTACATATTACATAGGTTTCATTAGTTAAGACAGCAACAGTTATGATTATTTGACTAACAATGAAGAAAATCAGAGGATTAATTGAAAAAAAAAAATTAAAATCAGCTGAAGAACTGTTAATCAACTTCTTTAAAAAAAAAAGGCTAGAAAAATTATGAGAACTAATAAAGCTAAATATGAGCCATTCTGCAGGCAGATAGTTTTAGTGCTTGTTTTCAGTCTTTTCTCAACATGAGATAAACACTTGGGCTGCACGGGGGGGGGGGGGGGGGGGGAAGATTTGAGGTGAATTACCTGAATACTCACCCAGAGCAGTCGGGTAAGATGTGAGGGGAAAATCAGCTGAACAATCTGAGCCCCATGGTCCCAGCTGAAGCCAGAACTGCTTCTTTTTTTTTTTTTTCCTTACACCATTTTCCTGGTCCATGTCTTCTTCTATCTTGGATCATTACTAACTAATGATGGAGACACAATGAGGAAAATTAAAAGGAGGACATCTATCGCTCTTCAAAAAGTAAAACAACTAAAGAATCGGAACAGACAGAACTGCAAAAATAAGGTTTTTAAGTGCATACATCTTTCCCATCGCAACATATGTCTGTGAGACCTGGACACTTAACAAAACAGCTGAGAAACACATAAATGCCTTTGAATGTAAATGCTACAGAAGAGTTCTTCAAATATCATGGACACAAAAAAGAACAAATATATCCATACTACAAGAACTTAATATTGAAGAAGGCTGGCTAGTAAAGAGGATTAAAGAGAGAAAACTTAAATATTTTGGACACATTAAACGTCATGTTAATCTAGAGAAGACCGTCTTGGAAAGGTACACAATGGGAAAAAGAAAGAGAGAGGAAGACCAAGGTGAAGATGGCTGCAAGACATCGTTGATGATCTGCAAATGGATGCATCAGCGCAGGGCATCCTGCGTACAACAGAGAGGCCTACAGGAGAGCTGTTAGGAAGGCAAAGTTCCGCAAGGGACATGCAAATGACTGACTGACGTGATGTCTTCTTCTTCTCTAGCGCCTGAAGCAGCCATGATACTCAAGGACGCACCTCCACTTAAGAACATCACAGATACAAATCTCTTCCAGGATGCCAGGGCTTTTTCTCTAGAGAATGAACTTCAAGGCAATTTTTTTTTGCTGAGAGGAAACACTTACTGCTGGCAGAAGCTTGCTGAGAGGAAACACTTACTGCTGGCAGAAGCTTGCTGAGAGGAAACACTTACTGCTGGCAGAAGCTTGCTGAGAGGAAACACTTACTGCTGGCAGAAGCTTGCTGAGAGGAAACACTTACTGCTGGCAGAAGCTTCTCCGTCGCGGTCATCACTCTCTCCTCTCTGCTGGTCACAGTGGGCTCGTATCTGCTCCAAAAGCCTCAGCGTCCTGGCCTCTCTCCTGCCTCTCTTATCATCGTGGTGGCAGTGGACTATGTTGTGGAGTGCAGCTGAGGCCAGTGCTCTGGCAGCTTTGCTTCCTCTGGTCTTCCCCAGCAGTCCTGGGTCCTTTTCATTTCCGTGTAAAAGTTGCAGCAAAAGAGGAAGACATCCTGGAATGAAACAAGTAAAAAAAATGAATACAAACACTAAAAGAAAGACATTAGAAGGTAATTAAAAACACAGAAATGCACCAAGATGGAAAAAAAAGCACCCCAAAAAAATTGACATTAAAATTAAAAAAAAAAAAAAACTACTGGAATTTGCTTGCAAAAATGAAACAAAGGAAACTCACAAAATAAAAAAAAAAAATGCTGAAATATCAAAACTCAAGAAATACCTAAAGAAATATTAATCTTGTATGATAAATACAGAAAAATGTACATACAAATATATACAAACAGCACTCACATAAATGAAAGAGAGGAGAAAAAACAAAAACAGAATCACAACGCTGTGACCAAGATTTCACACGGAAAAGCCTCTATCTGAATAACAAAGCAGACATTATCCAGGATTTCTGATCTATGTATAGAAAAGCACAGATGTTATATGTTAAAAAGGGAAAATGATTACATTTTGAGAAAACAGAGACTAAAGTCTGGGAAACAGACAGAAAAAAATTAATAGAAAACAAGAGAACAGACTTCTCTCTGCAGGAAGACTTCAGGAGAATTATTTGAAAACTTGAGCTCCATATGCAGCAAGTCAAGATGTCAAAGACGAATTGGGAAAAATTACTGTAAGAACTTAGACCTAATTCTGGAGTTGCCAAGAAGTCAAAGAAGACTTGTTAGGGAATTATCTGAAGAATAATTCTCCATCACGAGTTTTCAAGAAATCATGAAAAGACTTGGAGAAAAAATTATTTTGAAAACACCGACTCCTGCTGTTGTTAAAAAGTTCAAGGAAGACTTCAGAAAAATTATCTGACTGCTTCAGCTCCATCAAAAATTGTCAAGAAATCAAGGAAGACTTGGGGGAACATTAGTTATATTTTAGCTCCATCAGGAGTTATCAGAAAGTGAAGGCAGCAGACTTGTGGGGAATTACATGAATGCTTGAGCAACATCAGGAGTTATCAGAAAATGAAGGCAGCAGACTTGTGGGGAATTACATGAATGAGCAACATCAGGAGTTATCAGAAAATGAAGGCAGACTTGTGGAGAATTACACGAATGTTTGAGCAACATTAGGAGTTATCAGAAAGTGAAGGCAGCAGACTTGTGGGGAATTACATGAATGAGCAACATCAGGAGTTATCAGAAAATGAAGGCAGACTTGTGGAGAATTACACGAATGTTTGAGCAACATTAGGAGTTATCAGAAAGTGAAGGCAGCAGACTTGTGGGGAATTACATGAATGAGCAACATCAGGAGTTATCAGAAAATGAAGGCAGACTTGTGGTGAATTACACGAATGTTTGAGCAACATTAGAGTTATCAGAAAGTGAAGGCAGCAAACTTCTGGGGAATTACATGAATGCTTGAGCAACATCAGGAGTTATCAGAAAATGAAGGCAGACTTGTGGGGAATTACATGAATGTTTGAGCTCCATCAGGAGTTATCAGAAAGTGAAGGCAGATTTGTGGAGAATTACATGAATGTTTGGGCTCCGTCAGGTGTTAGAAAGTCAAGGCAGATTTGTGGGGAATTACATGAATGTTTGAGCTCCATCAGGAGTTCAAAGATGAAAAAGAAAAAAAAAAAAACCAAACAATGTATAAAGAGATCAACTAAGAAATAAGAAAGTAAAGCAAGGAAGACAAAGAGACGTGACTTGTAACATGGGAAAAAAAAAACCAGTTTTATAATGGCAAAGAATTTCATAAAAAAATAAAAGAACTTTGTGGGGAAAAGAACAAGAAAAGCAACAGTATATGAAAACAAAGGAGGGTAAAGCACTGATGGTCAGAGCACATAAAGGACCTGTGTAATGACCACAGAAATGAGCAGTTCAATGCAAGCATGAGTAATGATTGACCACCAATATGGGAAATGGAAGTAAGAAATGCAGTCAAACAAATGCAGACAAGGAAAGCACCAGGACCTGATAAAATCATAAGAGAAATGATAAGGGCTCTAGGAGATATTGGCATAGAAAAAAGTAACAAGCTTCCTAAATATGATATACGACACAGGATATGTACCATAAGATCTGTCTTCTTCTTTGTACGCACAATTGCGATGACCTGTTGTACCCTGATTTTTGCGATGCGCCTTTTGGCTGGGTACCTCCGACTTCAGCACCTTTCCTTGCACTGTGGTCTGCTCATCCAGCGTTGCATGCTGAATCTGACATAGAGAAGGGGCTTAAGTACAGCCACCAGAGGCAGGAAAACAAAGTTTTGGCCAGGCCAGCCTACACCACTGTCTTCATGGCAGTCCGAGCAAGACCACAGTCTGCCCTAGCAAGGAAAGGTGCTGAAGTCAGAGGTACCCAGCCAAAAGGCGCATCGCAAAAATCGGGGTACCAAGCATCATCGCCAGCGTGCATATGAAGAAGAAGAAGAAATGCCAAGGACCACACAAGAGGGTGAAGCATGATCACCAGTGCTGTCCGGCACAGCATATAATAATATCAGGAGTTGTCAAAATGTCACAGAAAATTTGTGACAATTATTTTGAAAACTTCAGACAAACACAGAGCAACAGTGAAAAAAAAAAAGCATAGTTAAAAGACCAAATATGCTAAAACTGAGCAAAAGTCTCAAAAAAAAACCAACAGAAACATGTGAAAGAGAACAAGAGCTGTTTTTCTTTTTTTTAAACAAGAATTACAGACTGGTAACTTTGTCCACAGAGAAAGCTTTCAGTACCTGACTGTCTCATGGCGATACAGCTGTCTTGTGACTGAGACATAGCAAAAAGTGTCCTGGCCATGTCATCTTTGTCATGAGATCCAAGGATACTTAACAATGAGTAAACCATTTCCACCTAGACAGTTTCAAAAAGTCATCAATTAAAAAAAAAAAAAACCCTACGCCTAGAAATGCTAATCAGACTTACTGAAAATAATAAAGAATACAAAACTAAGTGGAAATCTATGGTTTTTAAATTCCTCTTTCCTTCAGTTTTTTGTAAAAATCTTGATTTGTTTCAACAAAAAAGGCTTATTTTAACACACATTCTTAAAATCTTCTAAATAATTCAAACAGCAAGTCATGCTCTAAAAATACAGTAAATAAACAAAATTACAAGTCTTATATAAAGCCTCTTTTTTTTTTGTCCTTAGTTTCAGTCCTCCTTCTTCTGCTCAGACTGTCTCTGAATCCTTCCCTATACACAAAATCATCATCAAGAAATAATTTTCACCGTTGTACATTGTTTTTTTTTTCAACAGTGGTAATTATTGAAATACAGACAATTTAGCAAAGTAAAAATTCCACAGTTTAGACTTTAAATTCCTCTGCAGGAAGCCACCTGCCTTCTCATGGATTTTACTTTTCTAAAAAATAAAAGCATTGACTTTCAAGAATCTTGAAAACATATGGCATTCAAAAGTTATAAGCACAAAAACCAAGTTAAGATTATTCAATTCAAATGTAATATCCACCCTCATTTATGCATGTGAAAGCTGGAAAACAACTAAAGAAATAAAGAAAGAATTAGACTCTTTTCAAAACAAATGCCCAAGGAAAATACTCGGTATACAGTGAAATGAATTCAAGAACAACACAGTGATAAGACAGATGAGCGAACAACAACCTGTCTCATGGGTGATCAGAAAAAGAAGATGGAAATATGTCAGTCACGTGATGAGAAGAAACAATCAGAGAATCCCAAAACAAGCTATGAAGTGAAACACAACAGACCGAAGAAAAAGAGGTCGACCACATGAAACTCTAAAGAGGACATTGTTAAGAAAAGCCGATTTAGTAGGAATAACATCCCCTGATGAGGCTGAAAACAGGACATCCTGGCAAACTACCATGTGGGCCCTATGTGATATTTAGCAGCATAGGAAGGATGTAATAAAAATAAAACTGTTCCAAATAAATGAAACAACAAGGCTCATTTAAAGCCATTCCCTTTTTCATGAAACAATCACTACAGCTGCACTATTCTCATTCTCAAAGTTCTTTTGATTTCACCACAAGTTTCTCACAAATTTCAAGAATTTTACCAACATATGAATATCTTCCTTGACTTTCACCACATTAACAGACACACAATAGTGTTAAACCTTTGTTCCCATATGCTGTGACTGATCTCCAGAGCCATTAGCCAGGGAAAACATTGATGACCGAGGGCTTCCCGTTATAGGTCCAGGGCTGCCACTGCTGAAGGATCTGAAGCTGACAGCATCAACTTGCTCCTGAGATGAGGGATGAGTGCCAGGTGAACCACAGTTTCCTGTTAAATACAAAGTTAAAAGGTTCTAACATGTAGTTTGGTGGGTAAAGTGGTGGATTATAACGAGATGCAACAAAATACTCAAGATGGACAGAACAAGTGAAGAAGTTCTCAGAGAAACTGTTGAACAATGCAAACAAGTTAAATCCAGAAAAAGAAAAGATGATTAAAAACTCTTTGGTCACGCCATAAGAAGATGAAAACTAGAGAACCTGTCATTCTTTTCTGTTGTCCTTGATAAAAGCAATTTTGCAGAAATATTGAGTCGTTACTGTTATCCTTTATAACCATTTCAATGTGCCTGCCATTCAGTGGAAAATTCAAAGAAAAAGACCCAATGATACTAAGAGAAAAATATCTGATCTGTTGACAAAGTGATATGAAAAAATGAAAGGCACACCAATACGATTAGAAATATCAAAGACTGTACACAATGGAGAATATGTGACATCTAATGCTACTGGAACTGCACCCATAAGTTTCACATAGTATGGAAACAAATGTTCTAAACAAATGAAACATCTGGTTTTGGAGAAAGATGCTAAAAAAAAAAAAACAAACAAACAAACAAACAAAAACATAGAACTAGAAAAGAAAATGAAGAACTTGTAACAGAAGTTGTAGAAGAATGGCAACTGTGTGAACTTCTGAATATCTACTGTGGGATATTTCATCTGTGGTGTCTACATGAAAAGAATGGGGATAGACATTTTGGGAATCTGCCAACATCGATGGAAAGGATCAGGACACTTCAAGAGCGAGAATGATAATATCTTTATATACTCTGGCGGAGAAAGGAAAGAATGGGGTGGCTTGGACAAATCAACATCAAAAGCATTACTAGGCCACAATCTAGTAAGTGATAGAATCCTAACAATCAGACTTAAGGGCACTCTTAGAAATGTAACAATCATCCAGATATATGCACCTACATCAGCAGCAGAAGACCTTTATAACACACTACAAACGACGATAGACCAGGTACGGAAAAATGATATTGTATTAATAATTGGGGATTTTAATGCAAAGACTGGTACGGAAAGTGCAGAAGACGAAGGATATGTTGTGGGGAAATTTAGCACAGGACACAGAAATGAGGCAGGTGACAATCTAATGACTTTTGCATAGAAAATGAGCTAATGATCACTAACACATTTTTTTAAACAACATCCAAGAAGATTTTACACATGGACATCAACTGATGGGAAAACCAAGAATCAAATAGATTACATTTTAGTGCAAAGAAGGTGGAGATCAAATATAACATCAGCAAAAACTTTACCAGGTGCTGATTGTGACACAGACCATGAGTTATTAATAGCAGACATGAAGATAAAGATAAAAAGGACAGTTAAGGGATCAAAACCATTCCGCTTTGATCTTACAAAAATACCAGAACAATATGGTATAGAAGTGAAGAACCATTTCAAAATCCTGATGGCTGTACAGGAGGAGATGACATCAGATGAAGTGGCTATGCAGGCCAGATAACAACAGCTAAAGATGTGGTTCCAGTAAAGAAACACAAAAGAATGAATGGATTACAGCAGGCACACTAGAACTGATAAAACAACATAGAGAAATGAAGACGCAATGGAAAGTGACAAACAACAAAGAGGAATATAAATCTTTAACAAAAGAAGTACGATGAAACATAAGAAAAGACAAAAAACAATACATATAAGACTGTTGTGAAAGAATAGAAGGACATCAGAAGTGTGGAAGAGATAGTGAAATGTTTAAAGAAATGAAGACATAGATGAAAAATATGTCACACCTAAGCTAAATGTAATTTGTGGCAAGATGGGGAATACTTTGACAGAGACAGAGGAAATTCTAGAAAGATGGAAGAAATATTGTAGAGGAATGTATGAAACAACTGACTGTGAAAGCAGAAATCAACAGTGTGAATTATTATTGGAGGAGAAAGAACCCGAACTGACAACATAAGAAGTTTTATGGGCAATATAGAATCTGAAAAATGGTAAATCACCAGGATGTGATAACAGCTGGCCTTATTAAACCAGGAGGAAAGGAATGTGCAACAATCTATCATGCACTATGTAAAAAGATATGCCATTCAGGTATTTGGCCAAAAGAATGGAAAAGAACTATATTCTTTATTCTATATTCACTGCCAAAAAAGGGTAGCCTGAAATTATGCACAAACTACAGAACTGTTGCCCTGATTAGTCATGCTAGTAAAATTCTGTTAAAAATCATAATGAGGAGACTTCGTAAGAAAATAGAAGAAGAAGTCAATATGGTCCAAGCTGGTTTCAGGCAAAGGAATAGGATCAAGAGATCATATATTCAATATATGATTAATAATAGAGAAATGCAGAGAGTTTAATACGAATCTATATTTATCCTTTATAGACTACTCAAAGGCATTTGATTGTGTGCAACACCAGAAACTTTGGGAGATAACGGAAAAAATGGGATTTCCAACACATTTGATACAATCAACATCACTGCTGTATCTAGACCAACAAGCAGCAGTAAGAATAAATGGTAAAACAACAACTTGGTTTTACATAAAACAAGGGGTCCATCAGGGGTGCATACTGATGTCTTACTTATTTAACTTGTTTACTGAAAATATAATGAGGAATGTTAGAGAAGATGTAGACAAAGAATATTATGATGCCATAACAATTGGAGGTTATGAAATACCAGATATAAGATATGCTGATGACACAGTATTATTGTCCACAACACAAAAAGGAATGGAAAAACTAATTATGTCAGTTCATAAGAACAGCGAAGAGCAAAACCTCTGTCTTAATGCGAAGGAAACTAAATTGATGACAACCAACAAAACAAATAAGGCTGCTGAAATATATATCAATGAGGAAAAAATTGGAAGAAGTTGAGAGTTTTGAATATCTTGGATCACTACTAACTATTAATGGAGATACAATGAGGGAAATTAAAAGGAGGACATCAATCGCACTTCAGAAAGTAAAACAACTAAAGAATCTGTGGAGAAGAACAGACAGAACTACAAAAAATAAGATTTTTAAGTGCATGCATCTTTCCCATCGCAACATATGCCTGTGAGACCTGGACACTTAACAAAACAGATGAGAAACACATAAATGCCTTTGAATGTAAATGCTACAGATGAGTTCTTCAAATATTGTGGACAGAAAAAAGAACAAATATATTCATACTTCAAGAACTTAATATTGAAGAAGGCTGGCTAATAAAGAGGATTAAAGTGAGAAAACTTAAATATTCTGGACACATTAAATGTCATGATAATCTAGCGAAGACCATCTTGGAAGGGTGCTTAATGGGAAAAAGAAAGAGAGGAAGACTAAGGCAAAGATGGCTGCAAGACATCGCTGATGATCTGCAAATGGATGCATCAGCAGCAAGGCATCTTGCTCACAACCAAGAGGCCTACAGGAGTGCTGTTAGAGAGGCAAAGTTCTGCAAGGGACATGCAAATAAATGAATGAACAGTGTCTACATTATGGAGCTGCTCTGGTATTCTGTGGCATACGACTGCAATGCTGGGGCCACACCTCATACAAGAACAAATGGCAGTGACAGGCCATTCTTCACGCTTTATACAATTGCTTTCTTCCATATTCCTCTATAAAGATATCTTAATCACATTCTATACAAATCTTTTCTTCAATATTCCTCTATAAAGATATTTACACTCTATACAATTGCTTTCTTCAATATTCTTCTATAAAGATATCTTAATCACACTCTATACAATTACTTTCTTCAATATTCCTCTATAAAGATATCTTAATCACACTCTATACAATTATTTTCTTCAATATTCCTCTATAAAGATATCTTAATCACACTCTATACAATTGCTTTCTTCAATATTCCTCTATAAAGATATCTTACTCACACTCTATACAATTATTTTCTTCCATATTCCTCTATAAAGATATCTTACTCACACTCTATACAATTGCTTTCTTCAATATTCCTCTATAAAGATATCTTACTCACACTCTATACAATTGCTTTCTTCCATATTCCTCTATAAAGATATCTTACTCACACTCTATATAATTGCTTTCTTCAATATTCCTCTATAAAGATATCTTACTCACACTCTATATAATTGCTTTCTTCAATATTCCTCTATAAAGATATCTTACACTCTATACAATTACTTTCTTCAATATTCCTCTAAAAATATATCTTTTTTTCTAGCTTTTTTTTTCTCAAGCCTGATAGATCTTTAATTCTCTCAGCTGATCATACAAACTCTACATCAGTGTGGTTTCCAAAGTTTTTCAACCTGCCTCCCGGACCATATACAAGCACATGCAGAAACATAACTCTGCTGATTCACATGCCCCTACTTCTTCCTTTTCCTTCATCATCTTCTTGGATCTTTGCAATCCACCCCCCCTCCTCCTCCAAGTATTGTCAACTTTTGTAAAAACTACTCTATGCCTTTCAAAAGAAGGAATGGTCAAGACCCTACCATTCCTTCCATACTGCTCTTAGACACTTGTTATTTGGGTTAATCAAGTCAAGCCACCAAAGAACACATTGGAATTCTCCTTTTTGTGATGGGGTCTATAGACAAGTCTTCTTCTAATTCTTTGGCGTTCAAGTTCTTGGTCATGCTAGATCAGAAGCCCCGGTCACCAGGATGAAGTCCACAGTCTTCTCCAGGTCCTCCCAGCAGCCCCACAATCTTCTCCAGGTCCTCCCAGCAGCCCCAGTCTTCTCCAGGTCCTCCCAGCAGCCCCAGTCTTCTCCAGGTCTTCCCAGCAGCCCCACAATCTTCTTCAGGTCCTCCCATCAGCCCCAGTCTTCTCCAGGTCTTCCCAGCAGCCCCAATCTTCTCTAGGTCCTCTCAGCAGCCCCAGTCTTCTCCAGGTCCTCCCAGCAGCCCCACAATCTTCTCCAGGTCCTCCCAGCAGCCCCAGTCTTCTCCAGGTCTTCCCAGCAGCCCCAATCTTCCCTAGGTCCTCTCAGCAGCCCGTCTTCTCCAGGTCCTCCCAGCCCCAGTCTTCTCCAAGTCTTCCCAGCAGCCCCACAATCTTCTCCAGGTCCTCCCAGCAGCCCCAGTCTTCTCCAGGTCCTCCCAGCAGCCCCAGTCTTCTCCAGGTCCTTCCAGCAGCCCCAGTCTTCTCCAGGTCCTCACAGCGGCCCCACAATCTTCTCCAGGTCCTCCAAGCAGCCCCAGTCTTCTCTAGGTCCTCCCAGCAGCCCCAGTCTTCTCCAGGTCCTCCCAGCAGCCCCAGTCTTCTCCAGGTCCTCCCAGCAGCCCCACAATCTTCTCCAGGTCCTCCCAGCAGCCCCAGTCTTCTCCAGGTCCTCCCAGCAGCCCCAGTCTTCTCCAGGTCTTCCCAGCAGCCCCACAATCTTCTCCAGGTCCTCCCATCAGCCCCAGTCTTCTCCAGGTCTTCCCAGCAGCCTCAATCTTCTCCAGGTCTTCCCAGCAGCCTCAATCTTCTCTAGGTCCTCTCAGCAGCCCCAGTCTTCTCCAGGTCCTCCCAGCAGCCCCAGTCTTCTCCAGGTTCCCAGCAGCCCCACAATCTTCTCTAGGTCCTCCCAGCAGCCCCAGTCTTCTCCAGGTCTTCCCAGCAGCCCCAATCTTCCCTAGGTCCTCTCAGCAGCCCGTCTTCTCCAGGTTCCCAGCAGCCCCAGTCTTCTCAGGTCCTCCCAGCAGCCCCACAATCTTCTCCAGGTCCTCCCAGCAGCCCCAGTCTTCTCCAGGTCCTCCCAGCAGCCCCAGTCTTCTCCAGGTCTTCCCAGCAGCCCCACAATCTTCTCCAGGTCCTCCCATCAGCCCCAGTCTTCTCCAGGTCTTCCCAGCAGCCTCAATCTTCTCCAGGTCTTCCCAGCAGCCTCAATCTTCTCTAGGTCCTCTCAGCAGCCCCAGTCTTCTCCAGGTCCTCCCAGCAGCCCCAGTCTTCTCCAGGTCCTCCAAGCAGCCCACAATCTTCTCTAGGTCCTCCCAGCAGCCCCAGTCTTCTCCAGGTCTTCCCAGCAGCCCCAATCTTCCCTAGGTCCTCTCAGCAGCCCGTCTTCTCCAGGTTCCCAGCAGCCCCAGTCTCTCCAGGTCCTCCCAGCAGCCCCACAATCTTCTCCAGGTCCTCCCAGCAGCCCCAGTCTTCTCCAGGTCCTCCCAGCAGCCCCACAATCTTCTCCAGGTCCTCCCAGCAGCCCCAGTCTTCTCCAGGTCCTCCAGCAGCCCCACATCTTCTCCAGGTCCTCCCAGCAGCCCCAGTCTTCTCCAGGTCCTCCCAGCAGCCCCAGTCTTCTCAGGTCCTCCCAGCAGCCCCAGTCTTCTCCAGGTCCTCCCATCAGCCCCAGTCTTCTCCAGGTCCTTCCAGCAGCCCCAGTCTTCTCCAGGTCCTCACAGCGGCCCCACAATCTTCTCCAGGTCCTCCAAGCAGCCCCAGTCTTCTCTAGGTCCTCCCAGCAGCCCCAGTCTTCTCCAGGTCCTCCCAGCAGCCCCAGTCTTCTCCAGGTCCTCACAGCGGCCCCACAATCTTCTCCAGGTCCTCCAAGCAGCCCACAATCTTCTCCAGGTCCTCAAAGCAGCCCCACAATCTTCTCCAGGTCCTCCCAGCAGCCCCACAGTTTCTCCCTTAGGTCCGAGCCCTGTGGTCATGTCTGGCTGCGTAGATCTGTGTAAAAGCTGGGCACTCTTTAAGAACATGTTCTGAAGTCTGTACTCTGCCCTGGCAGGGGGCATTTGTTTCAGAAACAGGACCGTTTGTTGTTTCCTCCATAACTGGTGGACTGACAGACAGGTCTACCTCTTCAATACTCTAGAAGGACTAAAGAAAAAAAGAAAGAAAAAAAGTAGTAGCCCACTCTTCGACCAACTTCACACATGTGCATCAAAAACTTCTTCACAACCTGCAAAGAACTCAGGTTTTTATACTGCAGTATTAACATCAATCAATCAATCAATCAAATCAAAGCCGGACCAGAAAAAAAACAAACTTACTTCTCTCTGGAGTCCGCGACCTGCGATAAAGCGGTAAATGATTTGAACCTAAAGGAATGCCGGCTGCAACTCCGTCAATGGTTTTTACAAGAGCGGAATCCCCTGTCTGAGAAGACCTGACTGCAGGGTGACTATTATTAGCTACTGTCCTCTCCACAGCACGCCCTCTGTCTACATTCTCCTGGTCTGGTATAATCCTATGGACCTATGGAGTAATTTAAAATTTACTTATCCTATTATCTGTTCTAATGACTGGTTAAGTATTGTCGTTGCTATCATCATTATTACTATAGATAACTAATAGAAAATAAAGGAACGAAACGAAAATATGACTTTTACTTTAAAATATGTAAATAAAACTAATAATTTTGAAAGCAAAGGAAAAAAAAAACCAGGAAAAAAAAAACCAGTTGAAAAAACCACTCCTTCCTGGGACTGAACCCTTTGAAACAAGTCATCAGAGCCACCAAATCATACATCACATCGCTCTTACACAATCATGCACAAAGTGGCTCATGTACAGCTCCCTTTGTGCTGACAAACCTAGAATATTATCTGCAGAGATTATGTTGAAGAAATAAAACTTGACTGGAAACACCAAGCACCGCACAAGATGGAGAAGCATGACTGTCAACACTATCTGGCATGACACATAACCCGTATTGTATAAAAAAAAAAAAAAATATATATATATATATACTTTTTTTTTTTAACTCATGGCCTCCAAAAATTTGGTGCAACCCCCTGGAAGACAATACATCTCCCACTGAAAAGCTCTATCCTTGCCCTAACCTGTTGGCTCTACAGGATCTTCAATACAGAATCAGCTACTGAAGACCTTCTGGTTGACGGTAGCAAGGAGGCCATCATCTAGTTAATAAGAAACTGAATCTAAGATAAACAAAGCTGGTAGTTTATTTCATGCCCATTTTAAATACTCCCACACGAAGAATCTCCTTGTTGGAATAGAATCTAAGCTTATGCTATAGGACAGCTCAGCATGTCATGTCTTCATATGCAGACCAGGGTAGAAAGAAGGAACGATAAAATATACTCTATTTTCAAAGGGTTAAGAATTGGTTACGCAGGTCCGTCTGACATTCTGCCCTTCATCACACAGCTTTCACTCAGTCACAGTCATTCATGATTTGTTGATGAACATAATAAGCATGAACCAGACTGGACATTGACCAGAAGCTATGGAGGTTGTGTGATAGAATGGGAAAAAATTGATGTCTTATTTATTCTTGTGACAAGCTCTTGGTTAAACAAATTAAAACATGAACAATGAAGATGATGCTGGCCCAAGACCATCTCGAGAAGATCCACACAGAAAAGATCTCCTGGGATGTCAGAAGAACCTCACAAAAGAAACAAACAATAGATGTCTGCAGGAAAGACTTATCCTCCATAAAAAGCACAAATATAAAGTTATTGGTGATTGTACGAGAGTCATATCAAAAGTCGTGAGCAAAAATTTTTTTAAATCAGAATTTATAGATAGAGAAAATATAAATGTATCACCTTAAACGGCATCTTTTTTCTGAACTTTTCAACGTAATCTCCATTTCTCTGCACACATTTCCCCCCATTGCCCTGCATGTTTGAAAATAACCTCCCGGTAGAATTCAGTTCCAGCTGACAGACGACACAGACACACTGCTTTCTGGACATTCTCTCCTGTGGGACCCAGCTGGCACAAACTTTTCTATAGCCTAGGGTTTCAATCATTTCCTGTACTGCATTGTGTTCTATTCCAAGATTTACAGCGATTTCAGATACTGTGACATGCTTGTCTTCTTTAATGATGTTGTCAACCCTTTCCACGTTGCATTCAGTGGAGGCAGTTCGAGGGCGATCACTGCGAGGCATATCTTGAATGCTTGTGTTTCCATCTTTGAAAAGTTTCACCCACCTCTTAACACTGCTAGCACCCATACACACATCTCCATATGCAAGTTGAAGTCTTTGGTGAATTTCAACAGCGGGGATTTCCTCTTTAACGAGGAACTCAATAACAGCACGTTGGTGAAACAAAACTTCAGCACCCACAGTTTTGTTTATGCTCCACATGTCACGTGACACATGATGGTGACGTGAAGTGCAAAGGATGCATATTAAGGTGATACATTTATATTTTCTCTATCTATAAATTCTGATTTAAAAAAAAATTTTTGCTCACGCCTTTCGGTATGACCCTCGTAATTCGAGGCTACATGATGGCACAAACCTTCCTTGCCCGTCCTTGTAATGATATGATTTCTGACTCGATGCTCCGAATTCTGTTATGCAAGCCTTCTTGTCTGAGCTTCCTCTCTTCACCCAGACCAAGCTTCTCCTCCATGGCTCTCTGAACCTGATAGGCCTCCATCTCTAACTGATGTCTGACAACATCTGTATGCGCCAACCCCTGGAAGACATCACAGCTACATCATGAGTGACATCACTCAATGCCAACTCCCACATTTTATAATCATTATTTTCCCTAATCATCCACAAGTACATGCTTACACTCTAGAATAACACGTTTTTTTTTTTTTCAGTTTACATCACATTCCCACATGAATCACAGTCTTCAACCGATCTTCCCCTAATACAGCTAATCTTTTGTTGCCTCCTGTAAGTTATGAATAGCTTCTTTTACCTCTTCTCAAATGTTCCTTTCTATTGCTCAAATGTTTGTGAGACATTTCAACAAATGTTTCAAGCTAGTTTAGGCTTTTTGCTCTGTGTCTTCTTTACCTCACTACAGACCTACTTGTTCAAGTATTTTGTCATTTCTTCTTCTTCTTCGTTTTTTTTAGCGATAATGCGTGATACCCCGATTTTTGCGTTGCGCCTTTTGGCTGGGTATCTTTGACCTCATCACTTTTCCTTGCTAGGGCAGACTGTGGTCTTGCTCGGACTGCCATGAAGACAGTGGTGTAGGCCGGCCTGGCCAAAACTTTGTTTTCCAGCCTCTGGTGGCTGTACTTAAGCCCCTTCTCCATGTCAGACAGTTTTGAGACAGTTCCACAAAGACACTCCGACTTTGGGATGAGGAATCCGATGAATGCCTCATTCTCTGCCACCTATAGTCTGCTGGCTCTGTTTTGTTTACATCATTCTGATAGCCATTGTTGTAAAGACCCATAGGCTTGTCACGTCCTGGATTCACTGGTTTCATACCAGATTTTCCTCATCCCTGCCAGCGATCTCCATGTCCCCATCCATCCACCGACCTGACATTACATTTTACAAAAATAACAATTACAATCAGTGTTGACTGCTACAAGTTTCTGGGCTACAGAAGTAGGTCAGAGTTTTTAAGCAAAGTCTCACAAAGACTATGTTAAGATAAATGTGTTCTTAACACAGTTGTTCCCAAGGGATGTCATTTAAAATGGGACTCTGTTCTTAGTCATAGACATATAAGGAGGCCACTAAGATATCTGTTCCAGACATAGTGCAGTTGCTGCACAACAAATATCAGTATTTGTTACAGCTTTGACAACAGCTTAAATAACTTCACATGGCCATCATGATGGCACAGGCAGGATGGAGTAATAGCCTTCTACAGATGGGGAGGATGTCTGAGTAGCAAAGTGGTCCACGCACTTGTCTCTCATAATAAAGACAGATGGTGTGGTTCCAGCTGGAGGCATCCAAGTCACTCCAGCTGCAGATATGACTATCTGGTGCTGGGGAAAAGACAGATGGCTAGCTGTGATGTTGACCACATCATCCCCTAACATTCTGACTGTACAGGAAAATACAGGCACTAATATTAAATGTGCTAGGTAGCTCCTTTGGCATGATTGGACTACCTTTATCTAACTGATAACAAAGACCAAGAATTGTGGGACCTTTGTGGAAAGCCAAATCATTTATAAACATTTCTGCCCGACATTCTTCTGCCTGTGTCCTCCTCTCCACTGCCTCCTGGATGAGTTCCTCATCATCTTTCTTGAAGTGACAGCTCAGGATGCAATACCATTTGGGGTAATAATACAACATACCCCCTCACTATGCTGGAGCCATGCCTAGCACAACACAGCATACCCTCTCACTATGCTGGAGCCATGCCTAGCACCACACAGCATACTCTCTCACTATGCTGGAGCCATGCCTAGCACAACACAGCATACCCTCTTACTATGCTGGACCCATGTCTAGCACAACACAGCATACCCTCTTACTATGCTGGAGCCATGCCTAGCACAACACAGCATACCCTCTTACTATGCTGGACCCATGTCTAGCACAACACAGCATACCCTCTCACTATGCTGGACCCATGTCTAGCACAACACAGCATACTCTCTCACTATGCTGGACCCATGTCTAGCACAACACAGCATACCCTCTCACTATGCTGGAGCCATGCCTAGCACAACACAGCATACCCTCTTACTATGCTGGACCCATGTCTAGCACAACACAGCATACCCTCTCACTATGCTGGAGCCATGCCTAGCACAACACAGCATACCCTCTCACTATGCTGGAGCCATGCCTAGCACCACACAGCATACTCTCTCACTATGCTGGAGCCATGCCTAGCACAACACAGCATACCCTCTTACTATGCTGGACCCATGTCTAGCACAACACAGCATACCCTCTTACTATGCTGGAGCCATGCCTAGCACAACACAGCATACCCTCTTACTATGCTGGACCCATGTCTAGCACAACACAGCATACCCTCTCACTATGCTGGACCCATGTCTAGCACAACACAGCATACTCTCTCACTATGCTGGACCCATGTCTAGCACAACACAGCATACCCTCTCACTATGCTGGAGCCATGCCTAGCACAACACAGCATACCCTCTTACTATGCTGGACCCATGTCTAGCACAACACAGCATACCCTCTCACTATGCTGGAGCCATGCCTAGCACAACACAGCATACCCTCTTACTATGCTGGACCCATGTCTAGCACAACACAGCATACCCTCTCACTATGCTTGAGCCATGTCTAGCACAACACAGCATACTCTCTCACTATGCTGGACCCATGTCTAGCACAACACAGCATACCCTCTCACTATGCTGGAGCCATGCCTAGCACAACACAGCATACCCTCTTACTATGCTGGACCCATGTCTAGCACAACACAGCATACCCTCTCACTATGCTTGAGCCATGTCTAGCACAACACAGCATACCCTCTCACTATGCTGGACCCATGTCTAGCACAACACAGCATACCCTCTCACTATGCTGGAGCCATGTCTAGCACAACACAGCATACCCTCTCACTATGCTGGACCCATGTCTAGCACAACACAGCATACCCTCTCACTATGCTGGACCCATGTCTAGCACAACACAGCATACCCTTTTACTATGCTGGACCCATGTCTAGCACCACACTACCTCACTTACACACTTTTTATATTGCAGACTGTTGAATAAAATATACACATTCCTGTGCATGCAAAAAACACTTCATCAGAAATCAAACGTATCCAAGCTCTCGCCCATCATCAGACTGCTAGGAATCATTAGCAACACCATGGCTCTGTCATATGAGAAGCAGCTAGTGAAGTGAGCGAATGCTGTAAGAAACTACTGTGCAAAGTTTTCATAAGCAACATCTCCCAAGACTGAATTTTATCAACACTGGACCAGTATCAACCATCCCGAGGATCACTGTTTGGGCAGAAGAAATGCAGACTAAACTCCACTGAACTCTAAAGATCTTTCTTTTGGGACCTGAGCTCCCAGATGAATTTGGTCCATCATCAAATGCACCACCATAAATCATAAACCTGATGATCAGCAGATAACCCCAGCAGGAAATGCAGCAGACACACATCTGATTTAGCTGATTAGGCAACCAACCCCTTCTCTCAGCTTACACTGAAAGGCAACCAACCCCTTCTCTCACCTTACACTGAAAGGCAACCAACTTTTTCTCTCAGTTTACACTGAAAGGCAACCAACCCCTTCCCTCAGCTTACACTGAAAGGCAATCAACCCCTTCCCTCAACTTACACTCAAAGGCAATCAACCCCTTCCCTCATCTTAAAATGAAAGACAATCAACCCTTTCCCTCAACTTACACTGAAAAGCAATCAACCCCTTCCTTCACCTTACACTGAAAGACAACCAACCTCTTCCCTCACCTTACACTGAAAGGCAATCAACCCCTTCCCTCACCTTACACTGAAAGGCAATCAACCCATTCCCTCACCTGACACTGAAAGACAATCAACCCATTCCCTCACCTTACACTGAAAGGCAATCAACCCCTTCCCTCACCTTACACTGAAAGGCAACCAACCTCTTCCCTCATCTTACACTCAAAGGCAATCAACCCCTTCCTTCACCTTACACGGAAAGGCAACCAACCTTTTCTCTCAGTTTACACTGAAAGGCAACCAACCCATTCCCTCACCTTACACTGAAAGGCAACCAACCTCTTCCCTCACCTCACACTGAAAGGCAACCAACCCATTCCCTCACCTTACACTGAAAGGCAACCAACCCCTTCCCTCACCTTACACTGAAAGGCAACCAACCCCTTCCCTCAGCTTACACTGAAAGGCAACCGACCCCTTCCCTAACCTTACACTGAAAGACAACCAACCCCTTCCCTAACCTTACACTGAAAGGCAACCAACCCTTCCCTCAGCTTACACTGAAAGGCAACCGACCCCGTCCCTAACCTTACACTGAAAGGCAACCAACCCCTTCCCTCAGTTTACACTGAAATGGAACCTGAAGGATAAAAAGACCAATCAAAACACTGAAAACAATGCTTACATTTTCTGAGGGCTGTAGATTCTCTATCTTCTGGGTAATGGTTTTCAACTTGTTGTAAAAATACTGCCTGTGTTGCTCATCCCTTTCAAGTTCCTGCAGTAACTGCTTCCTGTATGAGCAGGCCAGATAAAGAATATAACATAGTAGCTGCTTCTTGTATGAGAAGGTTATATAATACTACTATATGTTACAATATTTCTTTTTTTTTTGCACCTGTTGTTACTGAGGAGATGTCTCTCATATTCCAGTAATTGAGCTGCACATGATATCTTCTTCTTCTGCTTTCAGTCTCATATGCTTAACTTTCTTGACAAGGGAGATGGGTTGCCTGCATGAATCTCATCATCAGGAGATCTTCATGTGTGCCCTACTGCTTTTCTATTTGTGCTAAAATGCTGTTTTTCTGAGGGCCAGGTTTAGGCCCTTAGCAATAAAAGCTGTAATCTCCTCCCCAACATGTAATGACTGATGCATTTACAATGTACTCCTAGGGAGACAGTCTCTATTTTCTGAGGCAACTTTCCTCAAAACAATGAGCCAAGTATCATTTTCTACAGCTGAGCTGACCAGAGAACAATGGCAACTTTTGGACATGAGAGAAAGAAAAAAAATACTAAGTGAATGATGATGAATTGAACGGTGGACTCTGGCTGGACAAGCAGCCACTTAGTTATTAGAATACAACATACTATCTACTTAGCCATTAGAATACAACATACTATCTACTTAGTCATTAGAATACAACATACTATCTACTTAGCCATTAGAATACAACATACTATCTACTTAGCCATTAGAATACAACATACTATCTACTTAGCCATTAGAATACAACATACTATCTACTTAGCCATTAGAATACAACATACTATCTACTTAGCCATTAGAATACAACATACTATCTACTTAGCCATTAGAATACAACATACTATCTACTTAGCCATTAGAATACAACATACTTAGTCATTAGAATACAACATACTTAGCCATTAGAATACAACATACTATCTACTTAGCCATTAGAATACAACATATTATCTACTTAGCCATTAGAATACAACATACTATCTACTTAACCATCATAATCCCATTTTTAAAAAATATCTTGGAGATACAAGATGACTGAGCACTGCCCAGGCACAAGCCTCTCTTATTCTCAAACAATTTCTGTTCTCTCACATCTACAAATTCTTTTCTCTCACATCTACAATTTCTGTTCTCTCACATCTACAAATTCTTTTCTCTCACATCTACAATTTCTGTTCTCTCACATCTACAAATTCTTTTCTCTCACATCTACAATTTCTGTTCTCTCACATCTACAAATTCTTTTCTCTCACATCTACAATTTCTGTTCTCTCACATCTACAATTTCTGTTCTCTCACATCTACAAATTCTTTTCTCTCACATCTACAATTTCTGTTCTCTCACATCTACAAATTCTTTTCTCTCATATCTACAATTTCTGTTCTCTCACATCTACAAATTCTTTTCTCTCACATCTACAATTTCTGTTCTCTCACATCTACAAATTCTTTTCTCTCACATCTACAATTTCTGCTCTCTCACATCTACAAATTCTTTGTATTCTAGGCAGGCTAGTTAGGGTTGGCTCTGCTGATAGCACAACATTTGTTGCATGTACACTGGGCAGCAATCTTTTTTTTTGTGGGATGGCAAAAATGAGAAAAATAGGATGTACTGAGGAAAAAAAAATAATTAAAATTCACGGTTCTTGAATAATTTTAATAAGTCTTTTCTTTAACTCAGTGAAAATAACTGACCAACCTCTCTAGGTCCAGTTTCTGAATAACGTGACAGACGTCCAGGGTTCGACTCTCAGCGCTCTCAGTCATACTTGTCTCCCCTTCATCCAAGCCAGCAGCGGTTGCGTGCCCCTGATATAGATCATCATCAAAGCTGCTACGAAGACTGCTATGTGGGATGGGGGCTGTACTTTCATCTTGATGAACTGAAAATAAAACAAAGGAACAGAATAGATGAGGCTTTCATTTTTTAAAAAATTCATTCGCATGATATCAGCCAGGGCAGCGGTTTCCAAGCCGTGGAAACAAGTGGTCTCTGGTGCATTGATCCACGACAGAGCTGCCAATCAGGTGCTAAGCTTTGTCTTTTGAATAAAACCAATTAACTGCGATTCTGTGCATTAGCTGGCGGTCTACAACTTTACACATGGTTGGACAAGTGGTCCCTGGGTATTAAAAAAAAATTGGGAACCAATGAATTATGTTTTCATGTGGGGCCGGGTTGCCTAAAAGTACCGCCAACCATGCCTGCAGTGTACTGGAGTGCGTTGTGCTCTGCCCTGGAGGTGAAGGCAGACATTTCCAGTTCCACAGGCTGAAGTCGATCTTTCAATAACCAGAAAACTGGGGGGGGGGGTGTTTTGTTTTGTTTTGTGGATACGTGAAACAAAAGGCTTATGGACTCAATACTTGATGTGATTCAAACCATGACCATGTGCTTAGTATGCAGGTGCTTAAACTAGCAGGTAGGGATAAGTTCCAACTGTGGCCGTGGAACGACCAGAGTATCAGCACACACGCTGTTGTAAGATCTGACTGTGGAACGACCAGAGTATTAGCACACACGCTGTTGTAAGATCTGACTGTGGAACGACCAGAGTATTAGAACACACACTGTTGTAAGATCTGACTGTGGAACGACCAGAGTATTAGCACACACGCTGTTGTAAGATCTGGCTGTGGAACGACCAGAGTATTAGCACACACGCTGTTGCAAGATCTGGCTGTGGAACGACCAGAGTATTAGCACACACAATGCTGCAAGATCTGGCAGTGGCTACAACGTGGATGTTTCTGGTAGCTCATACTGCAGTAAAGACCGGAATTTTGAGCTAACACTTCTTCCTGGACAGCATCTAAGAAGAGTTCTAGACCGCGTTAGACAGACAACCATCACTAACTAGCCAAGTTGTAGAATGATACAACTTTTTACGACGAGTTCGGTACAGAGGTAATATCTGATCTTCACCGGCTTACGTTTTCACGGACCCCAGGGGAAGTAACGTTTCAGACCTCATGAACTAGTTGGTTTACTTGTATAACAATGTAAGAACCTGACAAGCTCCTATTGGTAACATATACACCACTCTTAATTCAATAAGGAACAAGAACTCTTTAAGATTTCCAAGGGCAAATCTGCGAATGCGAACAATGTGAGGATCATATAGGAAGAGGGAAACAACAGATAATAAGTTATATCGATGACCTGAAGCTTTATTCAGGGCCATCCACGCTGACGAACTAGAATGCTGGAAGAAGTAGATGTAACAACAGATATACAGGCAATAAACCATACGCGCTCAAACTTGTATTCTAAATTAGAAAACGTAAAGATAAAGGTATGGGTTGTGAACCAGCTTCACTGTACATGGCCTACCATAAGTACTCTGTTGATTAGTCAGCAGTTGACTAGAAACTACCGACTAGTATCGCCATCAGCACCAACTCCGTAGCTAGCGGCGTCATCCCTCTTCCTTCCCAGAGCATTAACCCTGGCAACCCATTTTTTATCGATGCTGGCCGAACCCTGGGAGTTCTTTGCGAGCCATGGTCTAATTCCCCCAAAATGGCGAGTGGAAATCGAAACTGGGTCCCCTGGTCGGTAAGCCAGTGTCTAATCCACTGCGCTAACGCGGTTCCCATCAGAAAATGTATTCCCAGTTAACCATCTGTGGTGGGAGAGAGATTAATGTTGTCTACGGTTGCTAAGCCTGCAGGGATGCCTGTTTATGAAGTCAGCACCGATATGATGCCTATGCTATAGGGCATCTACAACGGCATCAATTATAAATAGCTTCTAGATCTATGCTATAGGGCATCTACAACGGCATCAATTATAAACAGCTTCTAGATCGAAAAACTACAACACTCGACCGTTCGATGGCGGACAATTACATGAGAAAACTGCCAACAGCCGACAGTGAACAAATTAGTGAATAATTATGAATCCTCTCTGACACAAACTGGGACGTCTTGCAGTGAACATATAACTGTTCTTTGCAGCAGATGCCGTGAATGTGTGAAGCACAGCATCGTGTCGGATTGGGAGCGGGTTATATCAGCTACTTTTTTCAGTCCCTAAGTACAGCTAAAAGGCAGTGGGTGTGCAATACTTCTTTAGCAGGCTCCATCACCATGGGGACTATGGCGACCCCTGCCTCGCCAGCCAGGCTAGGCCTGTTAGAGAGGTGGGACAGGGTCTGGTCAGCTGTGGTTCCGCCAACCCAGACGTCGTCAGCTATGGGTCGCTGGCTGCCAATGCCAAATGCAACCCAAGAAATGTAATTCTTCTTCTCCCTCCACCCAACCCCACCAGCAAAATTTTAAACAACACACATACACACAATGAAACCCTGACACCGGCCCAGTTAAGAATAGACACCTTCAAACTTGGAACAACAACCACTCCCCCCCCCTCTCCCCTCAGAAGTTCCGCGATATTTTCCAGAACCTCTCAGTCGACAGGTACCGTTATAACGACGACCAAACCAACGAGAGCAGATAAAGAAGGCCAGCGCCAACACTGTTAAAACGGCGATGACGGACAGCACCAGAAATAAATCACTCATGTCAGGGCCGATACCTGCGCGTTCACCTGGGCTAGATAAAAAGCACCATACTGTAAAGATTGCAAAACATGCGCACTGGGAATTATACTTCTTTCTATATTTCTACCAGAAATCTCATTAAAGATATTTTTCCCCCGAAAGGTAAATAATCACTTCGCTGTTGCTCTGCATTTCCATTCATTCGTTCTTCCCATCTGTCTACGTTTATCCATACAGTTATCCACGACATTCACACTCATTTATCCATCAAAGCAGTTCTGTCCGTTTATTCTACGAATTAAACTATGCATCCACTCATCCATCCATACACTATCCTTTCCTGACTCCTTCACTCCTGTTTGTCCGTCTATTATTGCTTCCATCAACCTTCGTAACTATCAGTCTCTCAAGGGCTGAACTAATCTAATCTACAGCGAATTATAGCAGTTCTGGGCCCGCTACCTCCAAACTGTCGCGTCCAACCAACTGTAAAAATGGACACCTGACAACCCACCTGTTACGTAAAGTGACCCCCCCGCCCCCTTTCCCCGAAAGCTGAGAACATCCGTCTGAAAGAAAGGCCGAGATTAATCCTACAAGTATGAACTTTCTATACACTGACGGACGGCCACCAGCATGTCTTCACTGGTACCTGCACGGAGACCTCACTGGCGACTCTAGGGGGGGGAAGGTAAGGAACTTCACATTACCCCTCTAAATTCCGCCCCCCCCCTCCCAAGTTGGAAGTGGATACTTAGCACAACAGTGCGAGAGACTGCAGTCCTAGTACGAGGCGAACACTTAATCTTAATATTTTGCCAAAGATTATTGTGCTTAGTACAGTACTCGTTGGGTACCAAGCACAACAGCTCAAGATAATGCAGTCCTAGTAAGAGATGAACACAACATTTCGCCAAAGATTATTCTGCTCGGTACAGTACTCCTGTTATTGGATATTCCCTTCACACTTTCACTCACAAATACTTGGAGATAAATTCAGCTTGTCTCACAGTACGTACACCAACAAAACAAACTTACATTCGTCCTTTGGCCAACTCAATCTCAACATCACACGGGACCACGGAAGTTTCCGCTTGGACCCAACAGCCTTCGGGGAACAGATTTAGAAGATGTGGGCTATGCGATAAGAGGTACGCAGAGCCTAACCCAGTTCACAGCGGACGAAAAACAAAAGCATCCCACTTAGAACCCTGTCTTACATTCGTCAAAATACCCCAAGTTCACAGATTAAGACAACTGCTCGCGTGACAGCGCTTCAGGTTTTACAGCACGCCCAAAGCTGAATGAAAGTGAGAGAAAAGAAAAACTGCCATCTAAACCTTATTAAGCGGGGCAGGCGAAGTTTGCAGTTCCAATCCTGGAACCTAGCCAGCGAGTGAATCTTCACTTAACACTGGTGAGACATGGACCTGGAAACTGCAGTGCGGAGAAAGCAAGTGAGAAATAATGAGGTTCATCTTCTGAAATTTGCTTTACTCCATGGTCGAATAACTGGAGTTTGAATATGCTGATGGCTGCTGGATGAGTGAGTGGATGAATGGGTGGATGTGTAGATATGGTTGGTTGAATAAGCAGATGTTTGGATGGATCTGTAACTAGATGCGTGGTTGGTTCATGGATGGGTGGTTGGTTCATGGATGGATGGATGGATGGTGGTTGGCTGGAAGGGCAGGAAGTTGGCTAGATATTTAGGTCGCTGGTTCCACGAGTAGCTGTTTGGATGGATGGATGGATGGATGGATGGATGATTTGAGAAACAGATGTACTATCTGTTGAAAAGAAAAAAAACATAAATAAAGAGAGAACCATAAAAGAGTTCGACAAGACGTACAGGACGATCGACAGAAAAGCAACTGTCTGCCCATTATGCGACTGGAATATTGTTATCAAATTCTAGTATTTCTTGTTAATGTAGCTGCCTGGTTCCAGCTCACCCACTGACTGATATAATGTATCACTAAAACTGCCAAACTTCTAAGGACTTCTAAGAATGAGAGTTGTATTTGTTCTTGCTTTACTCAGTTACAGACTCCGCTGGACAGGCTCACCACGAAGTATTCCATGTCTTGCCGCCTTGCTTTATATCGGCATTAAATACGTATGGTTCATTAATATGGTCACCCCTTCAGTAACATGTGTAAACTACGACTGCAGAGAATGAATTTCACCTGGGTATTCAAGCACTCTGAGCTGCGAACTGCTACACTCTCGATTTCCCATGCGGGCATCCTTCTTCATTGATTTCCCAAAGACACGTGTCTACTTGAAAGCTTTGATGAGTTTCTAGTAGTCTTCTTCAAATTTACTGATCCTTCCGTTATAGAGGACCTCGAAGATTTCATTCAACAACAGACAGTGGAGAACAGGCATGTGCAAGAAACACCGAACGATGCACTGATTTGAAACAAAGCTTACAACAAATGATGCATCTGAAGCAAAGCTGAAATTTTAAAATACATTCATTATGAAAAGCCACTGACTGACAGACATACATACATACATACAGACAGATAGACATAGCTTGTTCTTAAAAAGTTGACAACTGTCATATTGTGGTAATAACGTCCAGAACAGGGATTCTTAGCATGAAGGTAGGTGGCTCTAACCCACAAGTAAAGCCAGTCACTAGTAAAGTATTTTGGAGAATAATCATCAATAGAATTGTACCAGCACTTGAGGGAAAACTTCGGAAAACGCAGGTAGGATTTACGAAATGAAGATCATGCAAAGACTACATATTTGTACTTAGACAAATATTAGAGCAGGCAAATAAGTGGCATAGCACAACATATGCACTGTTTATAGATTTTGAGAAAGCCTTTGACAGTGTCAACAGAGATGCACTGTGGAAAATACTAAGATGGCATGGCCTCCCCCATAAGATAGTGAATGTAATCGAAGCTTTAAACGAGGGTTTTCAGCGAAAAGTGATCTGTGGAGAACACACCTCCAGCAGCTTTAGGGTACAAACAGGTGTGAAGCAGGGATGTGTACTATCACCAACATTATTTATCTTGCCAGTAGACTGGTTAATGAAGGAGGCAACATCAGACAAACCCAGAGGATTACAATGGACACTTGACACAGCGCTGGAGGACCTTGACTTTGCAGACGACATTTGTCTACTATCAAGCAGCCACAAAGATATGCAAGACAAAATAAACACGCTAACTCAGAATGCAAACAACACAGGACTAAAGATCAACGTAGGAAAGACAAAGTTAATGATGCAAAATATGAACAACAGAAATGTACTCAGAGTAGATAGCAAGTTAGTGGAGGAAGTCAACGAATTTGTATATCTTGGCAGTAGAGTAGTAGAAAATGGAGACAGCACAGAGGACATCAACAGCAGACTTACTAGAGTAAATCAGGCTTTTGCAGTGCTGCAGACTACATGGAAATCTAAAAAAACTAACCATGAATACGAAAATCAGGATATTTAAGAGTAATGTTCTAAGTGTACTACTCTACGGAAGTGGATGGTGGAAAATCACGAAAACCATAGAAAACAAGTTGAATTCTTTCCAGACTAAATGTTTACGAAGAATTAGAAACATATTTTGGCCAATCACCATAAGAAATAACATCTTGTTGGCAGAAATGCAGATGAAGCCATGACAATTATTGAGGAAAGACGCTGGCGATAGTTTGGACATATGCTCCGAATGACTAACAACTCACTACCAAAAATAGCACTAAGATGGACACCACAGGAGAACAGAAGTAAAGGTAGACCAAAAGAGACATGGAGAAGAACAACAGAAAGGATGTTGAGCAATAGAGGGCTCACCTAGGCAAGAGTGGAAAAAAGACAAAGTTTAGGCATTTGTGGAAAACCCCTGTGGAAGCCCCATGTGCCCTGCGCACTTAAGGTTCAGAGAGAGAGAGAGAGAGAGAGAGAGAGGTGGCTTTCAGGGGAGAAAGTCCAAAGTGAGAACTTTGTTTTACAACACCAGATCTGCATTCCTTTTGCTCTATTTGTTCATTTTATAACTACTCTTTTCGTCTGGTATGGCTTTGAAGGGGAGAATGCTAAATGTTTGCAGATGGTGCTAAGCTTATCTCCCCGGATGACTCCACCAATATATCATCACCGTAACAGGCTATAATAACAACAAACCATGTTTATCGTGCAAGGTGTGAACTTTTTTCTCATCTCAGTTTTCGTCTTCTTTACCGCCCCAAAAAGACGAGCCTCCTCCCGACAACTGATCTTCGTGTGGCGCAGTCTCTCGCCAGCTCTTCCCAGATCTTGTGGAAAAAAAAGGTTTGCTGAAGTGCCTCTCATTAGAAAGAAAAAAAAAAACAACAAAAAATCAAAGCCAGATAAATAACAGTATCTTGTTTAGCAAAGCCAAACCATCAAAGCTTACCTGACCTGAGCCTTGGTGTGAAACATTCAGCAGAAACTATTCTATGGCATGCTAGTGGGGGCAGGAAAGTGAATAACCTCCCTTTACACACACTGAGAAATACAGTAAAGTAAGAGAACAAATTTTGTAGGATTAGACCTCGAAAAAATCGAAGACAAAGCACTTTAGTGAGACGCGAGAGAAAGAAAAATCACAAGAGAATTTGTCCACGACAGAACACCCCAATGAAAGGTCTTACAAACATGCCAACGACAAAATGTACCAACGACAGAATAGGCTAATAAAAGACCACAGGAATGACTATATCAGTGGCAGCATGTACCAACAGAACAGTTATGATCAGGTACGTTCTATAACAAAATTCACCACAACGTGAAGACACTAGCACAGCTTGTTCGACTAGTAAGTTAAACCATTAAATCAACAAAACTTCTACACATAATGTCACCTGACAGGAAGAGAATACTGTGAATTAGTCCAAGGAAAAAAAAAAAGCCAAGAAAGTCACTTAGAAGCCGAGTTTAATGGAACACACCAGAGACGGGTCATCCAGGAGCTCTCTCTGTCAATATGTACAAATGGAAGCCGTCGTGGAGCCAGCTAGCCGGTAATGGGTTAACAGGAAGCCAAGAGAGTAGCGGTTTATTTCACATGTGAAACAAGTATCAGATAAAGTATACAAGCATCCCCAGTGTCGTGAAGCTGATGAGCAGATGTGTGTGGAGTTCCAGCCCGAAGAAAAGTACTATTTATGATGGAGGCGAAAAAAAAAAAAATTACAGGAGTAGGAGCCGTTGTGGAAGATTTAATGGATCAGCTTCATAGCCATAGTCACGCCTATACCTGCTACTAACAGGCAGAACAATGTTTCTCAACCTTCTTAACAAGACAAGCACCCCCTCTAATGTTGAAGTCCCCAACAATAGACCAGGGGGGTATTTTACGGTTTCAAGTGTGTGTATCGGGGGTGGGGGTGGGGGTAGGACCACAGATTGGGACTCAAACTATTGGAATACAAATCATCTTTTGAATCAGATTTCAACTGCTTTTTTTTCACATGATCGCATAGCTACATCGCATAGCTACAATTTATTTTCAGACAGAAAATGTCCCTTTAATTATTTTCATAACCAGAGGCATAAGAATCTTGTGAGTGTGTTTGTGTGTGTATGATAGAGCGAGAGATAGAGAGAGTGAGTGAGAGGGACCATGGTAATTAATTTTAAAACAAAACTTTTCATATCACCTGAAATACTGTCACAATGGCCAGGGACCCTAGGAAAGCCGGCGGGTGAACTGTGCTTGTCGTATCTGCCCGTATCCACGACTCTGAGACCAAAGTTTAGATATGATAATTCTGAGACCAAAGTCAAGATATGATAATTCTGAGACCACAGTCTAGATATGATAATTCTGAGACCAAAGTCTAGATATGACAATTCTGAGACCAGAGTCTAGATATGACAACTGAGACCAAAGTCTAGATATGACAATTCTGAGACCAAAGTCTAGATATGACAATTCTGAGACCAAAGTCTAGATATGACAATTCTGAGACCAAAGTCTAGATATGACAATTCTGAGACCAAAGTCTAGATATGATAATTCTGAGACCAAAGTCTAGATATGACAATTCTGAGACCAAAGTCTAGATATGATAATTCTGAGACCAAAGTCTAGATATGATAATTTTGAGACCAAAGTCTAGATATGACAATTCTGAGACCAATGTCTAGATATGTTATCTCTAAAACTGTCAGCACGTCACGGGCAAAAACGCCTATATCTGTTAAAGGCGCAGGCTGCTGGCGTCATAATTCCGCCAGTTATACTTTCATTCATCCTTTTGTTTTTCTTTACACGGAGTCACAGGGCAACTAGCTCCACTGCCTACAGCTCACTGTCCACATAACCCAGACACTAGCATACGCTCTATATGGCCAGAAATGACAGAAGCTTACATGAATTTCTGTTTCAGTTTTACGATTCCCCACCCCCACCCCCCTCCTTCTTTCCAGCATTTACGAGGGATATACCGAAAGTCGTGAGCAAAAACAAATTTTTAACCAGAATTTATAGATGGAGAAAATATAAATATATCACCTTAAACTGCATCATTTGCACTTAATGTAGAGGTCACATGACGTCACCATCATGTGTCATGTGACCACGCGGAACATAAACAAAATGTGGGTGCTGAAATTTCGTTTCGTTAACGTGCTGTTATTGAGTTCCTCGTTAAAGAGGAAATCCCCGCTGCTGAAATTCACCAAAGAATTCAACTTGCTTATTGAGAAGTGTGTATGGGTGCTAGCAGTGTTAGGAGGTGGGTGAAACATTTCAAAGATGGAAACACAAGCATTCAAGATATGCCTCGCAGCGGTCGTCCTCGAACTGCCTCCACTGAACGCAACGTGGAAAGAGTTTACAACATCATTAAAGAAGACAGACGTGTCACAGTATCTGAAATCGCTGTAAATCTTGGAATGTACAATGCAGTACAGAAAATGATTGAAACTCTAGGCTATAGAAAAGTTTGTGCCAGCTGGGTCCCACAGGAGAGAACGTCCAGAAAGCAGCGTGTCTGTGCCGTCGGTCAACTGGAACGGAATTCTACCAGGATGGTATTTTCAAACTTGCAGGGCGATGGGGGGAAAATGTGTGCAGAGAAATGGAGATTACGTTGAAAAGTGAAAAAAAAGATGCCGTTTAAGGTGATACATTTTATTTCTCTATAAATTCTGATTAAAAAAATTTTTTTCTTGCCCACGACTTTCGGTATGAGCCTCGTACGTTTGTTTTCACGTGACATTTCTTCAGTTTGTAACAATGTGCTGCCAAGCCCAGGGGATTCCATAAAAAACAATGAATGAAAAGCACTGAATAAAACGTTTGTGCCTGTATACAACTACTGAAGCATCTATCTTCTTTTATTTGCCATGTGTACACGCAGACGTTGTAGCATGTCAACAGGCATGTTCATTTATCACTACTGGTGGTCGTTTCAATCTTCTCTAATCTGACAATAATGATTTAACTTTTATACCACCCGTGAACTTGGACATTTATCCAAACAGTTTATCGATCATTCTTTCCATTAATCGTCCTATCCATTCGTGTGTCCGTCTTTTTTTCCCCCTCATAATCATAAATCCCATCATTGGATGATTCACCTTTTACCTCCTAGAAAACTGATTTTCATGGACTGAAAACTGGCTGACAAGACATTGGTCGGATCATCCACGAGGGGGAAGTTTTCAGAAAAAAAAAACAAAAAAAAACTCAACATCATCTTCCATCAACAGCTGCCATCTACCTACTTTATACATGCCTTCTACGACGAGTGGCAACTTGATACTGTCTGCCCCCCCCCCCCCCAAAGCTTCCTGTGTTCACCAGTTTAGTAACGTAGCAGGTGTTTTCTGTTCGGAAACTCCCAATCCTTTTCTTACCTGTACGTTGTCTTTCATGCTGTATTTTCTCAATTCTATTTCCAGATATGCAAATTTGCGCAGGCGTATATATTTACTCTTTACTGTTGCCTGGATTCATATCGCTCAGCATCTTACCTTCCCAACAAAATGCAACAAACTTGTGGACGAGGACAAAATCTTTATGCCAGTCTAAAATGCTCAGTCTCTTTGACACGGTGTTGAAATTTTATCCAGGCCGAAAACGATTAAGTGGTCTGTCATCCCGGTTCCAGATCTGCCTGTCTTGTTGTCTGGTTAAGAAACATGGATGTAAATGATCGATTGGACATCTTACTGGCGCGGCATTTGCGAGGCAGTTAATCCTAAAACGATGACAGCACGCTGTCTCTACATCACCGTCTCATCGATCTGCTCGCGATTGATCTCCTCGGGACCAGTTGGTCTCTTGGGTATCTTGTTCTGAATTTACTTCTCCCCTCTCTTTCTCTCTCTCTCTCTCTCTCTCTCTCTCTGGAGACGGGATGTGTGGGTATCTCTCGCGGTAGCAACATTTAAACACTTGGTATTTATTTATTCTGAAAAGAAACGCCTAAGGAAAATACTCGGTATACAGAGGAACGAATTCAGGAACAACGCAGAGATAAGGTAGATGAGTGAACAACAACCTGCCTCATGGGTGTTCAGAAAAAGGAGATGTATATATGTAGGTCACGTGATGAGAAGAAAAGAGAATCCCACAAATAAGCTATCAAGTGGAACACAACAGGCCGAAGAAAAAGAGGTCGACCACGTCAAACTCTAAAGAGGACAGTGTTATGAGAAGCCATTTTAGTGGGCATAAAATCCCTTGATGAGGTTGAAAAACGCCGAAAACAGGAAAATTTGGTGAACTACCATGCGAGCCCTATGTGACGTTTAACGGCACGGGAAGGATGTAAGTTGTAAGATTTATTTACAAATAAATGCCTTCAGTTAACGAGACCTGGTAGCTGGTTGGCTAGGCTCTCGGTCTATTAATCCAGTGGTGCCGGGTTCAAGTCCAAGCAGTGAGGATCTTCTCTGGTACCACCACACCAAAACAGCCCTGGGCTCCACCTAACCTCTAAAAATGGATACCAGAGAAATCTGGGAAGGTACATGCGGCCAGGCGTGAAACTGACCATATCACGCTTTCATGTGCCGATGGTCTTGGAAACTACGAGTCTTATCACCGCCACTAAGACTTAATGGCATGGAAACGGAGATGGTACCTTTACCGTACGTCGTTAACGAGACCAGACTGTGGAGTCAATATTCTAAACTTTGGACTCTATTTCTCCACTACCCGACTTCAAATCTTTCATATACACAGTAATATATTTCCACCTACTCCGGCTGCGCTCAGAACTGACTTTATTTTGTCTCTTGTATTTTTTTTTCTACTGTCTGACTTAAAACTTTTATAAATAGTACATTTCCAAAGACTCCGACTGCATCCAAAAGCATACTCAATCTCAGCTTGACAGCCTCCCAACACTACTACACAGCTGATGTCTAGTTTCTTTGCAACAGTAAAGCATCACTGTAGCTTCCGTGTAGTCTCTTAGCTACTGATGTCACGGTGAAGAATGTGATGAAGATGGAGTCAGTCGACGCGCTGTCTTTTCTCTTTTCCTGGAGCAGACCACAACGAGGCTTTCCATGGGAGTGTCCACTTCTAAAGGAACATGTATATCACAACTCACACTTCTTCTTTCTTTTTATTCTTCTTCTTTTATTCAGCGATAATACGTGGTACCCTGATTTTTGCGATGCGTCTTCTGGGTGGGTACCTCCGACTTCGGCACCTTTCCTTGCTAGGGCAGATTGTGGTCTTGCTCGGACTGCCATGAAGCCTCTGGTGGCTGTACTTAAGCCCCTTCTCCACGTCCAACGGCTATGAGACAGTTCAACAGAGACACTCCGACTTTGAGATGAGGAATCCGATGAATGCTTCAGTGATATCCATTTCCCCGCCACCTATAGTATGCTGGATCTGTTCTGTTTACCTTATTCTGATACAACTCACACTGAACAGCAAATAAAAAATAATACTGAAACACCTGACGGGATAACCACCAGCTAAACCCCCATTTCAAAATGACTAAAGGCCCAGCGCCCACGACGAGTTTTACCATACATGGTCCGTTTCCTCTTCTAGTTGTGACATCTACTAATGCTCTATCAAACATATCAAGTACACCATCACTGTCTTTTTAGATAACGTAGCCTGCCTGTGCAAGCGAAACAATAATAGTTATAAATAACTGTAAACATGAAACAATCATTTGTAATTGCAGAAGTTCCCCCCCCCCCCCCGTGACATCGGGGCCCATAGACTTATTCTGGAAAATGGCTAATCCATCAGTGGGAGTAGGACATGGCCTTGACAAGCCCGAATATTGGCCCCTGTGACGACACAATCAACCTTGACATGGTTATTTTAGTGCCCTCGGAGCATATAAAAAGAGGGAGATACATGAGAACGTTCACCTGAACACGGTCAAAACTAAAACAATCCTCCCCTCGCAATTTTTCCTCCACCACTCATCGACAGGGGGCGCGAAGCTGAAAACGTATTCCTCGCCCTCCTCTTACCTCAACCTCTTCATCCTTCCACTCCCCCCAACGCTTGCTCTGCTTGTCAAAATCCACCAAGGAAATCTGCGAAGAAACGCCACATCTGCGAGCCTTATCTTACATTAGCGGCTGGCATTGCTCCAGAAAGACTGGAAGGGGTTGTCCGAAAAATTAGGCTGGCCTGGAGTGCTGGAATTAGACGACAGCTTCCAAATGTCAAAGGGTCACAAGCATGGGATTATCGCCCCTTTCTTCAGCCTCCACCTCTCTCTCTCTCTCTCTCTCTCTCTCTTCCTTCTCTCTCTCTCTCTCTCTTCCTTCTCTCTCTCTCTTCCTTCTCTCTCTCTCTTCCTTCTCTCTCTCTCTCATACACACGCACAAAAACTTCCCACGAAAGCTGACGCAGCAGGTTTTATGGTTGTTGAACAAAAAGATGTTGCCAGCACAAAAATCCGATGCTTTCTATCGATCAGACACAGATAACGCCAGGCCATGATTCCCTTCTGTATCAAATTGCAATACAGACAGGGGGAGAAACTTTTTTTCTTTTCGCAAAGAACGAAACAAGCGCGTAAATCCTCAGATCACCAGAAGCGGTACCGAACCTTTCCCCTCCTTCGGGTGGTTCCATTTTTACATGAACATTTTAAAGAAAAGGCATAAATATTGATCTTTTCCATCCACTACAAACGAAATCACACACACACACAAAAACGTTTATTCTAGCCACATAGCCACTATGTAAAATGTCACAAACATTAACGCCAAATAAAATATATGTTTCTCTGCGAATACTTATAATTTAACATGCAGGAAGTCACATAAACTAGACTATCGAAACACAATTCTTGTAGTCAGCGGTTTCCAACCTGTGACCTGATGACCATATTCTTCTTGGTCCTTCTAAATCACAAGCCCGGTAGCCTGGATGAACCCCACAGTCTTCTCCAGGTCCTCCCGGCAGCCCCACAACCTTCGCCTTAGGTCCGAGCCCTGCAGCCACATCTGGCTGCGTAGGTCTATAAAAGTGGGGCAGTCTTGGAGTGTATGTTATGGAAGGGACACAGTTCATCAGTAGAGTTTGTGCATTCATTTGTATGTCAGATCTTGAGTCTATGGAGATGGTTCAGCAGCCTGCAGTGGCCGGCTCTTAATCGGATCTGGACCACTGACTGCTTCCTTTGTTACGCTGGTGGACTGGATATGGTTCACTGCCTGCGCCTAGTTTCTTGCCCTACAGCTGGTCGTAGCAGTTTCGTATGACGGTCTTGGCCTTCTTGTAGCTGATTTGACGGCTGCACTGCTCACTTTTGCTGCCATGTTTAACTATGGCGTCGGCTTTTTTCATTTTCTCCACAGCCCAGAGGTAGTCCTCAGAACATTATCAGGTGGTCTGTGGCTGCGGTATCGATTTAGTATTACGCCGCGACATCCACTGAATACAAACAAGTAACATTTCGTGGCATTGCGAAATACGTATACGGTTGTGACCCGCAAACTTACATGCAGTTTGGAAAAGGTGGTCTTCGGGGGCATATTTATAAAACATAAACATGAACAAACTTCTAAATAGTGTTATCAGTACCAATCCATAGAACCAGTGTCTTCATTTTACGCTTATGCAACCGTGTCATCAGTATCAGTCCATAGATTTGGTGTCATCAGCATCAGACCACCGAACTGGTGTCATCAGTATCAGACCACCGAACTGGTGTCATCAGTATCAGTCCATAGATTTGGTGTCATCAGCATCAGACCACCGAACTGGTGTCATCAGCATCAGACCACAGAACTGGTGTCATCAGTATCAGTCCATAGATTTGGTGTCATCAGCATCAGACCACCGAACTGGTGTCATCAGCATCAGACCACCGAACTGGTGTCATCAGTATCAGTCCATAGATTTGGTGTCATCAGCACTAGACCACAGAACTGGTGTCATCAACATCAGACCATAGGTTCTAAGGACTGTTATTGCCGGAGGTGGGGTGGAGAATTCGCTCCCCACTCCAACGGCGTGCGACTCAAACAGCCTCTGGCAGTCATGTCCAGCTCCTGGCCTTCCCGTGGCAGAACTGTTTAAACTGACAGGAGAAGGGGCGAAGGCGAATATCTGGCGCCTTAAAACCAGATACTTAGGGTAGATGAGTGGCACGTTTGGTAGCTCATCTGCCGCTGTTGGCGAGATTCTTCAGCTGTCATGCGTGGAGCGGTGCTCCTCTCGGCCAATGAAGAAAGATGCAAATGGGGTTGCCGCGCAGGATCACTGCGGAAAAGGTGGTAGAAAGGATAAAGCGAAGCAAACAGTCAAATCACGGCACCTCTGGTCTGGAGTTCGGCCACGTCCTGAGTGCAGTCATATCGGGTGAAATGCATGAACCGGCTTGTCCCAGAGGTTAAGACACTGCTGGCGAGACTCTTCGAATGCCGCACGTGGAGTGAAGCTCCTCCCGGTCAAGGAAGAAAATGCGGAAAAGGAATAAAGGTTGCTGTGCGGCGCCGATGTGAAAAGGTGGTGGAAAGGATAAGGTGAAGTTTAATCGGCATGTCCAGTAGTATCGCTGCAAGAGCTACACATACCACAGCACCTCTGCTCTAGAGGCCAGCCACGTCCGAAATACACCTACACTGGTGAAATATGCCTAAACCGGCACACACCAGAGGTGGAACTTGATGGCTAGACATGTCATGCCACCTCCGCTCTAGATGTCGGTTACGCCTGGTATACACCCATACTGGTGAATTTTGCCTAAACCGGCTCACACCAGGGGTGAATCTTGAAGGCTATGCATGTCACAGTACCTCTGCTCTAGAGGTCGGTCACTTCCCAAACACGCCCATACTGGGATAATATGCCTAAACCGGCTCAACCCAGGGGTGGAAGTCACTAGTGGCGAGGATTCGTCCTCCTGGACAAAAGCTCCATCCTGGTCACAACTAGGAAGGGCAGCGGCCACGACCGCAAAATGCTGAAGTCGGAGACACTGGACCAGGGCAGTCTAGATAGGCAACCACCTCTCACCCGGCGGGGATGTTTGCGTATCCTAATTACGCTAAGGTTTTCCGGTGAGAAAGTCCAACTCTGGACTGGATGGGCAACCACCTCTCACCCGGCGGTGATACACGGGTATCTTAAAATACGTCGAGGTTTTCCGGTGAGAAGGTCCAACTCTGGCCTGGGTGGGCTACCGCCTCTCACCCAGCGGGGATGCACTGATATCCTAAACACGTCGAGGTCTTCCGGTGAGAAAGTCCAACTCTAGACTAAACTGGTGCAACGAAAACCACGGTGTCACGCAATCCGCTTCAGAGAACCACCAAGAATACAGGCTAAAGCCCTACGATACTCTGAACCCCTTGTGGTCCTCTCGTGGATCTCGTGTGGTCCTTTCGGAGACCACAGGAGACCACGGGACCAAATGAGGACCACAGGCGTAAATTCAGTAGGATCATAGTGCGGTTTTGGTGGTAGAAGCGAACGAAGAAGAAGAAGATCAGACCACACAACTGGTGTCATCAGTGTAAGTATACCGCAGTCTTAGGAGATACATGGGAGTACTTACTGTTTGTATTTCTGCAGCTAAAAGACTCAACAAAGCAACATAGGCAGCCCCGTGTTATGAACGAGTTCCGTTACTAGGTCGAATTCGTATCGAAGCTAAACAGTTCAATATTCTCTCTCTCTTTCTCTCTCTCTCTCTCTCTCTTTCTCCTTCCAAGGACACGGACTGCGTCTATGACTCATCGACTATTCAAAACGTGATCAATGAGTTTTATACCTGTGTTCTCCGCCTCTGGAGATTCTTGGAAGTGCGTAAGCAAAGCGTGACTAAAACAATATATAACTGAACAGCTTGACTAGAAGGAGAGAATTATTCATGAACCCTAGCAACCGCTGACCTGCTTTGGGGGGAGAGAGAGAGAGAGAGAGAAAGAAGGAGAGAGAATTAACAACCAAACCCGAACCACCATTACTCTTCTCTGATTACTTCTTAATAAGGAATGACCACTGTACTATCTGAAACAGTATATGTCACCCCACAATTTACGTCTTATACCAGGAGTTCTTTGCTGGGAGTACTTATAACCCCCTTGGAGGTAAAATGGTACAATCCCCGTTTCCATGCCATAAAAGGCATATTGGGGAATACGGTGTTAGGCCTGTATTTTCTACGACCTTCGGCGCGTGAACGTCTGATGTGGTCAGTATCACACCTGGCCGCTTTACCTTCCAATGTTTCTCTAGTACCCATTTTTAGAGGTTGGGTCGACCCCGGGGCCTTATTGTTGGTTTGTTTGTTTGTTTGTTTGTTTGTTTGTTTGTTTGTATAATATATGCCAGAAAAAAAATCCCACGGAACCCGGGACCACCGGATTAGTAAACCGAGCGGGTAACCACTCAGCTAACCACTCGGCTACCACTCAGCTAACCACTCGGCTACCACTCAGCTATCACTCAGCTAACCACTCGGCTACCACTCAGCTAACCACTCGGCTACCACTCAGCTAACCACTCGGCTACCACTCAGCTACCACTCAGCTAACCACTCGGCTACCACTCAGCTAACCACTCGGCTACCACTCAGCTAACCACTCGGCTACCACTCAGCTACCACTCAGCTAACCACTCAGCTAACCACTCGGCTATCACTCAGCTAACCACTCGGCAACCACTCAGCTAACCACTCGGCTATCACTCAGCTAACCACTCGGCAATCACTCAGCTACCACTCGGCTAACCACTCAGCTAAACACTCAGCTAACCACTCAGCTAACCACTCAGCTAAACACTCAGCTAACCACTCAGCTAAACACTCAGCTAACCACTCAGCTAACCACCCCTTGGAGGTAAGGAAACCAAATATGGAAGGTACTGGACTAAATCTCTGAACGGTTTTGTTTTGTTTTGTGATGTAAACTGTTGTTGAGTCGCTCTGTTCATATCACTCCAAACGTGGAAGGCCCGACTGCTTGGCGAAATGAAAGTGTACGAGCCGCCATCTTTCGCGGCCCACCACAACAAGTGAACTGTAACAACGAAGGAAGTGCCGCAACTCCTTTTTAATACCTGACAATCTCTTCACGTCTTGGATGGTAAAGAATGACGTGAGACTGGTCAGTTCAGTGAAATTTAAGTGATTGTGACAGGGAAGAAATGATATGACTGATCAGTGACATCCGAAAAGTCTAGTACGGCGAAGAAAAGTCCATATATTGGCCAGCAATTTAAAATCTATGCCCCGCGACATTTGCACGCCTCCTTCATATTTCTAGGCCACTACGGTATTTGACGCAGTGATGTCCGCACCTGTCCTCGATGCCTCTGTTCTCCTAGAGAAGGTTTAGGTACCTGTTTTCCTAGAGAAGGTTTAGGTACCTGTTTTCCTAGAGAAGGTTTAGGTACCTGTTTTCCTAGAGAAGGTTTAGGTACCTGCTTTCCTAGAGAAAGTTTAGGTACCTGCTTTCCTAGAGAAAGTTTAGGTACCTGTTTTCCTAGAGAAAGTTTAGGTACCTGTTTTCCTAGAGAAGGTTTAGGTACCTGTTTTCCTAGAGAAGGTTTAGGTACCTGCTTTCCTAGAGAAAGTTTAGGTACCTGTTTTCCTAGAGAAGGTTTAGGTACCTGTTTTCCTAGAGAAGGTTTAGGTACCTGCTTTCCTAGAGAAGGCTTAGGTACCTGTTTTCCTAGAGAAGGTTTAGGTACCTGCTTTCCTAGAGAAGGTTTAGGTACCATTTTTTTTTAAAGGCTGGTTTGAGCCTAGTACCGGTCGGCCAGGAAAAAATTCCGCCCAAGTTCGAAATCGAACTAGGGATCGTCTGATCGGCTGGTGAGTGCACTAACCACTACCACTACCGCGGCAGCTACGACGTCTGAAGAAGAAGATGAACGTACTGAGAACTGCTGCAAAACTGGTGCAAGTGTAGCGGGCGTGTAGTGGGGGCAGACACGTGCATGGTTTAGACTTGCACAATGATAAAAGAAAGAAGTATGGGACAGCAATCAGTAACAGCATAACGGGAATAACACTTGGAAGTGAAGAACAGCAACTGTCAATATTTCGGCGATAAAGCCCCTTTATCACGGACAATAGAAAGAACAAATACCACAGACAACTCCACAAAACATCACCATCGAAATATTGGGTTGTTTTTGTTTGTTTGTTTTTATTTGCGGCTGTTCATCGATCTTCTCGTTCATCAGTTGTTGGTTCTTACTTTTCCTTCATCTTACTATTATTTTTTTTTTTTTTTTTTGTAAACGATGGCACGTTTCTTTCTACCTCTCATCATCATCATCATCATCATCATTTCATGAAAAACTGACAGCAAGGAAAAAAACATTTCTACGGTCATCAGGCCAGTAACATCTGCAACACTATAATCATACAGAAAGTGTATAAAATTTAACAGTTCTCTTAAACAATGACAAAAATTCAATGACAATAATGCAGCGACACAAAAAAATGACACAAAAATGACAGGAATAACGACAAAAGAAAGAAACAATGAGGAAAAAGAAGAAACAAAATGAACATAAAACTAATGGCAAAAAACTTACCATAAAATCCGGTGATAGATCAATAACAACAAAATGACAAACATAATAAAAAAAACAACGACCACAAAAAAGGACAAAAACAAAATAAGATGAGACTGACGACGAAAGAAAAAAACGCTACTTACATTCTTCCTGGTTCTTCTCCTGCTCGGAGTCCTCCTTCTCGGGTATCGTTTCTTTCTCCTCTTCAGTATCATCATCGCGGTCGTCGTCTTCCTCTTCTTCGTCTGGGTTAATCTGTGCACTTATCTTACTCCTCTCCTCCTCATCGATCTCCAAGCTCTTGTTATCAAAGTCATCGTCGTCGTACTCCTTACTGCACTCCGAGCGACTCTCGCTCAACACGTCCTCGTCGCTAACATCTTCACTTTCCTCGTCGTCGTTAGACTCTGAAGGCGACTCCAGTGATAACGGGCTGCTCTGCACCGACCAATAGGACATTATAAACCCACTAAGACGCGGGGAGGCTTTCTCATTGGTTTGTTCTGTCGCCGAGAACGTTACACCGGGGCTCTCATTTGATCACTGGTTAGATCAGGATTCCCATTGGATCGCTGATGTCACCAATAGCAATGAGTGAACTAGACTTACGTCCCAGTGGCTTGTTCCATACACAGTCTACATGTTCACAAATTTCAACATGAATTTACTGAAGACACAGAACGTCTGTTCATGAATCAACTAGACAGGTGAGCATTTCATGAAGCACTGCCGAACTTTGCAAGATAATTTGCACGACACAGTACAAACACTGCTGTCAGCACTACCTATATCTTTCACCGCTTCGTCAATTCAATACAACTTCTGTTACTCAAAATTTACTGTCCAAGTTACTTGTCTGGATCCTACAACACGTTAATAAGATACATTAAACACTTCATATACACTGCTGTAGTACATTCAGCATACAATGCACTACATAATGATTAATGTAGATTATAGCTGTATAAATGCGCGCCGGAAAAGCAAACTGGATATCAAGAAAAAGGAATTTGTTCTAAGCAGGATCCACCTAGCTCAGGGCACAGCTGCAAATGCGAGTACCTGACACACGGTTTCAGGAATCTATTGAATACACACGTATCGTTAAACCGTTCACAGAATACATTACATGCTAAAGGTATCCTCATTTACGTGAAACTGCGTATATCCTGGAAGTGGAGTTGATGAGAAAACAAACAGCTAAACGCAAGTAAAAGATAAAGGTAACCCCACATTGTCGTACAAGCTTCTAGGGGGATACGGTGTTGGTGTCAGTCTTTTCCTTGACCTGTCAGTATTCTAGAGTGTCAAGTGGCCAGCATCATTCAGGTCGCCTTCCCCTCCCCCCCCCCCCTCCATCTCCTAAAGTAACCAGTTACCCATTCCCACAGATGGGAATGGATGCTTTCAGCCCAGACCAAACCACTAACCTTTGCAATAAGACGAGTGCGCGAACCACTTCGCTACCTATCGAACTAAACTGTTGTCATCGTGTTACTACAACTGCTCTCCTCCTTTTAAGTAACACACGAATAATTCGTCTATAAGAATATACAACTATGCATTTCTTCAGATTAGGTGACCGCACGCAGAAACATCTGTATGATATCCAGCATGCTTCGAAACTAGTCCCTAATCATTTGGATGGCCACAACCACAGAGGCAAATCTGATTTTCCGGTAACAGCCATCACGCTGGTGAAGAAGTCGCCTAGTGCTTGAGAACCGCTACATTCGGGGAATATGGGAAGATGGAACCATATGGCTAGAACTCGCAGCTCAGCTACACCTAACATTCGCCTCTTCCGCAATCATACTCCCTTTGCACTAAGTTCCACTCCCTTCTCACTTGCAACACATAATTCAGAACCTCCTCACAGCATCAGATTACAGCCCCTCTAACCCAACTATGATCACCTAGTCTACCTTCTCCCGACTAGTTTACCACTGTATCACCCCTCCCCTTTCCACGGTCATCCCCTCCCCATATGGCCCATCTTTCACACACCACAAGTCTCCATTCAAACACTCTCTACACTCCAGCATGCGCACTTCTGAGCACAGCCTCTAACAAGTCACAGCTTCTTACAAGTCACTGCTAAGTGCTCCATTATTTTATTCTATTTTTTCCATTCCTATTTTCTACATAGCATTCGCGTGAATTTACATTTTATCCCCTCTCTCTCTCTCTCTTCATCTTGTCTGTTTTTTTTTATGATTAAAGTTCACAGCGAAACTGTGTGCTGGTTAAGTAATAAAGCTGTTCCTACTTTTTCCCTAGTTTATAAATTTGCTCCTGTTAAGAAACGCTACTGACAGCCCCGGGTTTGCAGGCAATAAAAGCAGGTTTCATCAAAATTTCACGTTATTCCCACAGGCACAGCCAGGCTGCCAGTGATCTCAGCGGCCAGGGAGTTGTGATTACTACGCCAAAACTTCTTCTTCTTTACTGACGCGCCGTTTCCCTGATAAAATTTTCACTATGTTCATCGCTATAATCCAGCTTAATCGCACCTCGTAATCCCAGCTAATCATCTCTTCTCTCTCTCTCTCTCTCTCTCTCTAAACTGCCAGAGCGATAATATCCCCCCTCCCCAAACATCCCTTCTTGTAAGCCAAAACTGACCAATCAAAACGAATCCGATGTCCAATAATAATGAATATGTTTATATACCGTTCCGGATAACGCTAGCCGTCATGCACCTCCATCTCGTGCGGTCCTTGGTGCTTCTGATTAATTCAGATGCTTCTCTTTTTTTTTTTTCAGTGCCACTTGGCCAGTCCACCGAGATACTTTTCTCTTGCTCCTTCCTCTCCTCTCTTCATTTTCCCCTTGAATTTTCCAGTCACTGCTGGGTTCTCTAACATGTCCTCTCATGACATATCCAAGAAATTTAACTACTTTTTCTATACAATTTTATCTAGTTTTGTGTGTGTGTGTGTGTGTGTGTTGTTCTGAAACTTCACTGAGGACCTCTTCGTTTCATTTTGCGTCTGATCATCTTTAGTCAATCCTCCTGCCTCCAGTAACTTAATATAAAGTTAAAACTATTTAAGAAGAAGAAAAAAAAAACAGGAGCAGCTTAATTAATTAACGAGCTCACACTGCGGACCAACCACAGCTGTGTGCTCGTTAATTATTAAAGCTGTTCCTATTATTTTTCCCTAAAAAAGTTTTAACATGTCATTACAGCTGTTATTACCGCTTTACCGCAGTGCTTTTGTGTATAATGTTATACTTAGTTGTTATACATTTATATACTAATTATTATATTATTACCCTAAACAGTGCTACGCCAGGCTAGAAATCCAGGCCCGTTTACTTACGAGTAATACCAAAGACTGAGGTCAATGGAAGATCTGTCTCCCAGCTGCTGAACTCCCAGCTACATACTACCTGCGTACGGTTATGTTACACCACAGACATCGGCTACGGCGAGTACAATTGTAACTAATGCAAACAAACAAACAAACAAATAAAAATTATATAGAAAAAACTGTAATGTAGCCGACAAAATCCAGTAAAAGATACGGAAATTATTGGGTCACTCGCTAACAAATCAGATATGCACCCCCCCCCCCCCCCGAGTTCGTCTAACACTGACATACGCTGACAAGGCTGAGGTCTACACAGATTTGGACAAATGTGGAGTTCGAAACAACGTGAAGGATAGGAAATTCTCTAGTGACATGAGATGTTCCAACATAGTCTGTTAACACCTTCAGTCCCACGAGCAGATCTGTCCAGAGGCTAAAAATGCACTACACAACTCTAAATGCTTTACTCTGATTACTGTTTGGCACTAAAATCTATCACCTTATCTTACGTTTATACCACAAATAATATTTTATATGATAGTTACAGTTAGTGCAAAAAAAATGCATATCTGCTATTACTACTAAAGTGCTTTTACAACTGACTACCAGTACCAATTTATTCCAATTATTTCTAATTTCCGCGACGGCCTAACAGTACCTTCTTCTTCTTCTTCTTCTGCGTTCGAGGTTGTTGGTCACATCAGATCCTGATTCCTGTCCACATGGCAAATCCCGCCCTGTCCAGATCCTGATAGCAGCCCCAAAGCTTTTGCCCCAAGCTTGTGTCCTCTGACCATGTCTCACGTCTCAGGTCTGCATGGTTTGGACATTCTTGAAGGATATGTTCTGCAGTCTGGACTCAGCTTCCACACTGACACTCGTCTGTGTGAGACAGTTTAAGTCGATGTATGTGGCTTAGTAGTCTGCAGTGGCCTGTCCTTAGATGGAAGAGCATGGTTTGCTGATGTCTTTGTAGTTGGTGTATTGCTAACAGTATCAATTCATATCATTTGTTTCTACTTTCACAGCTGACTAACAGTGCCAGTCTATATGAATTATTTCTAATTTCTACATTTGACTAGCAGTGCCAATCTAGACCAATTATTTCTAACATCTGATTAAAGTGTCACTTTATATCATTTGTTTCTACTTTCACAGCTAACTAACAGTCTAAATTACAAATAGAACATCACATTATGAAAAGAAAGGTGACAAGGACTTTCACATAAAAATATAGCAATAACTATAAAACATTTTCACCCAAGGTCGATGCGAATTTTCCGGGATAATGAAAACACAACTAGAGTAAACATTACATAACCCACATACAAAATCTGAGTATGAATCACACAAGGTTACCAGCAGCGTACATGCATGCACACATTTCTAAATCAGAAAAATATCGACAAGAAAAGAGAGAGAGAGAGAGAGAGAGAGAGAGAGAGAGAGAGAGAGAACGACCTCTATATATGAAGCTACGCTTAAACTTGCACCAATACTTCAAAACGCGTGATGCAATGGTGAGTTCGCGAAGTTAAAAAAAAAAAAAAGGTAGGAAAAGAAAACTGAAACTTGGACGCCAAATCTGGAAACACCAGATTTTTAAAATAGCACCTGCCTACTGCGAAAACATGCAACCGGGCTCTGGGGAAGAAAACAAGCATGAAGTACACATTTCGGGAATTTGCTTAGATCCTCTTTTTTTCTTTCTTTTTCTATTTTAATTAAACCATCCACTGCTGTTGAAAATACGGCCCTGCATTTATTACTTGGAACATTTTCTCGCCGTTTGCATCAAGTCACTGCTTATTTTTTTGGACAAGTAGCAATGAAAGCTGTACATATGTCATTGGTGCGAAGTAAATAGGGCTTCATTCATTCATTCATTCATTCATTTGCATATCCCTTGCGGAACTTTGCCTCTCTAACAGCACTCCTGTAGGCCTCTCGGTTGTAAGCAAGATGGCCTGCTGCTGATGCATCCATTTGCAGATCATCAACGATGTCATGCAGCCATCTTCGCCTTGGTCTTCCTCTCTTTCTTTTTCCCATTAGGTACCCTTCCAAGACTATCATGACGTTTAATGTGTCCAAAATATTTAAGTTTTTCTCTTAATCCTCTTTACTAGCCAGCCTTCTTCACTGTTAGGTTCTTGTAATATGGATATATTTGTTCTTTTTTGTGTCCACGATATTTGAAGAACTCTTCTGTAGCATTTACATTCAAAGGCATTTATGAGTTTCTCAGCTGTTTTGTTAAGTGCCCAGGTCTCACAGGTGTATGATGCGAAGGGAAAGATGCATGCCTTTAAAAATCTTATTTTTGTAGTTCTGTCTGTTCCTCTCCACAGCTTCTTTAGTTGTTTTACTTTCTGAAGACCGATAGATGTCCTCCTTTTAATTTCCCTCACTGTATGTCAATCATTAGTAGTGATCCAAGATATTCCAAACTCTCCACTTCTTCCAAGTTTTCCTCATTGATATCAGTTGCCTTATTTGTTTTGTCAGTTGTCATCAATTTAATTTTCTTCGCAGTAAGATAGAGGTTTTGCTCTTCGCTGTTCTTACAGACTGACATAATTAGTTTTGCAATTCCTTTTTGCGTTGTGGACAGTAATACTGTGTCATCAGTATATCTAATCTCTAGTAATTCATAACCTCCAATTGTTATGACATCATAATATTCTTTGTCCACATCTTTTCTAACATTCCTCATTATATTTTCAGTATACAATCTGGCTTAGTGCCGGAGATATCTAGTTTGACTCTAGCTGAAACAGTAGCTTAGGAAAAAAAATCAAAATTACGAGGGATGCTTGATAAGTTCTCGGCATAAGGTACAACGGATTATATGTGGACAACTTTTTTGGGTTATTTCTAAACGTAGTCCGCTTGCAAGTTTATGCACTTAGTCCAGCGATCCTGGAGCATACGGGTCCCTTCTTTGTAAAAGTCAGCATCTTGTGCCAGTAGAAAGTGCTCTACAGCATGAATGACGTCATCATCTGAAGCAAATTTGCCACCACTGAGCTCCTTTTTGAGTTTGGTAAACAGGTAATAGTCCGAAGGGGCCAAATCTGGGGAATAAAGAGGATATTCAAGAAGCTGGAAGCCGCATTCATGAATGACAGCCACTGCCACTGCCGACTTGTGAACTGGAGCATTGTCTTGATTAAAGACTCCTCTCGTCAATTTCCCTCGACGCTTTTCCTTCAATTTGACCCGCAGTTGCTTCACAAGATTAGCGTAATAGGCCTCAGTGACCGTTCTGCCCTTTTGAAGATAGTCTACCAATAGCACACCTTCTGAATCCCAAAAGATGGAAGCCATCACTTTGCCTGCAGACAGAACCACTCGTGCTCTCTTTGGAGGTGGGGATCCAGGATGTTTCCACTGCTTTGGTAGTTCTTTGGTTTCTGGTTGAAAATGATTAACCCAAGTCTTATCAATAGTCACAAATTGCCGAAGAAACTTTGCAGGATCTGCAAAAAAATGGCCAAGATTGTCTCTTGGCATGCTGAGACGCTGTCGTCTGTGATCAGCTCCAAGAAGTTTCGGGATCCATCAAGCAGAGACATTTGTCATTTGAAGATACCTTTGTCATTTGAAGATCATTATGAATAATCGCATGAACACATTCCTGGGAGATGCCCAACTCAGTAGCAATGTACCGCTCAGTTAGTCGTCGATCCTCCATTATCATGTCATGGATTCTGCCGGTGGTTTCATTGGTAGTTACCGTTCTTGGTCTTCCTGGACGGGGATCACCTTCCAGACTCTCCATTCCATGTTTGAATTGAGCTGCCCATTTCTTCACTGTGCTGTAAAAAGGGGCACTTTCCCTTAGAGTCTCCACCATATCCTCATGGATCTCCTTCGATGATAAGCCCTTGATGCAGAGGTAGCGAATGACTATTCGATGAGAAATTTTATCTATTTTCTCAATTTCTGCCACCCCTTACCACTGCAATAGCCTGTAAACAAAAAAAACTGGTTGCAGTTAATTTCTTGAAACTTAGTGTTTAATCTTACATTAACCTAATATACAAATGCACCTAATATCAAATGTGCAGTTCAAGTATTTGCACCTTATGCCGAGAACTTATCAATCACTCCTCGTAGGTCTCTGAGACAGGAATGGCTTAAATCAATGCAGTTGTACTGATCTACTGACTAACCTTCATTTTTATACAAGTCAAGCAGGCTTTATGTGAAATGAGAAAAGCAGATAAACTGACTGGCTGAGCAATCGTACAGGAAGGCAGGTAACGTATCCAGCTCAGCAACATTAACGTTATGAAAGAAACTGGTCGAGTAAATGACTTCAGTGATAACTATGAATCAGCATCCTTGTCCTGAAGTTGGTGTGGCAAAAGCATGAACTCTGCTTACAAGCAACAGAAGGATAGATAGTCAACAGAGAACGGGCACCACCACCACCCGGACATGAAGAAGGATAGACAGTCAACAGAGAACGGACACCACCACCCGAACAGGAAGGATAGTCAGTCAACAGAGAACGGACACCACCACCCGAACAGGAAGGATAGTCAGTCAACAGAGAACGGACACCACCACCCAAACAGGAAGGATAGTCAGTCAACAGAGAACGGACACCACCACTCGGACATGAAGATGGATAGTCAGTCAACACAGAACGGACACCACCACCACTCGGACATGAAGATGGATAGTCAGTCAACAGAGAACGGACACCACCACCCGAACAGGAAGGATAGTCAGTCAACAGAGAACGGACACCACCACCCGAACAGGAAGGATAGTCAGTCAACAGAGAACGGACACCACCACCCGAACAGGAAGGATAGTCAGTCAACAGAGAACGGACACCACCACCCGAACAGGAAGGATAGTCAGTCAACAGAGAACGGACACCACCACTCGGACATGAAGATGGATAGTCAGTCAACACAGAACGGACACCACCACCACTCGGACATGAAGATGGATAGTCAGTCAACACAGAACGGACACCACCACCACTCGGACATGAAGATGGATAGTCAGTCAACAGAGAACGGACACCACCACCACTCGGACATGAAGATGGATAGTCAGTCAACAGAGAACGGACACCACCACCACTCGGACATGAAGATGGATAGTCAGTCAACACAGAACGGACACCACCACTCGGACATGAAGATGGATAGTCAGTCAACAGAGAACGGGCACCACCACCACCCGGACATGAAGAAGGATAGACAGTCAACAGAGAACGGACACCACCACCCGAACAGGAAGGATAGTCAGTCAACAGAGAACGGACACCACCACCCGAACAGGAAGGATAGTCAGTCAACAGAGAACGGACACCACCACCCAAACAGGAAGGATAGTCAGTCAACAGAGAACGGACACCACCACTCGGACATGAAGATGGATAGTCAGTCAACACAGAACGGACACCACCACCCGAACAGGAAGGATAGTCAGTCAACAGAGAACGGACACCACCACCCGAACAGGAAGGATAGTCAGTCAACAGAGAACGGACACCACCACCCGAACAGGAAGGATAGTCAGTCAACAGAGAACGGACACCACCACCCGAACAGGAAGGATAGTCAGTCAACAGAGAACGGACACCACCACCCGAACAGGAAGGATAGTCAGTCAACAGAGAACGGACACCACCACTCGGACATGAAGATGGATAGTCAGTCAACACAGAACGGACACCACCACCACTCGGACATGAAGATGGATAGTCAGTCAACACAGAACGGACACCACCACCACTCGGACATGAAGATGGATAGTCAGTCAACAGAGAACGGACACCACCACCACTCGGACATGAAGATGGATAGTCAGTCAACAGAGAACGGACACCACCACCACTCGGACATGAAGATGGATAGTCAGTCAACACAGAACGGACACCACCACTCGGACATGAAGATGGATAGTCAGTCAACACAGAACGGACACCACCACCACTCGGACATGAAGATGGATAGTCAGTCAACACAGAACGGACACACCACCACTCGGACATGAAGATGGATAGTCAGTCAACAGAGAACGGACACCACCACTCGGACATGAAGATGGATAGTCAGTCAACAGAGAACGGACACCACCACCACTCGGACATGAAGATGGATAGTCAGTCAACACAGAACGGACACCACCACCACTCGGACATGAAGATGGATAGTCAGTCAACACAGAACGGACACCACCACCACTCGGACATGAAGATGGATAGTCAGTCAACAGAGAACGGACACCACCACCACTCGGACATGAAGATGGATAGTCAGTCAACACAGAACGGACACCACCACCACTCGGACATGAAGATGGATAGTCAGTCAACACAGAACGGACACCACCACCCGAACAGGAAGGATAGTCAACGCAGAACAGGAGTTTGTCAGCCATTTTACGTCGATGGCGAAACACAAGAGGTTGGAGCACCGATCACTGGTTCGATTCCACCAATTAAAGCCCGGCCATAAATACCAGCGCCTGGCACCACCACCCGGATATGAAGATGGAAAGTCGGTCACAGCAAGGAAAATGTGGGAATAATGCCATACATATCCATTACTGATCAGTTGTACTGTGTGTGATGTGCAAAAATGACAGCTCAAAGTAATTAGAAGCAACTGAATGGTGCTCACTGCTAGAAGTCATGGAAACTACGCTGACTAAATCCTCGTTTAATTTAAAAAAAACAGAAAGAGCACAAGAAGAGCACCGTAGCAGATCTTGAAAACTTGAGTCTGTGACTGCATATGGTGAATCTCGTGACTGAAATGTAGGATAACAAGCAACCTATCAAAACTGAATAGTGCCTGTTACAAGCAATAAACCAATTACTGTAGTTTCTCTCTCTCTCTCTCTCTCTCTCTCTCTTTCGGTCTCTGTCTGTCTGTCTCCCCCTCCCCCCTCCTCTAATATGATATACAGACACTCTATTCACAAATTTGTCTTTATACACCACTCTTTTGCCTATTTCACATTGTGCCACCTCGTCTCTATTATCAATGAAGCGGAACAGTGGGCGTTCCAGCCCATTACCTCAATCAATTAATGAGAGGCAATTTGTATGTCCAAGATCAATCAAGACAAATTACCTCTCTTCTCTTGGGCTCGCTAGCTGCCCTAATACACATAGCAGACCAACAACTATATACGGGAGTCTAGGAATACTACTCCCAACTGGATTCTCAGAAAAAATAAGACGCAACAAAAATACATTATTCAACGAAAAGCAGGATTGTAAAAAGTCGGGACTGGTCTTTTAAAAGACAAAATAAATAAATAAATAACTTTAAATGATAGATACAGATAATGGAGAAGTGAATACATTTTATCATCTCATCTCGTAAGACAGCTGACAAACAATCGACGTATAGAGACGAAATAAAAGAAGAATCTTGCTGAGTGTCACTGAGTTGTACAAAGGATATACGCTGCGCTTGTCTATATATTTCTTGCCTGTTCCGTGACCCTGAGATATGATGACCAACATGACATCAGTGTCCACATTTTCCTGGACCTACCCATGGAATCTACCCAAGATGACCTAGCCGGCTTTACGACTCCTGGCCGAAACTACCTTCCCCAACTCTTAAGACATGCCAGGAGCTCATATTTACTGCCCTGGCTTTGAATAAAGGCTCTCAGTCCGGCACGAACCCCCAATCATCGGAGTGAGAGGTGAGTGCTCTAACCACTTCGCCATTCAGACTTTATTCAGACATTAAACAGCGCAAACATACAGTAATCGTGCCAACCGACAATTACCGGTAAACTTCCGATTTTAAAAAAAAACAAAACGAGAAAAGTCTAAAGTTTTAGAGGTCGTGGGTTATACTGTAGCTGGTTTACATTATTACAAACACAATAATAAAAAAAAGCAATGAACAGCGAAATCTGTTAGAGCGTAATCAAGCCAAAAGACTGATGATACTCAATTCCCATGGAGAGGAATCAGCCAGTATCAAACTGACTTTGGTTCGGCGTGTAAAGAGACTTGTAAAGATTAAATCTCGCCGCTAATAAGGAAAGACAAGCATACACACCAACATTTTATTTTCCGCTGATGTTTGTAGTTTTTCATGTTACATTTAAACAACAACAACAACAACAACAATTGTAAAAGTACCCAACGGTGTACGAAGAAAACTAGTATTTCGGAAAGTACTTCACGCAAAGTGTAAGACAGGTACAAGTGTACCGGTTATCAAAACATCCCTAGCGCGATCACTGGAATTTATAGAGGAAAAGAAAAAAAAAACAGAGAAAGAAAACTATACCCTGCACCACACATACTTAAGACGTAGGCGATGGCGACCAAAGAAAGGCAACTAAACCAAGATTTATTACAGGCTACCCAAGTTTCTAAGTCCCCAAGCATTTGCCTGCCACATGGGTGTGAAGTGTTAGTGCCTTCACATTTCTAGGCCACTATAGACTTTGATAGGGATGCCAGTCACTTTGTCTCGCTGTCTTTGTTTGTCTAATGTAACTCCAGGTACCCATTTTTTTTTTTTAGGCTGGGTGTCGCCCGTTGTCGCCAGGCCCGAAAAAAATACCGCCCGTGTGCGAAATCGAACCAAGGACCTTCTGATAGGCAGGCAAGTGCACTATCCACTATACCTCCGCGACACGAGTTCACTGACTGTCGCTGATTCCTCCTTTACTCTGCTGCTAACCTCTGAAATATCTTTCCGTCCAACCTAAGTTTCCTACCAAAGTTTTGCCGACAGAAGAAGAAACTGGATTCCTCCGTTACTCTGCTGCTAACCTCTGAAATATCTTTCCGTCCAACCTAAGTTACCTACCAACATTTTGCCGACAGAAGAAAAAAAAACACAAAAAGAAATCACATCACGTGACTAACACTGGGAGACAAATGCACCTCTACACCTAACAGTAAATGAGGAAGGACAAGACAAGAGACATGTAGTTTTTTATTGATTCATTCGACCCATTTATTTTTCACATATTCATCTGCCTTATTTTCATCTGCGTTGTGTGTGGTAAGTTTTGTCCTTTATTGTTTTCAGCACGCTATTTTATTTGTGTCGTCAGATGTAATTAAAACTGATACTGAATGAAGCATGACCTTTGAACTGATTGATGCCTCGTTCTGTTAGTGTTGGTGGCACGAGAAGGGAGGCAGAGTTTTGTTTTCAGCACACACATGACATTACAGGAAACTAGGAGACGGAACCACGAAATGGGACCACCTGGGTCAAAAGGACAGAAAAATGCTAAAAGAGAATAAATTATCTTAGTACATATTGTACATGACTACTGGAGAATTCTTGTGCTTCCACAGTACGAATACGTGAATCAGTGGAGAAGTTTTGTTTCAATAATAATAATAATAATCCCCATACCCATATATTGTTCATATATTACTTCTATATCTTACACTGGCATGGCATATTCCTTCTTTTAACTTCCAACTATTTGAATATCTACTTGACTTTGATTACAGCCCCTTAAAAGATCTACTTTCATTGATAGCATTGCAGCCCTAGAGATCACCGCATGCCCGCAGAGCAGCTGAAAAAAAAAAATTTGTCTACCAATTTAATTATGGCGTGAGCTGAAATTCAGATCCATGGCATGTTCTGTTTACACAGACTGCTGAAGGCAAATTCTTATACGGGCTTGCGAGCTCAATTCCTCGCCCTCTCAAAATAAACTTCGTCCGTTCCCCCACATAAGAAGACAGGATGATAACCTCCCAGCCAGGCTACAATACCAGGCTTCTAACAAAGCTAAAACCACAATCGTGAGAACTCAGTTATTACCAAATTCACCGGGTCGTCGTGATACCCCGTGCTTTTTCAGGTCCAGATGAAAGGCAAACGCGGCAGAGTCTGGACCAGGTCTTCTCGATTCCACTGATGTCACGGTCATTAAAAGACGACGAAGACGACGACGACGACGATGATACTGGGAAAGAGACAGGAAGGACAACGATCAGCTGCATCATCTCCGCGAAATAACAGGCTCAGGAAAAACGGGGACACCAATGGAAAATTCAAACTGCTGATTCAACTCAAGACAAGATTTTTCTACCTCACCTCTTACCTGCAGCACGCACGCACGCACGCGCACACAGTAAAGTTCACCGCTAGAGCAAATCACCAGAGCCTGAATATCTAGCAAGCACAGGAAAAAAAAACAGGAACGATCCAAATGTTTAAAACAGAAACAACAACAGCCACGGAATAAAACAAAATAAACCCCCCCCCCCCCCCCCAACCGTACGTTCTCTCTAATAATATCTACGTGTTTTTACGGGACAATTAAAAAGTCCACCGTTAAGAAAAAAAATTTTTTTGAGCTCGCTGCCATTTCTGGAAACACCATTAAAAACAAAAATACCTGTCCGACCGTGAACACGAAACCAGGTAGGAAGATACAGGTAAAGCTAACGAATGGGAAAACAAACAGAAAAGAACGAGCCCCCCGTTATTTTCAGGGCAACCAAGGCTGTTAAAAAAAAAATTCTGGATGAACAGTACGTAGTACTGGATGGCAAGTACTTTATACGAGTATGATTTAGTAAGTACGTGGTAATGTACAGCAGATCTCCTATTTTATAGCACATACATGGTGTTTTAATGGCAAGGAAGCGACATATGTAGCAAGCAGGTGGTATTAAATCGTAAATCTTTAGATGTCAGGTGCGCCATATCTTACGGCACAGAAATGGTACTTCGCATAAAATGCATACTATTTTTTTTGGCAAGTATATGTTTTTAAAGGACTGAACATCCTATCTGATATAATAATTGTATGGTATTTTATAGCATGTATGGCATACTAGATAGCAGGCACGTCGCAACTTATGGCAAGTGCGTTGGTATTGGATTGCAAAACAATCTATAGCAACGGGTGGTAAACACGTCACGTTTATAGAAGTACGGGGCACTGAATGGCTAGTACAGGCAAGGCACTGGGTGCCAAATGTATTCTGTAGAATCTACCTAAGGACAGTAATAACTTCAGACGGAGGGTGTGAAACAGAGATAGTGATCAGAACAACAAAGGCTAAAATAATGTTTCAAAGGATGTAAGATATTTATAGTAATCAGTTACTAACACTGAAAGTGAGGAAAAGAGCACTCCGGTGTTAAACTGTTTTATGGGTGTGAAACATGGACGGTCACCAGGGAGGTACATCGCCGCCTGGAGGCCCCACGGAAATCTGGTTCCTTAGAAGAATGCTGAAGATATCGTGGACAGCAAAGAGATCTTCTTCCTCTTCTGCATTCCAGGTTGTTGGTCACATCAGATCCTGATCCCTGTCGACATGGCACAGCCAGCAGTCCTCTCCAGATCTTGATAGGAGCCTCAAAGCCTTTGCCCCCAAGCTTATGTCCTCTGGCCATGTCTTTACACTTCATGTCCGCATGGTCTGGGTACTCTTGAAGGATATGTTCTGGAGTCTGGACTCCAATGCCACATGGACACTCGTCTGTGTGAGACATTTTGAGTCTATGTTAAGCGAAGAGATCAAACGAAGAGGTCTTGAAAGAGGCAGGGGAAGAGAGACAACCAGTAACAAAACTCAGGAAAAGACAATTCAAATTCACAGGACACGTCATGAGAGCAGGTGGATTGGAATATCTGATAACAACAGGGATGATAGAGGGCAAAAGAAAGAGAGAAGATGATAGATGGAACTGATGATGTGGCGTGGAGAAAGAACACCTGTCCAGCTCATAATTAACACCCGGAAAACTGCGGAAAAGCATGACCACCAACGGCTGTGGGCGTGGCACTTGATAGACAGATTATACAGAAAGTACACGAAAGTGAACGGGGAGTATGTCACATTATGTGCAAGTATATGGCGAGCTATGGGAACTAAGACCTTAACAGTAACAATAAACAATAACATCAAATCAATTTAAGTGAAACCAAGGCTCTATATTTACTCAGCAGCTCATACTTCTAAAATCTTCCTAAATGTATGTAGCGAATGAGACTTAAGATGGCCGCGTCAGACGGTCGGAGGTGGACTCCATATACCATTCCGGAAACACGATAAACTTTTATTTCAGCTTGGACAAGTAGGTGAAGGCATGTGAGTTCCACAATCAGATGATGAAGTCTGCTTCTTAAGTCACAGCGGCGAGTTAAACAAACAATCCCACTCCCCATCCAACTCGACTATTAATGGTAAAGATGAAATCCCCGTTTTCATGCCATTAAGGCATACTGGGAATATGGCCTGTATTTCCAAAACCTTCGGCACATGAAAGTCTGATGTGGTCAGTATCACGCCCACGCCTGGCCGCATTTACCTTCCCAGATTTCTCTGCTACCCATTTTTAGAGGCTAGGTGGACCCTGGGGCTTTTTTTGGAGTGGTAGTACCATTGGGACTCGAACCCAGTACCACCAGGTTAGCAGACCGTGCACCTAACCACTCAGCCAACCAGGCCTCCCAAAGATTGTATTTTTTTTTTTTTAAATCTTCAAATGACTTTGGGCACCTAAGAAACAAAATGCATATTGGTTGTTACATGAAAATCATTACACAAATCAATCAGCTCATAATCCTGATGCGTCCAGTGGTTTCTTGTTTAACTTTTACTGTTTTTCTGCGAGCTCCTCTAGCGTATTCAGAATGTTCCCTTGTGTGTCGTTAATGCTGATTTGGGGAGCGCATGTCATGAACTGATGAAATAGCATTCGAAGAAGCACTGGAACAACTTCAAAATAAGATTACCGAAATATAATATTAGAATTAAGACCAGGAAAGTTTGCTCTTGGGGAATCGCACAGAAAACGTGTACACGAGAGAGAGAGAGAGAGAGAGAGAGAGAGAGGGAGAGTCTGGCCAGGAGCCGTAATAGCAATAATTACAGAAGCAGCACTGTCAGTAGCTGTGTTATCAATGGTAGCAGCCGTAATAGCAATAATTACAGAAGCAGCACTGTCAGTAGCTGTGTTATCAATGGTAGCAGCCGTAATAGCAATAATTACAGAAGCAGCACTGTCATTAGCTGTGTTATCAATGGTAGCAGCCGTAATAGCAATAATTACAGAAGCAGCACTGTCAGTAGCTGTGTTATCAATGGCAGCAATCATAATAGCAATAGTTATAGAAGCTGCACTGTTAGTAGCTGTATTATCAATTGCAGCAGCAGCAGCAGTAGTAGTAGTAGTAGTAGTAGTAGTAGTAGTAGCAATCAGTCAGTAAAAGTCTGACGAAATGGCGTGAGAGGGGATCACGAACTGAGATAATGGCCTGCATGAAGGATAGGGTTGCCTGGAGAAGCACAATAGCCAAAGCCAGTCGGTACGGCACCTGACGATGCTGATGAGTAATACCAATGGCAGCAGCAGTAATAGTAATAGTAGTAGTACCAATGGCGGCAGCAGCAGTAAAAGTAATAGCAGTAGTACCAATGGCGGCAGCAGTAATAGTAACAGCAGTAGTACCAATGGCGGCAGCAGTAATAGTAATAGCAGTAGTACCAATGGCAGCAGCAGTAATAGTAATAGTGGTAGTACCAATGGCAGCAGCAGTAATAGTAATAGCAGTAGTACCAATGGCAGCAGCAGTAATAGTAATAGCAGTAGTACCAATGGCATCAGCAGTAATAGTAATAGTGGTAGTACCAATGGCAGCAGCAGTAATAGTATTAGTAATAGTGGTAGTACCACATGGAAGCAGCAGTAATAGTAATAGTACCAATGGCAGCAGGAGTAATAGTAATAGTGGTAGTACCAAATGGAAGAAGCAGTAATAGTAATAGTGGTAGTACCAAATGGAAGCAGCAGTGACAGTTGCTTTAACAGTAGTAGTAATAAACTGGGCAGCAGCAGTAGTTGTGGTAGAAGTAGTATTAGTAAATGGAGGAGCAGGATGCTGGAGGAGAGGCAGCATCTAAACCAAGATCCACATCTCTCCTCTCACCAAGCAAGCCCTGCCAACTCCCCCCCCCCCCCACTTTCCTTCTTTCCAGCTAGGAAGTTTACACAAACTTCTGCACATCCAGGTAAACTCACACCTAAACCAAACACTCGCACAACAACACAGCACACTCCCCACCCTCCAACCCCCCCCCCGCTTCTCCCCTTTCAACACCCCCCTTTGTTCCCCTCCCCTGCACAGAGAACTGAATGCAGATACCTGGACGCTGCTCACAGTTTACGTCTGTCAGTCGACATCAGAACGGAACGTGCACTTTTAAAATCCTTTCTGGTTTAAGTTTTAATAAAAATGATAAAAAAGAAAGAAAAATAACCCTAAACATTGCTATTCCAAAATTGAGGAATGTTATAGATAGATAGAAAGATAGGTACGTAGGTAGGTGAGTAGGTAGATAGGTATGCAGGTGGGTAGGTAGGTAGGTAGGTGGGTGGGTGGTTAGGTAGGTAGGTGGGTAGGTAGGTGGGTAGATAGGTAGGTAGGCAGGTAGATAGGTAGGTAGGTATGCAGGTGGGTAGGTAGGTAGGTAGGTAGGTGGGTAGATAGGTAGGTAGGCAGGTAGATAGGTAGGTAGGTATGCAGGTGGGTAGGTAGGTAGGTAGGTAGGTAGGTAGGTGGGTAGGTAGGTGGGTAGATAAGTAGGTAGGTGGGTGGGTGGTTAGGTAGGTAGGTAGGCATGTAGGTAGGTAGATAGGTGGGTAGATAAGTAGGTAGGTGGGTGGGTGGTTAGGTAGGTAGGTAGGCATGTAGGTAGGTAGATAGGTGGGTAGATAAGTAGGTAGGTGGGTGGGTGGTTAGGTAGGTAGGTAGGCATGTAGGTAGGTAGATAGGTGGGTAGATAAGTAGGTAGGTGGGTGGGTGGTTAGGTAGGTAGGTAGGCATGTAGGTAGGTAGATAGGTAGGTGGGTGGGTGGTTAGGTAGGTAGGTAGGTGGGTGGGTGGTTAGGTAGGTAGGCATGTAGGTGGGTGGGTGGTTAGGTAGGTAGGTAAGTGGGTGGGTGGGTGGTTAGGTAGGTAGGTAGGTGGGTGGGTATGTGGGTAGGTAGACAGACGAACGGACAGACAGACAGACAGACAGACAGATAGATAGATAGATAGATAGATAGATAGATAGTCCTTGCTACGTGTACATGCTGCAGCTGTCTGCGGTGTAGATCTTAGAACTGGAACTCGAGGCCACACTGGAGTAGCTTCAACCTTGTCTAAGTAAGAACAAACAAAACTAACCTGCCATTAGCACCGTGTGTATGATACAATCTGTTCTCTGTGTGTGTGTACAGGTGTTGTATATGTGCGATACTACATCTAGTACTTCTGTCTGTATTTCTGCTCCATACAGCACCGGTAAAACTAATGTGGGTCCCGAAACCCCGTGGTAAACCTCTGGACTTGTGAGAAGTGAAGGTCATCCAAGACACAACTCTCTAGATGTGGGAGGAAAAATGAGCAGAAGAAGAAGAAGGAATGATTAAATGAAGATGCCTCGCTCGTAAAAATTAGAGCGTGCCAACTTTCCTCTAAACAGCTTCTCCTTTGTACATAAAACACCGTCTCTGTAGACGATGAGAGAGGCTGTTTTTAAGTTCATTCGCCCATTCATTCATTCATTCATTCAACAGCTGCCATGCTGGCAGGCGCTGGTGTTCACGGTTCTAGATGTTGTGCGGGCCGTACATGCTTCTTCTTCTCTTCCCTGTACCACTTGGTCAGGCTGCTCTGACATCTGTTTCTCTAGTGATTCTCAATACGTAAATACCAGGAGAATGCAGCTGGTGCCCCATTAACAAGTAAAGTACGAGTAACAGGCGGACTGGACGTTTAATACCCTTGTAAGAGTGTACACAACAGTACGCTTAGACTATCCTGCTTGTGTCGGTAATGCACAAGGAAAATTTAAACGTTAAGTGAACCAACCAAATACTCTTATGTACGGGAATATATAAGCGCATCGTTACCTCGGTTGATTGGCAACCCTAGCGTAAGAAATAATGGGTCAGAGATAGACTAGTACCAGAAGTGCGCAATTCTAGGAAAGGTCCGTTTCTGGCCAGGAATATAAAGAAAACATGGTAGAATTTTAAGAGATCTGGCTTTGTACGCTAAACAGGTAGGGACAAGCGGGTCGGAAGAGGGTCATTTGTCGTGCAAGCGTGAATGAGATGTTTATTGTCGGTGGAAAAACCATGTATATGTAAGTTAATAATCAGTTTATACTTTTGTGATGTGGATGCGTGCAAGCTGTGTCCATTCTGTGCTTTCCTCCTCCGACCAAGCCCGACCTCACTTTGGTATGATTTAGATAATAGAAATAGACATTGAAAATATCAGAATTCCATATTAACATAATTATTCTATGTAAGATGTTCATGTTTAGCAACGTGCAATTTTTATTGTGTTCTATGGAATAGCATCTTGGCATACAATATATGCCAATTAGTTAGTTTATGCTTACAGTCAGAATATTAATTTTTAAGTATGATTATTTTGGGATTTTATGCAGAGAACGAGTTTTGTTGCAAACGAAACGAACATACATGTGTGAGATTGTTTTACTCATCTCTATTAATTTATCGTTGATCTATTTTTGTAGGATTTCAAATACTGAAAGACACTTTTTAATGATTTTTGTTGAAAAATATACAAGCTGATGAATAGCACCATATAATAATGTTTGATTAAGCTAACTGTGTAAACAGATGATTTAACAACAATATAAGTTTATGATTATATGAAGTAGTAGTATTGATTGTGTTTATTTTCTTTCACTGGTGTAGTGTGTGAATATGTTAGTCTGTGCAATCTCAGTCCTCGTGAACCTACAAAGATAAGATACCAACAATAAAAATTTTTAAAAAAATAACACCATATAAATAGCAGACACTTATTAGCCCATTTTAAAGCCTTATAATTCCTATACATAATACTCAAGAAAACAAAATTATGATAAATGCTTAACACTTATAAACGCTTAACACGTATAAATGCTTACACTTGCATTCTTGAGTGGCTTAGTACGTACAAGGTCCGACAATTAAGTAATGAGACTAATTACACACACACACACACATCCACACAAATAAAATAAACATCAGTTGAAGATATAACCTGTATTTTATTCAAAATAAGCCCCTTGTGCATTGATACAGCGAGTGGCAGGATCTAACAAATACCGGAACGACCTCTGCAGTTCTTCTGTTGGTATGGCCCTTAAACTCGATGTTACGGCCCTATGGATGTCTAAGTATCGTCAAAGAAGCGTCCTTTCAATGTTAACTTTAATTCTGGGAATAGAAAATAATCGCAGGGAGACAAAAATAGGGTGGATGGTTGAGAACACACACTTGTTTTGGGTAAAAAAATTCTTGTACAACTACCGCCCGGTGAGGTGGTGCATTATCATGAAGAAGAAAAAAACTGCAAGGTGTTGAATACTCCGGTCGGACTCGGAGAATCATTTTCAATAGGCGTTTCAAAATACTTAAATAAACTTTGGCAGTGACAGTCTGTCACTCTGGAATAAATTCTTCGTAAATAACTCCTTTCCTGTCATAGAAGCACACCAACATTGTCTTCGTTTTCAACTTTTGAAGACGAATTTTTTTTCCTTTTGGTGATGATGATGTCTTCCACTGAGCACTTTGGCGTTTAGTTGTGGGATCATAGCGGAAAATCCTTGTTTCATCCTCTGCAACAACCAAATTTAAGAAATGTTTATTTCTGTGACACATTTTGATGATTGTCTTCTGCGCACTTAACATGCTGATGTTTTTGGTCATCGGACAACGCATGTGGTAGAAACCGGAAAGCAAGTTATTTCTTGCCCAAATCTTCCACTAAAATTTTACGAATGGTCTCTCGGTTAAAACCAAATTCATCTGCCATCATCTTCACAGTCAAACAACGATCTTCTTGTATCCGTTCTCTGACTTTTGCAATGAGTTCCTCACCACGAACAGAAATTGGGCGTCCTTGTCTAGTTGCATTTGTAATCGTTTCCACACCATTTTTAAATCATGAATAACACCTTAATATATATGCACAAGATAAACAATTATCCTCATAAACTTGTCGTATCAATTCAACTGCCTCAATGGCACTTTTTCCGAGTTATAAACAGAATTTAATGTTAGCTTTTTGCTCCATACTGATTACGTAACAATGCACCTCTGACTTAGTCAACAAAATGGCGGCTTATTTGTCGCCTGCTTATCGGGCGGCGATGAACCGTTGCCAGATCATAGATGAAGGTTGCCTCTTTGGATTCCATGTTTTGCGTCATAGATGGTATTTCTGTCTCGGCCATAATAAAAATCAGTCTCATTACTTAATTGTCGGACCTTGCATATACTCGTATATTCCTGAATGCGCTAAACACATGTATAAGCGCTTGCATTACTGAATGAACTCAATACGTATAAACAGATTCTTGAATGCGCTGAACAAGTATAAATGCTCGCATTCTAGAATGCGTTTAACACATATAAATACATTTTAGCACGCGCTTAACACGTACACATTCTAGGATGCGTTTTATAAACGTGAAGTGTCGTCAAAATTGCTAAGGTCTGACAACAAATACTGATTGTAGAGAACAGCGCCTGGTAGATCTAGAGGAACAAACAGCTGCAGAAAAAAAAAATCGAAGGGTGTGAATGGAGCATATTATCATGTGAGGGCACTTCTTTATGTATTCTGTCCACCACGCCTTCCTCCCTAGAGAGACAAAAAAAAATGCATGTAAAGACCTTTATGCATAGCGGGATGAGAATAAATGACATAAAAAATGCGTAGTTTTATGCCAGTGTAACATACTCCAACATACTAGGACTCTATTAAAGAGGGGGGGGGGGGCGTACGGAGAGAACTTGAGTGGATTAAGTGAGGTTTTTTTCTGTGAGGAACCGAAATGGCAGAACAGATATCGACGCGGATTTCGGACTGAGAAAACGTGGATTCACTCCCCCCTTGGCGCTGCCTCTTCCATTAAGTCAAGGTTCTCGCAGACGCTACAGAGTACGCGTACCATACTGGCACCAGCAGTACAGGAGGTATTCGAAGAACTTATGTTCTCATCCCAAGTACAACGATGACGGCGGTTTTAATCTATTCATATTTAAGTTTGATTTTCAAGAATGAACGCGAAAAGAATATAAATACTCTATAAATTTGTTAATGTGGACTTTGACTTTTGTTTTCATTTTCCTTGGATTTCCGAGCTATCAATCTTTTCCCATTACGGCGGATAGCGGAATGTACACATCTCTTTTATTTATTTTGTATCTCTGTGCAATATGTCGGTGACAGAGGAGTTTGGAGATCGCAGGTTCATGTGAATATCAAATATTAAACTCTTTAAAAACAATAAAGGGAAGTACATCAAGGGACAGACACGTCTACCTGACACTAACAGACGTTTCCAGTGATATATAAACAGAGGAAAGTGTTAAATAGAATCTGGTCGGCTTGGATACGTACCACCGAAAGCCTCGCTGCAGAATTAACACAACAGCATGTCCTCGGAAGCGACGTGTGAGGTATTGGACGACTATGACCAAATATTGCGTCACTAGCAACCAATATAATATACCTAGCTTTCATGTCCTGGTACTGAGATGCGTCACTAGCAACCAATATAATATACCTAGCTTTCATGTTCTGGTACTGAGATGCGTCACTAGCAACCAATATAATATGTCTAGTTTTCATGTTCTGATACTGGGATGCGTCACTAGCAACCAATATAATATGCCTAGCTTTCATGTTCTGATACTGAGATGCGTCACTAGCAACCAATATAATATACCTAGCTTTCATGTCCTGGTACTGAGATGCGTCACTAGCAACCAATATAATATGTCTAGTTTTCATGTTCTGATACTGAGATGCGTCACTAGCAACCAATATAATATGTCTAGTTTTCATGTTCTGATACTGAGATGCGTCACTAGCAACCAATATAATATGTCTAGTTTTCATGTTCTGATACTGAGATGCGTCACTAGCAACCAATATAATATGTCTAGTTTTCATGTTCTGATACTGAGATGCGTCACTAGCAACCAATACAATATACCTAGCATTCATGTCCTGGTAGTGAGATACGTCACTAGCAACCAATATAATATGCCTAGCTTTCATCTTTTGATAGTGAGACGCGTCATTAGCAACCAATATAATATGTCTAGCCTTCATGTCCTAGTACAGAGATGCGTCACTAGCGATCAATATTAGTCTAGCTTAATGTTCTGGTACTGAGAACAAACAAAAACAAACAAATAAAACAATAATGGCCACTGGTGTGAGCGATCAATAACGAACGCCAACTCTATTTCCTAGAAGACAAAAAAAATCAAGGCACACATACAGCAATTCTTGTTTTAGATATGTATTTTACAATAACACATTATACAGAAATATATGTTGTCTGCTGTCTCAGCATCCTGACTTTAAAGAAGTTTCTTTTAGTTCTTCTGTAAATGTGAGACTGTAATAGATGTTCCGGACAAAGTCTCTGAATTAATTATCTTCCCTTTATTCAGTACCAGTTGTATCTGTGTGTGTGTGTGCGCGCGCTCTAATATAATGTGGCGCGCCTTGTCCAGAAACGCTCGGTTTATTAATCCTGTGGTACAGGGTTCAAAGCCCGTAGAGAGTGGGATTTTTTTATTTTTTCAGATGCACACAAAAGAGGCCCCGGGGTTCACCCAGCCTCTAAAAACGGGTACCGGAGAAATCTGGGAAGGTAAAACGCGGTCAGACATGATACTGACCACATGAGACTTTCATATGCCAATGGTCTTTGGAAATACGAGCCTAACACAGTATCCCCAGTATGTTCTTTTTTATGTCGATTTTTACTTTACACTGTCCAGATGGCAGACATTCTCCTGTGTCGGAGTCGAATCTCCCCAAGATTTATGTGCCAGGTACCCATTTTACAGATACGTCGAGTGGAAAAAAACAACAGTGGGTGTTGTGAAACCTCCACTGTATCACGTTAGAAGACAAGTCACTATACACTATAGCTGGTTTCCAACCTGGTGTATACCGAGAGCTTTACAGAGGATTTGTGGGTAGAAAAGTCTAAATTTCACAATAATTTTCAGTTAAGTACACCACAAACAGCACGCACCCGTAAGTTTTCAAAATACGAATTTATGGAAACATTTTTCAGTTAGTAGCAGGGCAATGTTGAGGAGAGGCAGTCGCAGAGAAACATCACCGGGTCTCCGGGGTCTGCGATCTGAAAGTCTGAGAACCCACAATCGACTTCAGAAGACTTTATAACACTGACAATATATCAAAAAGGACCTGTGCTATAAAGTGACTTCATGTAATTTTTGTATAATCAATCCAGGAAGCACTTCTCTCAACCAGCCACATTAACACGGGGAACGAAGTTTATAGCCCAGTTGAATCAACAAAGCAGTCGCCATGCTGCAGCACTCTGTGGCGGCAGGATAACTCTTCCATCTCTCTGACAGTCCTCTTCTCTCCCCTTTGAAACAAAATACCAGTTAAACAGTGGTTCTCAGACTCTGATCAGTTGGTTGTCCCCTTGGCCCTCAGGCTATATCTCCTTTTCCCCACTCCCCACCCCCCCCCCCCCACCAACAAAAAATCATGCAGCTCCATATTCTCAATAACATCAATGCTTCGCTGGATTTTACCAAAGCCCCCGGGGATACTTTGCTCTTTAAGAAGCACTGCATTAAAACAACTGCTGTTACTTTCTAAACACGAGCTCATAGCTGAAAAGGAAAGATGTGAGACTGTCATCAGATTTTCTCCCGAGGACTCTGCCAATGAAATGCCCGGACGCTGAGCTACAGTAAAGACAGGTAGCGGGTCCTGATCACAAGAAACCGAAGTTTCCATCAAGTGTGTCCGTTTTCCTTACAGCTTAATACTTGTGATCCGTGAATTATTTTCACACCGGACTCTCACCTTTTATATTATCCCACATTTTATTATCTTTAAAACTCTTCACAAAGAATTCCTCTTGACCTGGTGGTGGGGTTCGAATATCTCGAATCTAAACTTACGGCTACCTTCTCTGTACAATGAGAAATACTGTTCAATACACGAAAGAGAAAGCACGTAATAAATTTAGCAAACTAATCAAAACGGAAATAAGGAAAAACAGAAGAGCTGCACTAAAAGGCAAAGGTACAGATTTATCACAACTGTCTGTTTAGTACTCTTCTGCACGGATTGGGAAACACTGACAAAACACATTAAGGTTTCCTTCTTGGATGCCCCTGTAAGAGTGAATATCAAATACAGGTTAGAGTATCAGAGACAGGGTAGAGTATCAGATACAGGGTAGAGTATCAAATACAGGATAGAGTATCAAATAAAGGGTAGAGTATCAAATACAGGGTAGAGTATCAAATAAAGGGTAGAGTATCAAATAAAGGGTAGAGTATCAAATACAGGGTAGAGTATCAAATAAAGGGTAGAGTATCAAATAAAGGGTAGAGTATCAAATACAGGGTAGAGTATCAAATAAAGGGTAGAGTATCAAAACAAAGTAGAGTATCAAATACAGGGTAGATTATCAAATACAAAGTAGAGTATCAAATACAGGGTAGATTATCAAATACAAAGTAGAGTATCAAATACAGGGTAGATTATCAAATACAAAGTACAGTATCAAATACAGGGTAGAATATCAACAACAGGGTAGAGTATCAAATGCCAAGAAGCGAGACGGTTCTTTTGCCGTTGATCCAGAAGGGACAAAATTAGCCCATTCTTAAGCCTTGCTACAGAAGTAACAAAATCTGGCCATTCTTAGATGATCTTGCTACAGAAGTAACAAAATTAGGTCTTTCTTAAGCCTTGCTACAGAACAAACGAAATTAAGCCATTCTTAAATCTTGCTACTAGAATGTAAACCCACTTCTGCTAAATTATTAAGGAAAAGAAAAGAAAAGAAGAAAAGAAAAGAAAAAAAAAGGAAAGAAAATGAAAGGAAAGGAAAGCTTCTATGAAATCTAATTTATTTCCGACCAGTCTCCTAGTTTCTGTTACTTTCGTATCACTGTATTTTCTAAACATTCTTTATGACAAAATGCATTTCCCACAAGAATGTGTGGTTTAGCATAACGCCTGACAAGGGATCTGAAAGTCATAGCGTCTACGACAGTTTTGGTAGGAAGGATTAAATCCGGATACTCGTAGCTTTAAGCCCGCCTTCCTTTTACGTCCTCTGTAATCCCGACTGAGAAGACAAAATGGAAATATTACATTGTTGTTAAGCTACCTGGTAAGATGCGTTTTACCCTTTCTCACGACGGAACCTGATACTCTTTCCGTGCCATAGACAGGATACTGGCGTAGTCGATTTTTAAAATTTGGTGCCAAATGCAGTATACTGCCACATGTTTTGTTTCATATAACTGCAGTTCACATTTTGGTTCGCTTGTTAACTGCTTATGTCCCTTTACAAAATGACGGAAGAGTGCTTAGTTACGACAGATTCGAGAGTGAAAAACGAAGTTTGTGACCGAGATATTTCAATTTTGGTGATGTAGATAGGGGTATGGACATGCCCTGTGACCAGACCACTGTTCCTGAATGTATCCCAAGTAGATCTAGACATATTAGACGACTGGAGAAGTAGTTAGGTTATTTCAGACATTATTTTAGCGAGAATGCAACATATCAAAGCAAGACAACTTCGACAGGTAGTTCTAGGCACCTCAAATGGTAAGTACTCTACATCTAGATCTACCCGATGATAGGAAGGACACAATTATTGTCTAAAAACATCACATTACTTCTTTTTTTCCTATTAAAAAAAAACTCTGTATTTAGGAAATCTTCATACATTGTTATATTTTTGAAACTTAATAAGTACACGGAAGTACAAGGAAATACTGTGTTTCATTCACTTTTACAAATATACCCCCTATACATATCAAGACCCGCAACTTTTACACTGGCACCCAACTGAACCTCCGCGTTTTGTCCCCCTAGCACGGAAAGAGTTTAACAATTACAGTAGCGAATGGTTGGTGAATGTAGTGTAAGCGACAAAATGGCCATGAGAGAACAATAATTGAGAGTTTGTTTCCTGCGACACGTGGAAGAAGCCAGGCGATGAGACGACTGGGCCTGTGATATACTAAAAACTGCAACTCGTTGGAGACAAATCAACGAAACTTTTCTTTTTTCATACTGGCTATCAAGATAGCAACGTTCTCTGTTGCTAAGGTTAGGCCATACCAGTGAATGAATAAAGTGATGTACATTCCCGAGTGTATAAACATTATGAGCATATGACAGTGAGTGGCCACAAAAGTACAGGGAGGTCAAAGATCGGGGGAGGTTTAACATCCTGGAGGGTGCAGAAAAACTGCTTGAGAAGACTAGATTAAGCATTTCCTATAAAAGCGAAGATTCAGTTGGGATCAGTCCCATAAAAGGCAATTAGAAAGTATCCGAAAACTTCTTAAGTATTTCTCTGTTTGAGAACTAGTATTCTCTAAAAATCTTGATTAGAGGAGAGTGTCCCATGAGCGAAAACTGTTTGCCTGTCTCTTGCGCTAAGTGTGGGTAACAGTGGCAAGTACATGTTTCTTCTTCTTCTTCTATGAGCAGATGCTGAAATCAGCAGCTTTCCCAGTCACTGAAGATTACTGCTGCAGACAAGACGTCTCCATTCCTCTCTGTCCTTGATCTTTCTTTGTCAAATGTTGATTCCAAGAACGCTTACATCTTCTTCTAGCCTGCCTCGCCATGGTTGTCTAGGTCTACTTCTTGGTCTGTCCCCTTTCATCATTTCTGTATAGGCCAACTTTATCGTAAATGTTTCGGTATTTGAAACTTGTATTCAGGCTGGTTATGTGCGTAATATACATTATTATTAAACTGCTATAGGAAGTCTGTGGCAGGGTGAATCATCATCATCATGTGCCGTGCCGACTGGCGTTGGCTATTATGCTTCTCCAGAGTACACGATCCTTCATGCAGGCCATCAGCTCAGTTGATGATCTCCTCTCACACCATCCCGTCAGACTGTCCAGTATCATTTCTCTTGGTCTTCCTCTTGATCTTCTTCCTTCTATTTTTCCTGTTGTTATAATATTTTCAATGCCCCCTCTTCTCATTGCATGTCCTATGAAAGTACATTGTCTCTCAGGGTGAATGCTGAGGGATAAAGGGCAAAATGGTAGACGGGTACGTTTGTTTGTTTGTTTGTTTGTTTGTTTGTTTGTTTGTTTGACAGAGAGAGAAAGAGAGAGAGACTTTCCTTGTAAACAATATTATTCTACTGTAGAACATAAAATTTGCTGTAATTGTTTAAAGTGATATTTTTTTTAAAAAACATTCATTAACAAACAAACAAACAAAAACACACACATATTAAAGTATGATCTCATCAAAGTTTGTTTTCCCTCTTATCCGCTTCCCTTGTCTGTTTCACCCCGAGTCGCTTAGTCATAACGTTTATGAGGATTTAGCTAAACTGCATGGCTTGTGCACATTCAATCTCTCTCTCTCTCTCTCTCTCTCTCTCTCTCTCTCTCTCTCTCTCTCTTACACACTCACTAACACTCACACGAAAACAATCTCTTGAGCAAAGTTCCAAATCTCACACCACCAGCAAGGCATCGCTTTTCTACAGGCAGAATCCGGCCAGAGACTGGCGACCAGACACGAAACACTGAACTCTGAAGATTAACCAGATCACACATACACATAAGGAAGCGGAGTCACAACAAAAGAACACACACACAAATCACAAAACTGAAAGCCTGTTCGACAAAGGATCTTTCGTGAAGGAAACGTAATATTTACTCCTGTTTTAACGCAAGGAAAAGTCCCACAACAAGCAGTTTTCTGTAGGCTCTGTTCACATCACAAATTAAAGATCACTCCCTTCGGATGGAACACACCCCCTCCCCCCCCCCCCCCCAAAGCTTCCAGTCCAGGCACAGCCCGCTCCGAACCGACATGAGGAACAAGTATAAATTATCCGAATTTATTTCTCAAACAGCGACTTAATGAATCATCATCATTCATTAGTTCTCCCTTCCCTCCTGCCTCCCAAATAAAAATAAAACACTTTACCACTGCAACATTCTGGCTGCTGACATACGAGACAGAAAACTGAATGGTACCCTATTGTATAAATAATTCCTTCTAGCGTCAGTAACGTATGTAGATGGTTTTGTAGAAAGTGCAAAGTTAAACAGCTGCTTCTGTGTGCTTTTATGTATTGATTTATCACATTCAAATTCAAACTACTATAAATCTAAATACAGACATCGAGCCATTTCCTGGATTAAAAAAATGGCGCCTGTGTTCATTATAAACTTGTTTGTGTAGGCTTTTTTTTAAATTTGGTAGTATGAAAGTTAAGTCAGATTGTAAAACTGCAACGAATAGACAGTATGAAAGCATATGTCACACAGTTATCTAAACATATGTACAGAAACAACACAGGTTTGGGAATGGCGGGGTTGAAAGCATCGAAGCCTTTGAGGCTGACACTGGTCGGTTCTAACCACATTCCCGCCGTCCCCCTGTCCTTAAGAATTCTCGCTGGTGATACAGAGTTGGAGGACACGCGCTGAGATCCTTTTCTTTCCAAAGAGATCGTATCATCCAGTAACTTATCGCAGTGAAGCGATGAAAGTAACTGTGCACTAAACAGTATCGATTCCGGTATCGCAGTGACACCTTAATGTCTGCTTAACAACTAAATACACAAATACAGACTGAATACAGTGAATGTTATACAACCGCAGGCTTCAACATACTAACATATGCAAGTAGATGCGGCTAAATACCGCAGTCATTAAGATATCACTACGATACCGGATTCGATACTGGGTTAGTGCACAGTTATTTTCCGAACGCACTGTATTTGTAACATTTTCCCCTCTAAGGAATATAAAGTTACGGTGCTGGCGTTCCTGCATCTCTCTATATGTACTAACGTTAACTTCTTCACAGCAACTGGTGCTGTGGTGAAGACACTGTCAAACAGATCTCGTGTAAAATAAGGTTCATGCTGTGCTGGTTTTCTTTACCTCACACAGGATTCACATCTCCTTCTGTCCAGGCTGAGGAAACTTGTCTGTTTTAACTGGGAGGGCCTGCTCTTCCAAATGCACCACTATGAGAAAGGCTGTGCCAGAATATGCTAATCCGCCAATAACACGCGAATATCCTTTTGTAAACCACCTATCACAAACGTGAATATGTAAACCAATCAGCATAAACTGTGCAATCCAAAGGTAGCCAATGAACCCAGACCTATAATCTAAATCCTGTTATACTGTTTCTCGAGCACAGAATGGTTCATTAACCTTGATAAAAGAACAATCTTTTGTTTAAACACGCCCACTTTCGTCCCGCTAAAAAAAGACACACATCAAATAACTGAATCCATGCGCCATCATTTTTCACCCTTTCATTACACGCAAGACTGACAGTGATCGGTAATCATTCTGCTCCATCATGTGAGATTCTTGATATACTCGTATCTCTAATCTCTTTCCTGTGCCACTAGGACAGTCCGTCCGTCTCTCCTCATCCCCCCCCCCCCCATTCGCTTTTCTCTTACCTTTTCCCCTGAATATGCCAGTATGTGCCACGACATGCAACTTGTGTACTCTCATGAGGACATCCAAGTTCAAACTGTGTCGGCGGGTCAATCAATAAAACATGATCTCCCCATACACAGAAACTAAACAAATGAAACAAGGTCCTACAGCTCAATGGATATCATATCTTGCGAGCTTCCGTCGTCGGTAGCTTCAGAAAGATAGACGGGAGGTCAAGCTGTGTAGAGAGAGCCACGTCTACTGACGTGTGCCGAAAACGCCCCTGACAGCTACAAAAAGAAGGACGAACCACCGCCGTAAGACTGACTACAGTAATAAAAGTAGATGGAGGTGTATGGTTTAGTTTTACAACACACACACACGCACAACTTAGAAAGGATGGGGTAAGTGGGCAAAAAAAAAAAAAACAAAGAAAGGCAGAAACCAAGAAGAGCACATACAAATACAAAAAAACATACAATAATCCAATATTTCGGCACAACCATTTTTTCAATGATCACATACAAAAACAACACAACACACAAAACGCGAAAAATAGATGAAAAATACAAACTTAGTTTTGGAGGGTTTTTTTTCCATCTCCTTCTAGTAAGACAGACGGGCACAAAATGCGTCCAGATAGACGTAGTAGAGCACAAAGTGGAAGCCAGCGATTGCCTGAGAAATGATATAAAGGGAGGGTCACAAAAGGTACCATATGCCAAATAACAAGGCGTTATGCCCCAGACAGCACCAGCGTGCCTCTACTGGATACCTATCGCCTTAAAAAAGCCCCCAAATGGCGCAGATAATAAAAGAATGAGAAGACAATATGGGGAGGGGTGGATGAAAGAAGGTTCAAAAAGAATAGAGAACACTAACATGACAAGACTGCTTGCTTGGGATGCCTAGACAAGGGAGATAACAAAGCCTACTAAGGGCTATTGTTTCCGCCCACTTTCCTTATTCTTTCCATCTTTTTGTAAAGCTGAACCATATACCCCCATCTACTTTCACGACAGCTACAAACAACAGAATGCTTTTTTTCCCCTACAAAAGTGCTAACATATTTTTTTTATATAACTCTAATAATTTCTCTTCCAAAACCTCGGTCAGCGCGATCAGTGTCGAAACAAAAGTGCAGAGGTCAAACACTTTCATTCCTGATGTTGTGTGTTTTTTTTTTTCAGCCATGAAAATGTTCTCTGGCTTATATGCGAAAATAAAAGTAACAATACCACGGCCAATGGTTTTCAAACTTTTTTAGGTCGTTGATCTTAAAGCTGAAGAATACGTCGTGGGCCTTCTACCCCGTACACTTCCTAGCCGCTATCTCAGTCATTTGCATATCATCTTGCGGAACTCTGCCTCCTAACAGCTCTCTTGTAGACCTCTCGGTTGTGAACAAGATACCCTGCTGTTGATGCATCCATTCGCAGATCATCAACGATGTCTTGCAGCCATCTTCGCCTTGATCTTCCTCTCTTTCTTTTTCCCATTTTGTAACCTTCCAAGACCGTCTTCTCTAAATTACCATGACGTTTAATGTGTCCAGAATATTTAAGTTTTCTGTTTAATCTTCCTCACTAGCCAACCTTCTTCAGCCGGTATCTACAAAATAAAAAACACACTCACTCACACACACACATACATTTCTCCTATTCTCTATAATCTTGACCTGCTGCTGCTCACCCACGGCTCTTCCTAGACTCCCCAGCCTGGGAAAGAGATAACCTACATTGCTAAAACACTACTAGGACGTACAGAACACTGAATTCAACAAAACAAAACAAAAACTGCCTCGGTGCTATTTTAAAATAAACATTTCAAAGGTTAAATCAGTCAATGTCCCAGGTTGGAATGATTTACAAATTCAATACAGGAACATTTTAGGGCTGATCAATCGTGCAATTAACGCGTTAAAATTTCTGCGATTAATTTTTAACGCAACACCTAAACGCGTTAATTTTAGTATGACTAATACCGGCAGCGCTTCGTGTGTTGTTAAACTAATGAACCCGCGCCAAATTAATCTATTAATAGTCGAGTGTGGGTGCGTGTGTCTGTGTGGGGTCAACGGGGTCAGCGGGGTCAACTTCGCTGCACTGTTTTCAATTTCCTTGTCTGTACCTCTCCTCCTCGATTCCCGCCGTTGTGCTAAAGAATTATTGGTGGTAGGGCAATGGCCGATACGTCCGCAAAAATCCAGAACAATAAACAGCCTGCACATGGATACAACTGGAAAACATCCGGACATAGGGCGAGAGGACAACCAAGGGAAAAAAGAGGGCAAATAGAGTGAAAGACAACACTGGCGAAACACAGCATGACAGCCACCAAAGCTTCTCACATCGCTCTGGTCAGATGTGTGAAACTCCGTGTGAGGCTAATGGAGGACGAAGAAGAAGAAGAAGAGCAGTGTTTCGTGCTGAAGGATTCCTTTCTAACGCTCCGTAACCCTGGAGCTAGAACGGCAGTATCTGATGAGGATTCTGTCAGCACTGTACGTCTCAAAGATGCATTTTTTTTTTTCTGACTGACCTCCAACGACGCAAAACTGCTCAGCCTCTCGCGCCTTGTAACTCCCATTATGCTCGAGACCCCATGTTTCAAAAACAAAAGCAAAAAAAAAAAAAATCTTAAACGCTTGAGAAAACACAAAATAAACAAGCAAGTTCTGTAACAGCTCCGTCCAACTTGATAGTGATCAACGCGCGCCCGCCGTACAAATCTCGTCCAATCGCGTATAATCTCCTTCTTCACAGTGTTCGTACTTAAGGCATTTCGCCAAAATATTACATATTCCGAATTTCACATATTTAGAGACGGGACTCTCTCTCTCTCTCTCTCTCTTTCACAGCCCGTCTCACTGACTTGGATTCATTACACTGGACGTTTGTACAGGAAAACGGGCTAGGTTAGCTAGAAAACATCCCACGGCCACTCCTGTTCTTTCTGCATGGCTGTTTTCCGTATCTGTATACACGTTGATAATAAAACAGGTGCGCCCCTTGAGCCGACCAATGTAAATAAACTGATCTGTTTAAGCAGCTGGCTAAACAAATAATTTAACAGTCAAAGAATCAATTAATATTCCTCCACAGACAGCATTTATTGAAAGAGCCAAAATGAGCAAACTTTGCTTTGTGATGTGACTCGGTAATAACTATCAAAAAAAAAAAAGGCTAACTGTGAGCTGTTGATTGATTAGACTGTCAATTCAATTATTTATGTTGCACAAAACTATTGTTAAACTAACTAGAATACATTAAAACGCGCAAGCCAGCGGTTATTACCACTGCTTTTGTATTACAGAGAATGTCTGAGCTATTTCTGCTTAATAGAACAATATTTAATATCCCTGAAAAAAAAAACATATGCTGCTAATTTCGAGGTAGGCCGACTTGTTCAAGACAGGATTGGCTGGGGAACCTTTGTTGACGTCTTATGCTTCAATGGGAGTACAGAGGACTGATGATGATGATGAATTTCGATTAGAAATTGTATCCGTGGAAGTAACTACGATTAATTTCTTTTAATAGAACAACAGCTCAATATATTTCGTTCCGTCTCTCTCTCTCTCTCTCTCTCTCTCTCTCTCTGTGAGTGTGTGTGTGTGTGTATGTATAGCATATACATAAAGTATATATAATTAGATGTAATTAACGACCACGAGAAGCACAGCAGTCCCTCATAACCTAGCCCAAGAACAAGCAAAGTGTAGCTACAGATCAATTGTTGGACTGGTGTTCCTATCTCTCTCTCTCTCTCTCTCTCTCTCCAGCTCCCCTTCAGCTGAATACTGTGTAATGTTCAGACACGCCGTTCTATCGATGACTCATCGCTGGCTTGTAGAACCGCCAGACATCATTCCATCGATATGGATTCGGTACCTCAGCAATAATGCTGTGCTAGATTCGGAAGAGAGAGGGTAGGAGGTGAATGGATGACGTCTGTACTCTTTTGAATGTTTGTCCTCTCTCCCCCCCCCCCCCCCCCCCTCCCGGTTTTCTATCCTTGTCCAGCTTAGAAATATTTCGTGTACTTCACTTTTTTAACATAAAACATTCGAGTCTTAAATGTATTTATATCTTATGTTGTATGCCGATTTCGATAAAGGTAATCAGCGACCCATAGCTGATATGCCAGCGTCAGGGTTAGCGAACCATAGCTAACCAAGACACTGTGTCACCTCTCCGTGGTACCCCCCAGTAACAGACATAGTCTGGCTAACGGGGCAGGGATCGCCATAGTTCCCATGGTGGTGGAGTCTGCAAAAGAAGCACTGCACACGCCCTGCTTTTTAGATGTACTCCGGGACTGAAAAAGCAGCCGCCATAACCCGCTCCCAAGCCGATACTATGCTGTGCCTCAACATCTCTACAGCATCGGCTGCAAAGAACAAAAGCCCGCAGTTACAGGGAGTTCATACAAGTACTAGATCTCTTATGTTGTATAGCATTTGTATTGTGATGCACAAATTTTCTGTAAAATCTTCATTGCCTATACGTCTTCTTTACCTTTTGTCTGCGTCACTTTCTTTCTTGCCTGTATCATGTAGGCGCTACTGTCTTCCCCTTGCCTATATGTCAGCGCTACTGTCTTCTTTCCCTGTATGTTTGCGTTACTGTCTTCCTTGCCTATATGCCTGCGCTACTGTCTTCCTTGTCTGTATGTTTGCGTTACTGTCTTCCTTGTCTGTATGATTGCGTTACTGTCTTCCTTGCCTGTATGATTGCGCTACTGTCTTCCTTGCTTGTATCTCTGCGTTACTGTTTTTCCTTGTCTATATGCCTGCGCTACTGTCTTCCTTGCCTGTATGTCTGCGTTACTGTCTTCCTTCCCTGTATCTCTGCGTTACTGTTTTCCTTGCCTATATGCCTGCGCTACTGTCTTCCTTGCCTGTATGTCGGCGTTACTGTCTTCCTTCCCTGTATCTCTGCGTTACTGTTTTCCTTGCCTATATGCCTGCGCTACTGTCTTCCTTGCCTGTATGTCTGCGTTACTGTCTTCCTTCCCTGTATCTCTGCGTTACTGTTTTCCTTGTCTATATGCCTGCGCTACTGTCTTCCTTGCCTGTATGTCTGCGTTACTGTCTTCCTTCCCTGTATCTTTGCGTTACTGTTTTCCTTGCCTATATGCCTGCGCTACTGTCTTCCTTGCCTGTATGTTTGCGTTACTGTCTTCCTTGCCTATATGCCTGCGCTACTGTCTTCCTTGCCTGTATGTTTGCGTTACTGTCTTCCTTGTCTGTATGATTGCGTTACTGTCTTCCTTGCTTGTATGATTGCGTTACTGTCTTCCTTGTCTGTATGATTGCGTTACTGTCTTCCTTGCTTGTATGATTGCGTTACTGTCTTCCTTGCCTGTATGATTGCGTTACTGTCTTCCTTGCTTGTATGATTGCGTTACTGTCTTCCTTGCCTGTATGTTTGCGTTAGTGTCTTCCTTCCCTGTATCTCTGCGTTACTGTCTTCCTTGCCTGTATGTTTGCTTTACTGTCTTCCTTGCCTGTATGTTTGCGTTACTGTGTTTCTTGACTGTATGTCTGCGTTAATATCCTTCTTGCATGTATCTATGCATTACTGTCTTCCTTGCCTGTATGTTTGCGTTACTGTCTTCCTTTCCTGTATGTTTGCGTTATTGTCTTTCTTGCCTGTATGTCTGCGTTAATATCCTTCTTGCATGTATCTCTGCGTTACTAGCCATCTTGTCTGTATGTCTGCGTTAATATCCTTCTTGCATGTATCTCTGCGTTACTAGCCATTTTATCTGTATGTCTGCGTTACTATCCTTCTTATCTGTATGTCAAGCAGTCATATCTTCCCTGCCTATATCCTCGTGTAAGCGCCAGTGTTTCTTGCGCGTGTCCATGTAAGTGTCTGTCTTCCTTGTGTATTTGTTCACATAAAAATCTGCCTTTCCTGCCTGACTGTCCACAACGTCTGTCTTCCGTGCCTTTATGTTCATATACTTGACTGTTTTCCTTATATTTATGTCCACGTAAAGGTATTTTTCCCCTTGCCTTGTATGTTCATGTAGGTGTCGGTCTTCTTTGACTGTATGTTGAGTTACTCGTCTGTCTTCTTTGACTGTATGTTGAGTTACTCGTCTGTCTTCTTTGACTGCGTGTTCATGTAACCTTCATCCTTCTTACTAGAATTTGCCATATTTTTGTCAGCCTGTTTTCCTTGCATGAGGGTACATTTTCCCACCTTCAACCAAATATCTACTAGTCCCTTATTTATACGATGCCTCACTTCTTCTTCTTCTTCTTCTTTGGATCTCCATGCCTGCTATTTCTTTCCTGTCTTTCCATCTGTCAATTTTAACTCTCTCTCTTTTCTGTCCCTCTTCTCTCTCCGCGTCACACACACACACACACTCTCTCTCTCTCTCTTCCTCCCTCCCTCCTCCCCCCTCCCCCAACCCTTCTATCTCTTGCATGTCCATATTTCGTCTAACGATTTCTTCTGTATCTATCCCACTCAAACTTCACATGGTCTTCTTTAGCTTTTCTTTTTTTTTTTTTTTGCTCGTTTATTTCTTCCATTCTTCTGTAAGCATCTACACATATTTTCATGTATACCAAAACAAGGATGGAAATGGAATGGGTCGCATACTCTTTAAAAAGACAACTGTCACTCGACGGGCACCTGATGGAGAGAGAGAAGGGGAGAGAGTGAAAGAGAGGAGGAAACGTACGCCAAAGTCAAACTGCTCATAAAAAAAAAGAAAAGGTGTTTGTGGAAAACCCTTGCGGAAGTTCCATGTGCCTTGGTCACTTAAGGTTCAGAGGCACAGAGAGAGAGATTTTTACAGTACTTTCCTGCCAATAGACAGGCATGATTTACAACCAAAAAATAAACTAGCCTAACCCTATAATTTGTACACAAACTTCAAAATAAGTAGTTTTCATTTAACAAGCACTGTAAACTCTTTTTTAATTAAAAAAAAAAAAATTGTAAATTTACAATAAGGAATCAATGGTCGGAAAAACGAACCGTCGTAAAGCGAGGACGTCGTAAAGCGGGAACTATGCGTGCCATGTACTCGCCTGATACTGCCGTCAAACGAATAACCCCAGTATAATTATGCCGCCTCATCTCCTTCGAGGTTTTCTGCTAAATGGATGCTTTGGTGGCCTAGAAATCTACTCTCTGACAGAACCTAGTACATCGGTGCTTAAAGCGGAAGGAGGTTTTCTTGTCTCATTCTTTGAGAATCTCATTATTCATTTCCTGGCGCTCGCGCTCCTTCTTCGGGGCGTCCGCCCACTCCATTAAACCAATGTATACCGCCATAGTGACATCTGTTATTATTTCCACACATTTCCGCCGCCACAGTTTCCTCTTTCCTCGTGCACTCCGACTTCCTTCTACGACAAACTTAATCAGACTGTGCAAGTGCTGGCAAGCATGTGTTTCTCTGTGTGTGAGTGTGTGTGTGTGTGCCTCTCTTTGTCTCTTGACCTGCTGCAGCAGTTTTCCTCGGTGTGTGCGCATTTCCGGACATGCGCGTGTCTCGGGGATGACGTTAAACAGTTTCCTCCAGGTTTCGGTGGCAATAAAATAGCATCAATCCCAGAACATTACTCTTACGCCAGCTCTGATTGGGCTAATCCAATGTTTTCTAAATTGGGCGTTGGAAAAGAGCAAGGGGGGGGGGGGTGAAAGAAAAAAGATCACTTGGTTGAGGGGGGGGAGCAGTGCAAGAGAAGGGAGCAGTAGGGAGGCGTTGAGGAGAAAATGAAGCAGCAGACCCAGGGGGGGCGGGCATTAATACCTCCCTTCTTAACACTTTTCAGCCTGATGTGCCCCTAGGTGAAACTCATCAATCACATTAAAAGCTGAGAAAACAATGAAGCAGGTGACTTATAAGTGTACCCCTTCATACTGTTAAGTAAACTGGTTTGCCGGCTGACATTTTTCACTCTTAATACACATCCTAGTTTAACAGGTCATTATACGAGTACTCAGGGAGGGAGGTTGGGGTGGGAGTGGGACAGGAGTTGAGGATGCGCTGTGGGAAGAAAGGGGGCGGCAGCAGGAACAAGACTAGGAAACACTGGTCTGGTCTATGAACACGGTGTAGGTGTACGGGACTATCTTCAGATGATGCAGTCGTCGCAGACACGCAAGTCTATAATGATTAGCTATAACTAAGAGCGGTCTGCTTACTTTACTGCCTAAAGTAAATATAATGAGCTTTGATTTCTTCTCTAAATCTGGCGGCCAGCAAAGATGTTTTGCTTCATCTCAGCTCAAGAGCAAGTTCATTTTTTGTTGTTGTTTTGCTTCACTTTCTAGAAGTGTGGAGAATGAAAGGCATATTTTACAGTTTTTTTTTTTGTTGTTACAAAACACGATTTTCAAAACACAGAGAGAAGGAGAGGGAGATGGGGGGGGGAGGGAGGGGGAGAAAGAGAGAATATTTATGAAACAAGTAAAAATGATGACTAGAGAAAGAGAGACAAAAGGGCAGAGTGAGAAGGAATTAGTTTGTTTTTTTTAATGAGCGGTTTAATGTAACGGTTCTTAATCTGGGTGGGGGGTGGGGAGGGGTGTGCATGGACCAGCAATTAGACTGACTCCAGTTTTGTACAAAAATCTGACCATCATTTAAGTTGTATTTCTTGCTTTACTTTTACCCAGGGGTGGAGGGGATCCACAGCTATAATTTGGCGGGAAAAGGGTGCACCAATGTCCTGATTCCTGTGCTTGGATCGATCCTGTGATGGGTTCCAACGCTAGAACCGAGTCCAGATGTCTTGACATCAACGGCCGACGGAGTTTAAAATTTCCTAGAATTATATAATGCGGGTTAGTCACAGCCTAAATAAGTCGTTCTGTTTCATCATCATCATGTGCGGGGCCGTGCCGACTGGCGTTAGCTATTATGTTTCTCCACAGTACCCGATCCCTCATGTAAGCCATCAATCAGTTCAGTTGGTGATCTCCTCTCACACCATCTCGTCAGACTGTCCAGTATCATTTCTCTCGGTCTTCCTCTCGCTCTTCTTCCTTCTATTTTTCCTGTTGTTACAATATTTTCAATGCCCCCTCTTCGTACTTCATGCCCCATGAAAGTACACTCGTTTTTGTTTGTTTGTTTGTTTTGGTTTTTTACAGGATTTTTTTTTTGTCTCTCCAGGTCTTCTCATACATTCTTCATTAATAATCTTTGCTGTCGAGGGAATTCGCAACATTCTTCTAATAAACTACATTTCTGCTGCTTCCAGTGATCTTTGTGCAGACTTGTCTATTGTCCATGATTCACTTCCATATAACAAGATAGGTTCAATATAGCATTTTAGAACACGTTTTCTAACATTCATTGATAAGGATGTGTTGTGTAATATGCTTCTCATTCTCTGAAATGCTGTCTTTGCTTGGCCTATTCTGTTTTTAATTTCTATTCTGCATTTCCAACCTAAGTTATTACTGCTTCAAGGTATCTGAACTTCTGCACCCGATTTAGGATAGTTTCACGTAAATTTTTACTGCACATTTGGTGGATTCTGTTTCACAGTCTCTGTCTTTTTGATGTTCAAGGTGAGGCTTTTCTGTTCACTTTCTTTAGCGACTATATCGAAGAGATTTTGCAGGTCTTGTTGGTTCTCAGCTATCAGTACTGTCAGCATACCGAAGATTGTTAATACTGCATCCTCCAATTTTTATATCTGATTCAATAATGATTGTTATTAGAATATGCTCGCCGTACAGAAAAAATCAGACCTGGAGATAGTACACATCCTTGTCGCACTCCTTGTTTTATTGGTCGATATTTTCCAGTTTTATTTTCAACCGGAATCGCTGTTTCCTGCTGCCCGTATGTTTTACTATTCTCGTGTCTTTGTTGTCAGTGTTTATGCCTTCAAGTATTTTAATAATCTCATCATGTTTTTCGAATGCCTTGGCGTAATCAATGAAACATAAATAGAGATCTTTTGTACTTCTATAAAACTCTGTGTTCGCAACGCATAAATGGCATCGTGCACTCCCTTTCCTAGAACAAATCCGAACCTTTCACCTGCTATTTCCATTTTTTTTTTTTTATTTGTTCCCTTCTAATAATCGTCTTCTCTGGCCAGTCTTGAACCAGACACGTCAGAACTCGAGCAGAGACAACCGGTCAGAGCAGCGAGGGTCAGTCTCACGCCGGAGGCGGCAGAAGAACAGACATCGCAGACGAAACATGACAACTTCAACAGGGGCTCCCTTCAAATCTTCGGCAGCCAGATCATCAGAATATGATCTCCGCTTAGTTCCCAGGTCAGCGCGCTGAGTTTGATTTGGAATTTAGTTCAACAAGGGCAACTTTACTTGTTCTGCTCAATGATATCATCGGGCGCCTAGCTGGCAGATGGATAAATAAATGTGTCTGTCAACATGAAGGTCTTACTACTCTTTCTTGCTAACGCGGAGTGTCTGAAGAAATGTTGAAGTGGCAGCGAACGCGCAGACTTAAATAATAATAATAATAAGAGAAGGAGATGAACAATAAAGTAAACTATATACAAATACACCAACAATTTCTTCAGTCCAATACTGGGTAGCTAAATGAAAGATCGCAAAACTTACCTACGTGAAAGTAATAGGAAATCCGTTTAACCTCTCTCGGCCATGTCGTCTTGTTAAGCTGAGTTCAATTCACCGTGCTATTACTTTGATTTGCAAATATTCTTTACAAATGATGGGATAACCTACTAACGTGTTCTGTTTGATGGGATAACCTACTAACGTGTTCTGTTTGATGGGATAACCTACTAACGTGTTCTGTTTGATGGGATAACCTACTAACGTGTTCTGTTTGATGGGATAACCTACTAACGTGTTCTGTTTGATGGGATAACCTACTAACGTGTTCTGTTTGATGGGATAACCTACTAACGTGTTCTGTTGATGGGATAACCTACTAACGTGTTCTGTTTGATGGGATAACCTACTAACGTGTTCTGTTGATGGGATAACCTACTAACGTGTTCTGTTGATGGGATAACCTACTAACGTGTTCTGTTTGATGGGATAACCTACTAACGTGTTCTGTTGATGGGATAACCTACTAACGTGTTCTGTTTGATGGGATAACCTACTAACGTGTTCTGTTGATGGGATAACCTACTAACGTGTTCTGTTTGATGGGATAACCTACTAACGTGTTCTGTTGATGGGATAACCTACTAACGTGTTCTGTTTGATGGGATAACCTACTAACGTGTTCTGTTTGATGGGATAACCTACTAACGTGTTCTGTTGATGGGATAACCTACTAACGTGTTCTGTTTGATGGGATAACCTACTAACGTGTTCTGTTGATGGGATAACCTACTAACGTGTTCTGTTTGATGGGATAACCTACTAACGTGTTCTGTTTGATGGGATAACCTACTAACGTGTTCTGTTGATGGGATAACCTACTAACGTGTTCTGTTTGATGGGATAACCTACTAACGTGTTCTGTTTGATGGGATAACCTACTAACGTGTTCTGTTGATGGGATAACCTACTAACGTGTTCTGTTGATGGGATAACCTACTAACGTGTTCTGTTGATGGGATAACCTACTAACGTGTTCTGTTGATGGGATAACCTACTAACGTGTTCTGTTGATGGGATAACCTACTAACGTGTTCTGTTGATGGGATAACCTACTAACGTGTTCTGTTGATGGGATAACCTACTAACGTGTTCTGTTTGATGGGATAACCTACTAACGTGTTCTGTTTGATGGGATAACCTACTAACGTGTTCTGTTTGATGGGATAACCTACTAACGTGTTCTGTTGATGGGATAACCTACTAACGTGTTCTGTTTGATGGGATAACCTACTAACGTGTTCTGTTGATGGGATAACCTACTAACGTGTTTGTTGATGGGATAACCTACTAACGTGTTCTGTTTGATGGGATAACCTACTAACGTGTTCTGTTTGATGGGATAACCTACTAACGTGTTCTGTTTGATGGGATAACCTACTAACGTGTTCTGTTGATGGGATAACCTACTAACGTGTTCTGTTTGATGGGATAACCTACTAACGTGTTCTGTTGATGGGATAACCTACTAACGTGTTCTGTTTGATGGGATAACCTACTAACGTGTTCTGTTGATGGGATAACCTACTAACGTGTTCTGTTTGATGGGATAACCTACTAACGTGTTCTGTTTGATGGGATAACCTACTAACGTGTTCTGTTTGATGGGATAACCTACTAACGTGTTCTGTTTGATGGGATAACCTACTAACGTGTTCTGTTGATGGGATAACCTACTAACTTGTCTATTGTCCATGATTCACTTCCATATAACAAGATAGGTTCAATATAGCATTTTAGAACACGTTTTCTAACATTCATTGATAAGGATGTGTTGTGTAATATGCTTCTCATTCTCTGAAATGCTGTCTTTGCTTGGCCTATTCTGTTTTTAATTTCTATTCTGCATTTCCAACCTAAGTTATTACTGCTTCAAGGTATCTGAACTTCTGCACCCGATTTAGGATAGTTTCACGTAAATTTTTACTGCACATTTGGTGGATTCTGTTTCACAGTCTCTGTCTTTTTGATGTTCAAGGTGAGGCTTTTCTGTTCACTTTCTTTAGCGACTATATCGAAGAGATTTTGCAGGTCTTGTTGGTTCTCAGCTATCAGTACTGTCAGCATACCGAAGATTGTTAATACTGCATCCTCCAATTTTTATATCTGATTCAATAATGATTGTTATTAGAATATGCTCGCCGTACAGAAAAAATCAGACCTGGAGATAGTACACATCCTTGTCGCACTCCTTGTTTTATTGGTCGATATTTTCCAGTTTTATTTTCAACCGGAATCGCTGTTTCCTGCTGCCCGTATGTTTTACTATTCTCGTGTCTTTGTTGTCAGTGTTTATGCCTTCAAGTATTTTAATAATCTCATCATGTTTTTCGAATGCCTTGGCGTAATCAATGAAACATAAATAGAGATCTTTTGTACTTCTATAAAACTCTGTGTTCGCAACGCATAAATGGCATCGTGCACTCCCTTTCCTAGAACAAATCCGAACCTTTCACCTGCTATTTCCATTTTTTTTTTTTATTTGTTCCCTTCTAATAATCGTCTTCTCTGGCCAGTCTTGAACCAGACACGTCAGAACTCGAGCAGAGACAACCGGTCAGAGCAGCGAGGGTCAGTCTCACGCCGGAGGCGGCAGAAGAACAGACATCGCAGACGAAACATGACAACTTCAACAGGGGCTCCCTTCAAATCTTCGGCAGCCAGATCATCAGAATATGATCTCCGCTTAGTTCCCAGGTCAGCGCGCTGAGTTTGATTTGGAATTTAGTTCAACAAGGGCAACTTTACTTGTTCTGCTCAATGATATCATCGGGCGCCTAGCTGGCAGATGGATAAATAAATGTGTCTGTCAACATGAAGGTCTTACTACTCTTTCTTGCTAACGCGGAGTGTCTGAAGAAATGTTGAAGTGGCAGCGAACGCGCAGACTTAAATAATAATAATAATAAGAGAAGGAGATGAACAATAAAGTAAACTATATACAAATACACCAACAATTTCTTCAGTCCAATACTGGGTAGCTAAATGAAAGATCGCAAAACTTACCTACGTGAAAGTAATAGGAAATCCGTTTAACCTCTCTCGGCCATGTCGTCTTGTTAAGCTGAGTTCAATTCACCGTGCTATTACTTTGATTTGCAAATATTCTTTACAAATGATGGGATAACCTACTAACGTGTTCTGTTGATGGGATACCTACTAACGTGTTCTGTTTGATGGGATAACCTACTAACGTGTTCTGTTTGATGGGATAACCTACTAACGTGTTCTGTTTGATGGGATAACCTACTAACGTGTTCTGTTTGATGGGATAACCTACTAACGTGTTCTGTTTGATGGGATAACCTACTAACGTGTTCTGTTTGATGGGATAACCTACTAACGTGTTCTGTTTGATGGGATAACCTACTAACGTGTTCTGTTGATGGGATAACATACTAACGTGTTCTGCTTGATGGTTTAACCTATTAATGTGTTCTGCTTGATGGTTTAACCTACTAACGTGTTCTGTTTGATGGGATAACCTACTAACGTGTTCTGTTTGATGGGATAACCTACTAACGTGTTCTGTTTGATGGGATAACCTACTAACGTGTTCTGTTTGATGGGATAACCTACTAACGTGTTCTGTTTGATGGGATAACCTACTAACGTGTTCTGTTTGATGGGATAACCTACTAACGTGTTCTGTTGATGGGATAACCTACTAACGTGTTCTGTTGATGGGATAACCTACTAACGTGTTCTGTTGATGAGATAACCTACTAACATGTTCTGTTTGATGGGATAACCTACTAACATGTTCTGCTTGATGGGATAACCTACTAACATGTTCTGTTGATGGGATAACCTACTAACATGTTCTGTTGATGGGATAACCTACTAACATGTTCTGTTGATGGGATAACCTACTAACATGTTCTGTTGATGGGATAACCTACTAACATGTTCTGCTTGATGAGATAACCTACTAACATGTTCTGTTGATGGGATAACCTACTAACATGTTCTGCTTGATGGGATAACCTACTAACATGTTCTGCTTGATGAGATAACCTACTAACATGTTCTGCTTGATGAGATAACCTACTAACATGTTCTGTTGATGGGATAACCTACTAACATGTTCTGCTTGATGGTTTAACCTACTAACATGTTCTGCTTGATGGGATAACCTACTAACATGTTCTGCTTGATGAGATAACCTACTAACATGTTCTGCTTGATGGGATAACCTACTAGTGTGTTCTGCTTGATGGGATGAATGTTAAATAAACGTTAATGGTTCACAAGATGATCCTGATGTCTTTAATATCATGAAATAAATGGACGGACGTAACAGAAACATCTTAATTGGAAAAAAAAAGTGGAGATAGATTTATGACAACGTTAACGCTGAAATGCGATTATTAAACAATAAGGTAAAATCATATCATATTTCCCTATGGAAATTATTTACAAATGAACTCTGGATATACAATAATTCCGCTTTGGAAACAGTATAATTCTACGATGGAATTTATATCTTATAATTACTCAATGGACCTTTTTTTACACCATTATGGAAATATAATTCAACTATGGATACGTAAAAACGTATTTTATGAGCAATAAAAGCACCTGGGGAAATATTATAATCCCACAAATGATATTTTATTAATTCCATATGTTGACTACGTTACAGAGGTACACAGGAAAAAAGGTTCAAAAGCACAGCCCTAATGGAATCATCGTATGACTCAGGTCTCAAACCATACTGTTCATCCACTATCCCTTGTGGTAGTATTTCTGCCTGTTATTGAAATATCGCACCGCAGGCTATTTTTGTGATTTTTTTTTCTCTATTTTTATTTTCTCGTTTGTGAACTCTGTCAGACAAATGACATGAGAGGGGGAGGAGGGAGGGAGGGAGGGAGAGAGAGAGAGGAATGTATTTAATCTATCTGGCTCAAGTTTAAAAAATAATGCACTGGAAAGTAAAATTTGGCACATACGGCTATTTGTGATCGCATACTGCCTTGTCACAGATTTCAAAGATAAAGCACGGTATATACACAGCCCATGAGCAACAAGCAAAAGAGAACATGTACCACAACAACTTCCTGGACAAAAAAGGAGGCTGCCCCGGTTATTTCCTGCATTGGTTATACAGATGGCAAACTTTAAAATCACACAGCTCTTGCACTTCACCACAAGAGATAACACACGTGTTGGATTTATCTTTATCCCACATATTTACATTATGTGTATACATTATTTACGTATACACTGTGTTTTCTTTCTTTTACCACCTTTCATCACGTCCAACTCTCTCTCTCTCTCTCTCTCTCTCTCTCTCTCTCTCTCTACCTTCTCATATGAAACTCTTTCCGCTATGTCAGATTAATCATTTCGACAATTTCCTCTCGGTTGTTAACTTTTAAAAAAAAGAAGAAAAAGAAAATGGGCCGCTCTGTCAACTTTTCTGGTATGATTTTCACTTGTGGCAGCCAGCCCGACCTTGGCACACAAACAGCGACAGCTTCTCCGTCTGCCTGTGAGCAGAAACTAGACGGCGCTTATGGCTGACAGCACACACATATAATGATGGAACGGAGCTGATTTTCCTAGCTTTCTCATTCTCGCTGTTCAGTCTGCTAACTTTTACAACAGAAACCCGCGGAAACTAATGGGGAGCTCTGTTATCGGCGAGCTCTATCATCATCATCATCAAGTGCTACGTCTGAAAGCGATGGCGATCACCACAGTTCTTGACGTCATTTGTCATCTTTGACAGCAGCTTTCTGGCATGCTGTGGTCTTAACTCTGCCCAACGTGTTCTGCTTGATGAGATAACCTACTAACGTGTTCTGCTTGATGGGATAACCTACTAACATGTTCTGCTTGATGGTTTAACCTACTAACATGTTCTGTTGATGGGATAACCTACTAACATGTTCTGCTTGATGAGATAACCTACTAACATGTTCTGTTGATGGGATAACCTACTAACATGTTCTGTTGATGGGATAACCTACTAACATGTTCTGTTGATGGGATAACCTACTAACATGTTCTGTTGATGGGATAACCTACTAACATGTTCTGTTGATGGGATAACCTACTAACATGTTCTGTTGATGGGATAACCTACTAACATGTTCTGCTTGATGAGATAACCTACTAACATGTTCTGTTGATGGGATAACCTACTAACATGTTCTGCTTGATGGGATAACCTACTAACATGTTCTGCTTGATGAGATAACCTACTAACATGTTCTGCTTGATGAGATAACCTACTAACATGTTCTGTTGATGGGATAACCTACTAACATGTTCTGCTTGATGGTTTAACCTACTAACGTGTTCTGCTTGATGGGATAACCTACTAACATGTTCTGCTTGATGAGATAACCTACTAACATGTTCTGCTTGATGGGATAACCTACTAGTGTGTTCTGCTTGATGGGATGAATGTTAAATAAACGTTAATGGTTCACAAGATGATCCTGATGTCTTTAATATCATGAAATAAATGGACGGACGTAACAGAAACATCTTAATTGGAAAAAAAAAGTGGAGATAGATTTATGACAACGTTAACGCTGAAATGCGATTATTAAACAATAAGGTAAAATCATATCATATTTCCCTATGGAAATTATTTACAAATGAACTCTGGATATACAATAATTCCGCTTTGGAAACAGTATAATTCTACGATGGAATTTATATCTTATAATTACTCAATGGACCTTTTTTTACACCATTATGGAAATATAATTCAACTATGGATACGTAAAAACGTATTTTATGAGCAATAAAAGCACCTGGGGAAATATTATAATCCCACAAATGATATTTTATTAATTCCATATGTTGACTACGTTACAGAGGTACACAGGAAAAAAGGTTCAAAAGCACAGCCCTAATGGAATCATCGTATGACTCAGGTCTCAAACCATACTGTTCATCCACTATCCCTTGTGGTAGTATTTCTGCCTGTTATTGAAATATCGCACCGCAGGCTATTTTTGTGATTTTTTTTTCTCTATTTTTATTTTCTCGTTTGTGAACTCTGTCAGACAAATGACATGAGAGGGGGAGGAGGGAGGGAGGGAGGGAGAGAGAGAGAGGAATGTATTTAATCTATCTGGCTCAAGTTTAAAAAATAATGCACTGGAAAGTAAAATTTGGCACATACGGCTATTTGTGATCGCATACTGCCTTGTCACAGATTTCAAAGATAAAGCACGGTATATACACAGCCCATGAGCAACAAGCAAAAGAGAACATGTACCACAACAACTTCCTGGACAAAAAAGGAGGCTGCCCCGGTTATTTCCTGCATTGGTTATACAGATGGCAAACTTTAAAATCACACAGCTCTTGCACTTCACCACAAGAGATAACACACGTGTTGGATTTATCTTTATCCCACATATTTACATTATGTGTATACATTATTTACGTATACACTGTGTTTTCTTTCTTTTACCACCTTTCATCACGTCCAACTCTCTCTCTCTCTCTCTCTCTCCTCTCTCTCTCTCTCTCTCTACCTTCTCATATGAAACTCTTTCCGCTATGTCAGATTAATCATTTCGACAATTTCCTCTCGGTTGTTAACTTTTAAAAAAAAAGAAGAAAAAGAAAATGGGCCGCTCTGTCAACTTTTCTGGTATGATTTTCACTTGTGGCAGCCAGCCCGACCTTGGCACACAAACAGCGACAGCTTCTCCGTCTGCCTGTGAGCAGAAACTAGACGGCGCTTATGGCTGACAGCACACACATATAATGATGGAACGGAGCTGATTTTCCTAGCTTTCTCATTCTCGCTGTTCAGTCTGCTAACTTTTACAACAGAAACCCGCGGAAACTAATGGGGAGCTCTGTTATCGGCGAGCTCTATCATCATCATCATCAAGTGCTACGTCTGAAAGCGATGGCGATCACCACAGTTCTTGACGTCATTTGTCATCTTTGACAGCAGCTTTCTGGCATGCTGTGGTCTTAACTCTGCCCATCGTATTCTCTCTCGCCTGAGTAATCTTGATCAAAGATCTGGAGACTGAGAGAGGGGGGAGGGGGGCGCCTAAAGAGTGAACTACGGAACGATGTAGTCCTAGCAGTGCTGATCTACTCCAGGACTTTATGCATGTCACTGTAACCCCCCCCCCCCCACGCCACACCATGCGATCCTGCGCTTCAAGATGACCACGACATCAGCTGTAGAGTAATGTAAGTTCGCAGTTCCGCAAACATCAAATAAAATATTTTTTAAAATGAGCTTCAGAAAATATAATATTAGGCAAAAGTTATGGGCCGATTTTTTTTTTCAATTCTTACAAAAACAAAATCAACTGACTAATAAACAAGCCATTGGTAACAAAGAAAACAGCATTTAAAGCTGAACAAATTCAATCATTTTATTTGCAAATCAGAATAGGAATACACATACAGCAAGCTGGGAAATCGCTCACCCCTCGTTTCAAACATTCACAAGAGTGGTCTTCAAACAACAAACTCAGTATCTCGTGCGGCCACCGTTCGCTGCCAGACATTCAACGCACCGTTGCCTCATCGAGTTAACCAGGGTTGTTAGGACATTCTGTGGAATGGCCTGTCACTCTTGTTGACGGAAAAGGGTCAGCTGAGTGACATCAACAGATGGAGGATGATTTGTCGAAACCCGTTTGCCTAGGACATCCCAAAAGTCCTCAACGGGCGACAGATCGGGCGACCGAGCTGGCCAATCGATTCTAATGATCCTTTGCTGTTGAAGAAAATCTTCTACGACACGACCCCGATGTGGTCTTGCGTTATCGTCTTGTAGGATTCCCCCTGCAACCATGGCTTGCAAAGTAGGCTGGACAATGGGTTGCAGAATTTCATTCAGGTATCCCGGGCGGTTAGGGTGCCATGAATGACATGGAGGGGAGTCCTGCCGTGCCTGCTGATGCCACCCCAGACCATGATTGATCCCCCTCCGTAACGATCCACCTCTTAGATAGTGGCGTCGTGAAATCGTTCCCCTGGGCCTTCTCCAAACACGGATTATACCATCACTGAAGAACATACTGAAGCGGGACTCGTCCGTGAAAATAATTTCACCCCACTGGCACCTCGTCCAACGGATATGCTGCTGGAACCAGGCAACTCTAACTCTCTGGTGAGCTGGAGTAAGAGGTATTCTTATTGCTGGTCGTCATGAAGTCAACCCAGATTCTCTTAAACGCCTGCGAATTGTTCTGCCGCTAACACTGGCGTTTGCCGTATTCATTAGCTGGTTTCTGAAAGTGGAAGACGTCACTGTCCGGTTGCGAAGTGTTGACAGCTGCAGGCATCTGTCATCTTGTATACTCGTGCAATGAGGTCAGCCTGAACGATGCCTGTCTTCTACTCCTCCAGTTGCGCTAAATCGCTCCAAATGCCTTTGGATGGTAGAATGAGACATCCCTGAACGCCGTGCAACTTCATGGACAGATAAACCACTTTCAACCAGGGCTATGACCCAATGACGCTCAAAGGTGCTAAAACGCCTTCGCGGTGGCATGGTGTTTTTCAAATGACAAAAAAATACCCCCAAACCGCTTTAATAAAAATGATTGGAAGGTGAGAAGTGTTCACTAAGGATGCCTCTTGCACGTACAGCATAAATCAGCACGATTTAATTACCTACTGGGTCATGCTGACACTTTAAAAAATGCCCTAACATTTCCTCTAGGACGATGCTACTGCACGTGATTTTTACACTTGTTTTGATGAACAGTTGATGTTGTTTATGCCCCGGCAATTTAGAGGACTGCCTGAGAATGGAATTTAATCAACATTCTACAATAAATTTATTTACAGTTTTAGTACGGCAATCAAAATAAACATATGCTTGAAATTAATGACCGGCCCTTAACTTTTGTCCAGTAGTATAATACTTCATTTCTCTTTCTATGTATTCAGTCACTATTCTTAATAACTTCATCCCATTATAGGGCTCTATTCTCATCACCAATATACACCTCTCATTACAAAATATAAACCCCCTCCCAAAAATCTCCTATTCACATACTCACATACAGTACGTATATACAAACCAAATATTATTCAAACACCGGCACACACACACACACAAATACGAGTTTTATTTTTATATCTGCAAGTTCCCGTACAGATATGTAAACAGTTATTTTTTTCCCTCACATAAAATAGCAGAGCAGCGTCACTGTCCCTTCTGTCATAATGTGCCGGATATAAGACGTGAGGGTCAATGGCTGTTAACTAGAGTGACTGCACGACTGTCCAGTCAGCGTAGAGAAGTATCTTATATCTTATATCCTTCCCGTGCCGTTAAACGCCACACAGGGCTCGCAAAGTAGTTCGCTAATTTTTCCTGTCTTCGGAGAGTCTTTCAACCTCATCAAGGAATTTTATGCCTGTTAATTTCGTCTCTCCTAACAATGTCCTCTTCGGAGTTTCACGTGGTCTGCCTCTTTTTCTCTGGCCGGTTGTGTTCTATTTTATAGCTTGTTTTTTGAGGGATTCTCTGACTGTTTCTCCTCATCACGTGACCAACATATGTCCATCTCCTTTTCCTGATCATCCATGAGACTGGTTGTTGTTCAGTCATCTGTCTTATCTCTTCTTTGGTCCTGAATTCGTTCCACTTAATGCCGAGTATTTTCCTTAGGCATTTGTTTTCAAAAGAGTCTAATTTCGTGTCTATTTCGTTAGTTGTTTTGTAGGGAAGCTAGGCAAGGTTTAAACCATACATGACCAGGTGCTCCTAGTGACTGGCAGGTGAACTATTTCAGCTTCTTCCAACCAGTGAGAGAGAAAGAAGAATATAAAATGACTGGCAGCTGAACTGTTTCAGCTTCTTCCAACCAGTGAGAGAAAGAAGAATATAAAATGACTGGCAGCTGAACTGTTTCAGCTTCTCGCAACCAGTGAGAGAGAGAGAAAGAAGAATATAAAATGACTGGCAGCTGAACTGTTTCAGCTTCTTCCAACCAGTGAGAGAGAAAGAAGAATATAAAATGACTGACAGCTGAACTGTTTCAGCTTCTATCAACCAGCGAGAGAGAAAAAAAAACATAAAGTGTAATATTCCACTAGCATAATATTAATGTAGGGGTGGAAGAGTTTATGGTAAGGGGAAGGGACGAGAGGGCCCACTAACACCAAACCTAAAATAACATTATGAAGTGTAAAAATGAGAGACTTGGAAAGGTGGGAGGGGTTGGGTGCTCCAACAGTATGCATAAATTACTAGTATCACAGGTTCGTGACGAGGCCTAGCAGTCAACCTAATATTATCAAGGGTTCAATGGAAAAGGATCGGGGTAGGGCCGCTAACTGAAAACGTGAAATAATATTTTCAAAGGTTGGAAGGGGGGGGGGGGGGGGGGTTGTAAGGATTTTGAACCGGCCTAGAAAAGTTCTCTCGGAACCCTGGATGGAAGCATCGAACAACTGTGTCCGTGTGTTTCATAACTGCTGATGTAATGGGAAATGTTCTGAGAGAGAGAGAGAGAGAGAGAGAGAGAGAGAGAGATGAGGGATGGGAGAGAAAGGAGATAGATATAGATAGAAAGAATGAGGGAGAGAGAGATGGGGGAGGGGGAGAGAAAGGAGATAGATATAGAGAGAAAGGAGATAGATATAGAGAGAAAGAAAGAGGGAGGAGAGAGATGAGGGAGGGGAGAGAAAGGAGACATACAGAGAGAAAGGAAATTGATATAGAGCGAAAGAAAGAGAGAGGTGAGTGAGAGAGAAAGATAGAGAGAGGGGAGGGAGAAAGGAGACAGAGAGAAAGAGTGAGAGAAGAGAGAGTGAGAAAGAGAGGGGAAGAAGAGAGAGAGAGAGACACTCCTAGCCCTGAATGTGCCTAGACCGGAGACAAGAGAGAAAATCACTACCCACATCTCTGCAGCATCATCAGAACTGCGCAGTTCCTCTCACGGCCACGAACTCCACGAGCAAGTGTACACGGTGAGCGTGCTCATGTCTGAAAACTACAACGGTTACCAGCGCGGTTTTGGTGAGAATGGTGAAGGTCGGGGGTTCGAATCTGGCTGGCGGCGCCCCAGTCACCCCCAGCGGTAAAAATGGGTACCCGAGTTCTTCTGAAGCTGGGTAAGGACAGGCGGCCAGGCGTGATGCTGACCACGTGACCCTCTAGTGTGCTGACAGGTCAAGGACACTAACACCATATCTCTATGTGCCTTCTAAGACATGACAGGGTTAGCTTTACCTACCTCCGTGTTCTAAAGGCTACTCCACAGCTTCATGCCTTCAGCCTGGCCAAGTCTGGTGTCATATGGTTCTCATGCCAATTTTCTGATTTCAGTTTCCACTTCCTTCCAGCCATTCACTGGCGGGTGGTAAGACACGATGGAGGTGCTTCTGCTACTTTACTGTCACTAGTTCTTACGCAACACCCCTCCATCGCCCCCCCCCCCCCTCAAAAAAAACCTGGTCAATAGATGCTTCAATGAACTAACTCGGTCTAGTTTACTATTCACTACCTCTGCTGAAGGGGGGGGGGCGGAAAGCGTAGTGGTTAGGGCACTCGTCTAACAACCGAATGGACAGGGTTCAAATCCCCAGTTGAGCAGGGTATTTTCTAACCAATATGGCCCCGGGGTTCACCTAGCCTCGGAAAACTGGTACCAGAGAAATCTGGGAAGATAAAGCGGGCCAGGTGTGATACTGACCACATCACACTTTCATGTACCGAAGGTCATGGAAAATACGGGTCTAACACCATATTCCCCAGTATGCCTGGAAACGGGAATTTTACCTTTACCTTTGCCTCTGCTGAGAGCTGTAACAACTAAAGGCTTTAGTTTCTTCGCACTACTGATCCTGGTCTATTCTGTGCTGTGGCTGTGCCGGGCGAGAAAGAATGCGGGAACAATGCTAGGAAAGAAACAACAGTTGCTGAGGACCAATTATGAAATACCAGAGATTAGATATGCTGATGACACAGTGTTACTGTCCACAACACAAAAAGGAATGGAAAACCTAATTATGTCAATCCGTAAGAATAATGAAGAGCAAAACCTTTATCTTAATGCGAGGAAAACTAAACTGATGACAACTGACAAAACAAATAAAGCAGCTGAAAAATATATCAAGGAGGAAAAACTGAAAGAGGTGGAGAGTTTTGAATATCTTGGATCATTACTAACTAATAATGGAGATACAACGAAGGAAATTAAAAGGAGGACATCTATGGCTCTTCAGAAAATAAAACAACTAAAGAAGCTGTGGAGAGGAACAAACAGAACTACAAAAATAAGATTTTTAAGGGCATGCATCTTTCCCATTGCAACATATTCCTATGAGACCTGGACACTTAACAAAACAGCTGAGAAACACATAAATGTCTTTGAATGTAAATGCTACAGAAGAGTTCTTAAACATCATGGATACAAGAAAGAACAAATATACCCATGCTACAAGAATTTAATATTGAAGAAGGTTGGCTAGCAAGGAAGATTAAACAGAGAAAACCTAAATATTATGGACATATTAAACGTCATGAGAGTTTAGAGAAGACAGTCTTGAAAAGATACATAATGGGAAAAGGAAAGAGAGGACGACCAAGGCGAAGATGGCTGCAAGACATCGTTGATGATCAGCGAATGGACGCATCAGCAGCAGGGCATCTAGCCAACGACCGAGAGGCCTACAGGAGAGCTGTTAGGGAGGCAAAGTTCAGCAAGGGACATGCAAATGACTGACTGACTGACTGAGGACGAGACGGATAAAGATGACAGATGTGATATAGAAAAATAGGTTGTATAAAATAAAATTGAAAATGGTGTGTGTTTGTGCGCGCGCACACAGAAGATACACGGAAGCACAAAGAGGTTCTGCATTATTTACAGAGACTACTGATCTGGCCTAGGAAAACAGCCGCTTACGGAAAACTTGGACACATGAAGAACTCCTGCTGGTGACAGAATACATGGGTATAATCTGTCTCGTATGATGGCTAAGAAGAAGAAGAAGATACATGCGATCAATGACTAAGGCATGGCGGTGAGTGTCAAACCTTTTGGAAGTGAAAGACAGAGACAGGCCAGGGCAGCAGGTAAAATATAAAGACAACAAGTCAAAGAATGGTCAGTGCAGATAATCCAGAACAAACATTACATATAACAGCCCAGTCTTCACACGCGTCATCTAAAAAACCCTGGGTCAAATACGCATTGTCCACAATAACTGTACTTCGAGCTACCCCTGCAGTCCCCAACTAATGCCTTACAAAAGGCAAATAAATGTTCAATATAAATCCAACGGTTGCTAACAAATAACGTACACTACTTACCTATTATATAAACGCCATAATCATAACACTTTCAGTGTATTATCGTGAAACGCCATATCTTATGGCAGTAATGTCATTAAACTTGTCCCACAAACTGTATACATCCACTAATTTAACGTCCACTAGACACTTCTACTTCTGTCTGCGCAAGAACAACTGATGCTGTAGTCTGCGTTTTAAAACTTGTATGTATAATGCTAACGTTCGTTGGAGTAATTAAATCCTTCACAATAGAAGAGGCACTGTAGAGTACACGGTGAACTGAATGGTGAACCAATAATATAGACGCACCGAACGGCGTGACCAATCCTTCTCGTCTTCTGTTCCCTCGTTATGTTTCGTCTTCTTTGTTTGTGGCTGTTTGCCTACAAGCACAGTTGCACAGACAGACAGACAGATAGATACAGGCGGGCGGACAGACAGATAGATAGATACGGGCGGGCGGATAGATAGATAGATAGATAGATAGATAGATAGATAGATAGATAGATAGATAGATACGGGCGGGCGGGCACACAGACGGATAGATACGGGCGGGCGGACACACAGACAGACAGATACGGGCGGGCGGACACACAGATAGCATATACAACAGCGCCTCTCACTGTAACCATGCTCGTTTCTGTTCATAGTCTATTTAACCACATTTAACCGAGGGATGGGCAGTGACTCAGACAACACACACACACACATACACACAAAGATACACACATACATACACTTAGACGCACACACTCAATCCCTGAAACTTTCGTCGTCTCAAAGTATGGCACACGTCAATATTAATCGGGCTGGTAGGGCTAGCTGCCGGCTGTTCGCATAATTTACCAGATTTACAAACTGTAGTAAAACAGCCCGTGCTATAATAGCAGCAAACAGCGTGCGCAGCACAGGGCTAGTTTCACGCAGTATGCCACAAGGCTATACACAATTAACTATAATCGCTGGATTAAATGTTAGACGCTGGCTTGTTTTTTCCCTTATCCCCCCTCTGTGGACGGAGTTTAAACACGCAGTCAGACTGGGCATAATTTTCCTTCTGCATTATTACAGAAAACATAATAACAAATGAAAGCAGAATTCAGGTTAGTACACTGTTTACAATAAGAATCAGAACAAGAAAAACTCCCAGACTTACACAAACATGCAAAGAATAGCAATTCTATCCTCTACACACAACGAATCACGTATACAGCTGTACAGCCAGCACACGGGAAACCCACACTAGCATACAGTCTAAAATGTTATAAAGCCAAACAAATTTACACAGTTGCGAGTCAAAAGTTAACCGCAAATTAAGGAATGTAACCACTTAAAAATATGTGAAAAGACTTTCTGACTCGCCCTTGAGGTTTAGAACGTTATAAACCCATATTACTGTCCCATCCACACATTATAAATGAGTACAACTGTACCGCATACACACAAATCAGTACAACTGTACCACATAAACATTATAAATGAGTACAACCGTACCGCATACATATTATAAATCAGCACATCTGTACCGCATACACATTATAAATCAGCACATCTGTACCGCATACACATTATAAATCGGCACATCTGTACCGCATACACATTATAAATCAGTACAACTGTACCGCCTGCGCATTATAAACCCATAAAAGTGTTAAATCTACAACCTGGTAAGTCTACAAAAGTTAAACGAAACAATACAAAATAACTCTACCATAACACATTTAACACAAAATACGATACTCCGCCGCAAAAAACCACCCAAATCAATATCTAATAAATCCAAATATACTACTTAGAAAGAAAAAGAGCTGTAAATCACTGATACTGATAAACATAAACTCTACACACTGCACGCACAGTATACAGCACTCTGGTAACAGCAGGCAGCAGATAACAGTAAAATACACGGACAACTGCTCTGCCTACGACCACAAGTATACGCATTTGTAGACAACAGCTTAGACACCTGACAAAAATCTATACACGATAATTTAGATTGTTGACAGCTCCCACAAACTGGACGTAAGATTTGAACCGAACTACATGCAACTACCGGACGGAAAGAAAGCTACGTACCGTAGGGACAAAACTAAGAGACAATTCTCCGCCATCCGGTCTAATCTGCCTGCTTGCGTATGGCAGTACATGGGACTACCCGTTGTTTTCTTCTCTCTCTCTCTCTCTCTCTCTCTCTCTCTCTCTCGGAAAGAGGCGGGGGGGGGGGCGTCAAAAGTCTTGGGAAGTGAACTGAAAGTAATGATGGCTGAAGGCACCACTGAGACAGTATGTCGGCCGGTTATGTCCTACCCATCTCTTCTGGCGTCCCCAGCAACTCTGCTCCACTTCCAAACATATGGGCCTTGTTCCTCCTGCGGCCAAAGTACATTCTAACAAAAGTTGTATCAGATGGGCAGTAATTAACTTTCTTCAAAATTATCTTTTCCGAAGAAACAGATCATAAGGTTAGTACTTTTTACTTTTTTCTGTCCGTATACACACTCACTCTCTCTCATACACACATACACACACATATATACAAACATACTTAGATTATTGTTCCACAATCTGGGATGGCTACTCAGTCTCAAACACACAAAAAAAGGCTCCACGCACTTCACAAACGAGCATTAAATCTGATTTGTGGCAAACACCCATTACAGACTTCAGATCAGCACAAATAACTCAAAATTATACCCCTAAAATATAGCCATTTTTAACAAAGTTAAGTTTGTTCATAGAATGTTGGTGCACAATGCCCCGCCTTACTTGTGGCCACTGTTTACGTCTAACACTAAACAGCCGACAATTTAAAAAACCGTATTCTTCCTAAACCCAGGCTTGATCTGTACAAGAAAAGCCTTGCATACTCTGCAGTACAGCTCTGTAACACTCTCCCCTACCATTTAAAATCCATTACTAATACTTCATCCGCTTTGGAACACTCTCCCCTACCATTTAAAATCCATTACTAATACTTCATCCTTTAACTCAAACTGATTTCAATATTTGCTTTCTTGTAACTATATGCCTCCATAGAATAATCAGTAGTCTCTCAACCCATGGCTCGCCAGCCATCAATTTCTAAAAGGACCTAGTTCTAAACGTAACTTGTTAGATCTTTTAGAAATTATTTTAATGAATGTTAAAGAATATATGTTAGAAGAACTTGAAGGTAAAGTTATCCCTATGTGCCTCTAAGGCATGACAGGATTACCTTTACCTTTTTTTTTTACCATATGCCTGCGTTGGATTAATTACTCCTTGTTAGATTAATTACTTCATGTAATTTGTATTAAATCGAGTGTGTAGGAAGAATGAGAGATGAAGTGATGAAGGGCAGAATGTAAGACAGGCCTGCGTGCCCCCAATTCTTTACCCTTTAAAAATAAAGGCCATTCATTTATTCACTCATCCTCTCTTGTCCGTGTCAATCAGGCGTTGGTCGTCACTAACTTCCACAACCATCTGTCCTTTTCTCTTTCTATAAGATGTGTGCTGGACCGTGCTCCGTGCCACTCTTTTAGTCAGTCAAGTATCCTCTTTCTTTGTCTTCCTCTTTCCCACTGTCCCTCCAGTCTTCCCGTTGTCACTTGTTGCTCCGGCCTGCCTTTTCTCAAAACATGTCCTATAAAATTGGACTGCCATGTTTCTTACTTTGCCATTAATTTCTCTTTTGTCCAGCCTCACTTAGAACATCTTCATGTGTTTTCTTGGCTGTCCGTGGTATTCTCATCATTCTTCTTAAGAACTACATCTCCGCTGCTTACAGTCCAAATACTCGTATTGCCTTTAACACGCAGTCTAGTATTTCTCAGTGGCGTATCCAGCCACTGTGGATGGTGGGGTGACAAAAATGCGGGACTGCAGCGTTAAGGTAGGGCGGTGAGGGTCACAGCGGAGCACTTTTTAAAATTAGAATGCTACTCCCTTGTAAAATGCTATAAATAAATAATCCACATAAAAAGGAAAATAACAAAATATACTTTTCTGGCATTTTTTTTTTGTTGGGGGGGGGGAGAGGAAATTTTATCTCGCTGCAGGCGCCGACGACTACCGATACGCCACTGACTTTTCTCTTCCTTTTCTCGTATGTTTCTGTACAAATAAGACGAGAGTCGACTGTGTGTTTAGTTAACGCCATAAAACTTCAATATATGAAAAACATGATACTTACAGCACATTTGCTACACTGGTTCTGTCTATATTTGTATACTCAACATACATAACAAAGTCTGTTTTGCTTTTACTTATCCAAAACAAAACAAAAAGGGGGGAAATATAACACTATATATAAAAAGGAAAGGGTATCTAAAATAAACGCCATGATATAGGCTACTGATTCTTAATCTGGGGTTAACGGAAGGATTTTGGGGGTACAGTGACCAGCAAATGGATTAGTTCGATTCACCTGGTGCCTATTTACTGCTTTCTTTTTTTTTTTAATGAGCGGTCCTCTGCTGTTCTCATGTCTGACACAGGACCCTCGGTGAAGGTTAAGAAACACTTCTTTGAGCAGCTACTGAAGTCAGCAGCTTTCCGAGCCACTGAGGATCGCTGCTGCGGACAAGAAACATCTCAGTTCCTCTTTGTTCTTGATCTTCTCTTGCGCGTGTATCTTCTTCTAGGTTGTCTCGCCATCGCTGTCTCTTGGTCTGTCCCCTTCCAACACTTCTGTATAGGCCACTTTTGTCTATCCTCCTCCATTATCATTATACCCGAGCCTCACAATGGCTGTTAATACGTAGAGAGTTCAACATGTGTAGATTTCTTTGTTGCTTTTTATCTTCCATTGTCGTGTTACAGTGTCTCTTACCGGTCTATAAATTCCTCTCATGATTCTGTTCTCACATGTTTGTATTTGCTTTTCTTCTTGTTTAGTTCTACTCCATGTTTCTGATCCATATAGTGCAGTTGGTCTAATCTGTGTCTTATATACGTTTAGTCTGGTGTTGTGGGATAGAATTTTTTATTGTAGCAACTGTCAAATATGTATCGTTTCCAGCTAGTATTTTAGCCTCTTATCTCGTCTCTAGAATACTGAATACTGTCCCCCCCCCCCCCGGTATTTATAGGAATCTTCTATTTTACTCTCTATACTTTCTATCTCCATGTTTATCTTCTGACCTTGCTATTCTCGTGTGTTCACTTTTCTCCTGGTCTACCTTTAGTCCCACTGATGCACACAAATACATAACAACGTACATATCACACGCAGAACCTAGCGACCGCACAAAGAAAGCAAAGACGATAAAGGAAAAAAGAAAGAAAGATAAGGAAATGCGAGACCGAGAAGCACACAGCAAGCACTGCTGTCCGTGCGCTAACCATTGAGTCTATTAGGAGATCAATGAGCACGGCGACTCATCCCGCCCACGAAGCCCGGAGACTTGTCTGCTGCACTGTAGGGCCGTCGCCAGACTTTGATGAGCTGACACGGTTTTAACACGGTCTCTCTGACACTCCTTTGGCACAAGATCCCGGTTAGCCACGGCGTTTTACTATCAGAAAGTGTGTATGTGTTTCGTCCGTCTGTGTGTTAGTGCTTTTAGTAGGCGGAGGGGAGTGGTAATGAGAGGAGAAAGTTCATGAAAGAATAAACAATCTTTGCTATCAGTGACGCTGTTGGTCGAAGTCTGAGCGATTTGTATGAATTTGTGTACAGCTCTCGTCTGGAATACAGACAGATAGACAGACTAACTGTCTGTTAAAATAGAAAACTCTGATCTACAAGTGCCCCCCCCCCCCAAAAAAAAAAACACAACCACGAAGACAAAAAAATTCCAGTTACACACATAAATCGATTATTTGTCGAATTAATTTCCTGGAAACAAGTAGAACAACAGTTCTTGTCTTCCATTAGGGAACGCTGTTGTACATGCGGGCTTTGTTCATGTCCCGCTTCTATTCCAGCGATATTCTATGCTTCATCTTGGATTGTTCCTAGTGTCTGGGGAGCTAGAGAGTTGAGAGGTTTTGCCCTGTGGGTCGACATGTTCTTAATAAGATGCTCCACCGACACACACACAAAAAACCTGCCACAAACTAGAAAATAATTACAACTGATAATAAAATTTTCGGCAAACAAAATTACAGCACATGTCCGAGAAGATTCTGCCTCGCTTCTCTAAAGCGTTCCCTTGTAACAGGCTGTCGCATCTGTTTTGCAGAATGAGGTAGAAATTGACGATGTTTTCGCTGTGAAGGGCCTTCTGAGAAGACCAGTCCTACAGCTCATCAGGAAGGGTACACTCTCATGGACGGGAACGAGGAAATAAGAAAGGTGATGACATCCTCTGTCTGGACCAGACTAGAACTGACAGAAATGTGCCGTTTATGAAGGAGTCGGTACAAAACAGGGCGTCAGAATGACCAAGCGTTTAGTGCACTAGCCTCTCATGGTGAAGGTCAGTAGTTCAAGTCTGGCTGGAGGCGTCTCAGTTCCCCCCCCCCCCAAGCTGTAGAAATGGGTTCCTGCCTTCTTCTGGATCTGTGGGAGGAAGGACAGCCAGGTGTGATGCTCAACACATCACCTTCCAGTTAGCCGACATGTCAGTGGAAGTATGGACACGAACACTGTATCTCTTAGCTGCCTTTATGGCACAACAGTTACCAAACTGTCGAAAAGTTTTCGAGTGCTAGGTCTGACGTACCGAACATGCAGCAGCACTGATAATAATAAGTTGTATCATTTCTATCTATCACTAATATCGTCTACTGAATACGCAGCAGCATTGACAACTGACAAGTTGTATCATTTCTATCTATCACTAATATCGTCTACTGAATACGCAGCAGCATTGACAACTGACAAGTTGTATCATTTCTATCTATCACTAATATCGTCTACTGAATACGCAGCAGCATTGACAACTGACAAGTTGTATCATTTCTATCTATCACTAATATCGTCTACTGAATACGCAGCAGCATTGACAACTGACAAGTTGTATCATTTCTATCTATCACTAATATCGTCTACTGAATACACAGCAGCACTGACAACTGACAAGTTGTATCATTTCTATCTATCACTAATATCGTCTACTGAATACACAGCAGCATTGACAACTGACAAGTTGTATCATTTCTATCCATCACTAATAACATCATCATCATCTTCATCTTCGCTTGGCAGAAGAACAAAGCACGCAGTCACACATTCTGAACGAGATCCGGAACGGAAAGCTCGTCTCCAATTGGACACTTCTCCTTCCCCAATTCCACAAGACAAAAAGTGGGACGCTATCATTATCGTTAAGTAGACTACTATAAAAATCAGCTTCTTTTGTTTATAAAAGATGTTCAGCAGGATATGGGAGAAAAAATTCAGTCAATCCTTCAGCAAGTTAAACACAGATATCATAAATCTGAACATTATTTTATGTCTTTTATGTATAAATAAAAGAAAGGCAAAGGCGTAAAATACATGCAGCAGTTTTGTATTTATCACCGCAGAAGAAGACCTTTGTAGTCAAAATACTGGTCGTTCTGTACCTTCTCAAGCCAAGAGATCAGACAAGATAACACGAGGATACAGAAGCTAGTACAGACGCTGCTGGAGGCTGACGAACCTATCAAGTATAAATTCAGAGTACAACACAGACGAGAGAGGAAGAAAGCTAGTCTCAAGACCAGGTGCGAAACATAGCTTTTGCCTAAGGGCGTGAAAAGGATTGGTCGCTAACAATATCTTCTGAACCCTTCCTATATTTCTACGTATTAAAATATGCCAAGCCAACAACTGTTTCATACACAACGGGCGCACAACTGTTTGAAGAAAGAACAAAAAAATCATGTTCTGCAACAGTGAAAATTCAACAGATTGTTGAATGAATCCAAATGAAGTAATAAAAAACCTTCACGTTTAGTTTTCTATCCGCCTCTTTTGTTCTTCTCTGTGTGGCTGTAAAAGAATTTACCATGATGAAGATATTTAGTCGAATCGTTGTTTTGTGCTTTCTCTGTGTTTTTTTCTTCTTTTTCATTTATATAGAAATCTCATACTTACTCTCTGTATAACCTATTAAAACCCTGCTCCAATTTTACTGCACTAAAAGATATAGGGGGGCCGGCTAGCGTAGTGGTTAGAGCACTCGTCTAGCAACCAAATGGTCGAGGGTTCGAATCCCCAGCTGAGCGGGATTTTTTTTCCGACCAATACGGCCCTGAGGTCGACCCAGCCTCGCAAAATGGGTACCAGAGAAAATCTGGGAAGTAAAGGCAGCGAGGAAAGGAACTGGTCACCCTACCTCATACGCTGATGACCCAGCATAATGAGGTCTCTAACGCTTCACCCCCTACGGCAATTGAAATGCTATGGGACTATCTTTACTTTACTTTTTTAAAAGATATAGGCATTTGATAGCATACACGGAGATTCATTGTGGAGAATTTTAAGACTATATGGAATACCTTCTAAAACTGTCAACATCATTAAGCATCTCGTCAACTGATATGTTTGTGCAGTCAACACAGAAGAAGGAATGAGTGAATGGTTCCAGATTGACACAGGTGTGAAACAAAGATGTATACTACCTCCCTTGCTTTTTTGGAACTGCCATAGACTTCATAAAGAAAAAAAAAATCTTGCACATGTAAAACGGGCATTGATTTGGTACAAGTGACCCAACTGGAAGATCTTGATTTTGCAGATGACATAACTCTTATCAGTGACAATGTGAATTCCATGCAAGAAAAAAACAGACAACCTGTCCTCACTGGCTTGCAAAATAGGACTTGAAATTAACAAGGACAAAACAAAAAATGAAACTTCCCATTAATCAAGAAGGAAAAATATACGTAGAAGGAAGAGCTGCTGAAGAAGTCAACCAATGTGCATATCTTGGCAGCTAAATAGACCGGGGTGGTGATACCAGAAAGGAACCACCATTGTCCTTCAAGTATACTGAAAATATATTAAGCACTCACAAGTTATAAGCAAAAAAATCAAGCTAAGATTATTCAATTCAAATATAATATCCACCCTCATTTAAGCACGCGAAAGCTGGAAATCAACTTTAAAAAAAAACAAATGCCTAAGGAAAATATTCGGTATAACGTGAAACGAATTTTCAAGAACAATGCAGAGATGTAGCAGATGAGCGAACAACAACCTGTCTCATGGGTGATCAGAAAAAGGAGATAAGATTGGTCACGTGACGAGAAGAAACAGTCAGAGAATCCCAAAACAAGCTGTCAAGTGGAACACAACAAGCCGAAGAAAAAGAGGTCGACCACGTGAAACTCTAACTTGTACTTGTACGAACTCCCTGTAACTGTGAGCTGTTGTTCTTTGCTGCCAACGCTGTAGAGATGTTGAGGCACAGCATCGTATCGGCGTGGGAGGTTATGGTGGCTACTTTTTCAGTCCCGTGGTACAGCTAAAAAAGCAGGGGGTATACAATGCTTCTTTAGCAGACTCCACCACCATGGAGACCATGGCGATCCCTGCCCCGTTAGCCGGGATATTCCTGTACTGGGGGTACCACGGAGAGGTGGGACAGGGTCTTGGTCAGCTATGGCTCGCTATCCTTGACGCTGGCATATCAGCTATGGGTCTCTGATTACCTTATCGGGCGTCTTCACGCCCCGTGAAACTCTAAAGATGGCACTGTTAAGAGAGGCCAAATTAGTGGGCATAAAACGCTTTGATGATGCTGAAAAGCTCGGCGAAAAACAGGAAAAGCTGGCGAACTAACTTGCGAGCCCTATGTGACGCTTAACGGCACATGAAGGACGTGAGACGAAGAACACGACTGCCTTCACTCTCAAAACATCAATGTCTTTTACCAGTCAGCTCAAGTCTCCTCTAAAACATAGTGTAAAGTGCCACTGCAAGTGAGCCAGAGAGGGGGCTCCATTTTCCTTAACCTATCGCCCACACTAGAGCAGCAGTTCTGAATTCTGGGGTTACACGAACCTCTTTGGAGGTATAGGAACTAAATGACCGGTGTATGGCGCTAGATTTCTGAACAGTTCTTAAAGTTGTTAGACTCGAGCTTCCTTCCAATTGTTCCGTGCCCAGTTGTTCAATATAAAGCAAAGCCAAACAATTGACATCTTGAAGTCATACCTGCAAATAACAGCACTGATGACGATGACGATGATTTCCATATTCTTGTGAAAGGGGGGGGGGGGGTACGATAACGTACTGGGCAATAACCTCAATAACGCGACACAGCAGATCGTGTTCAGCACTGGTACAGGTACAACAGATTACTCAATGAATTCAAATGAACTAAAAATCTTCACGAATAACAGGAAGAAGGGCGTCTAAGTGGCGAGGTGGTTAGTGTACCGGTCTCTCTTAGTGAAAGTCAGGGGGTCTGAATCCGGCCAGTCTCCGCCCCCTCCCTCCCTCCCTCCCCCATGCTGCAGAAACTGGTACCTGACTTTTTCTGGAGCTGGGGAAGGGAATAACGGCCAGGCGTGATGCTGACCATACCAGCTTCTCGTGCGCCGACACTCAAGGAAACTACGGACACAGACCACCTTATCCCCCCTAGGTGCCTCCACGACACAACAATACTTCCTCTACCTTACCACCAAACACGTTTAAGAACCGGCACAACAGATGGTGATACCGCCAGTCTCCTCTGGTCAGATTTTGTTCACTTACACATCTCCAGGATGAGCCAGGCACCTACTTTTACAGCCCAGCTAACTCGATCGAACTGAAACCGCCGATCTTTCCTACCTGAGATGAGTGCACTGACCAGTTCGCCACTACACATCTCCTCCAATTAAAAGAAAGGCCAGAAACAGACACTGCTAAAAGCGTATTATTATTATTATAATACAAGAAAACAATATAAATCAGCATTAACGGCGTGACCAAAGTTCAAGTACCACAACTGTCGGTGGCTAAATTCTAAAATAAACTGACACGACGACAGCTAAAACCAAAACGATCAACTTTAAATTCTCACTCACTCACGTTCAAACGCGCACACAAGCACTACTTAACCCGAATCCAGTATTTCCCCGGCCAAGCAAGGCACACAAATGCCGCGTCCACACGCTTAAATACTTGAATTAAGTCCCTTTTGTAAGAAATCCAAAAACAAAAGACCACAAAGGAGATACAGATTTTCCAATTATCGTCGCCTTACCGTGGATTTAATCCGATATTTTTTCCATCCATATCCACGTGAACCCGTGAACCTTACCTATCCTAGCTGGCAACACCACCACCAACTGTACAATACGCCTTGGAGTGTTGATAATGTAGTGTGTGCAGGCTTAATGTATTCGCTTCCAAGGCGGGGGCTCAGTATAGGAGAAACTAAGGCGGCACGCGCAACAAAGGGTGGATGAGGGGTGGGGGGGGGGGCAGACAGCCTGGGCTGGATGCAATAGGTGAACCTCAGCCAGTTCACTTGGGAGAAGGTGTGAGGTGGCGGCTGGCGTGTGGGTTCAGAGAATGGCTTCCAGGAAAGGGAGAAAGTCAAAGCGGACGCCGGGGCTGTTTTACAGCAGGCGGGAATACTTGACTAACTAGGATGAGATGCAGGGTTACCAATACCGGCGGAGAACCCGATGTAACGCAAAATATTCTTGCTTTTCTGTTATGGTTGGAGAGAGAGAAAGTGAGAGAGTGCGCCAGAGAGAGAGTGCGCCAAAGAGAAGTAATGTGAAAATAAACAGGGCTGATGAATCACAAAAGAAACAAGGACGTTTACTCTAGAGACTACAGAGTCGCAAAATAATGCCCAAGAACCGTTGAAGCTCTTGGTTCAGGGCAAGCAAACGTCCGACCACTCGGCACTACAGCACCCCTACAATAAAAATCCCTGCCTGCTAGATAATGCGTTTCATATAGCTCTCACATCATGTGACACCTGGAAGGAAAAGACGGACATGTTAGCTAAAGAAAAAAAAACAATGTTCATCACTGCTTCCAAAAATCATGTGAGATTTTTTATCCGAAATCTAAATCTTCTTCCTGCCCCCCCCCCCACAAAAAATAAAAAAACAAAAAAACTGCTTACTCTCGTAGCTGGCAACCCTTCATAAAACGTAAACATGGTGCTCAGTTCACGCGAGAAGCCATAGAAGGAACACACACATTAAAAAAAAAAGGCCAGACCTTGGCAAAAAGGAAATGAGATCATCACAACATACGTAATTAAATTACACAAATCAGAGTATTGGGTGAGGGGATGGGAGTTTCCTCACATTATAACTGATGGGGAAAACCCATTACTATGAACATCAAGAATGTTCGTGACTACACGGGTATGTTGTCACTGTGTATATACTGAAATGATAAAATGTCAGTATGGACGGAGAAAGCGAGAGAGAGAGGGGGGGGGAGACAAACGCTAATTAAATTTACGTAGACGAAATGGAAGAAAAATCCAAACAGAACTGAGAAGTAGAAAAGGAAATTACGCGAAATGATAAAGCATAACAATGAAGGAAAGATATGAAGAGAATGTTTTAAAAAAGGAAGGATATGAAAAGATGAAGTTTGAAAAAAATGAACTTTTGACCTATGAAACTTTGCATACTTTGTCGTCAAGGAGATAGTAAACTTTATCTAAGTTTAAAAGTAAGGATGTAAAGAAATGAAGTTATAAAAAGCAAAGATATGACATGAAGTGAAGAGATCGCGACCCAGACAGAGAAAGAGAGAGAGAGGAGAGAGACTGACAGACAGAGAGAGAAGAGAGAGACTGACAGAAAGACTAACTGACAGAGAGAGTGAGAGAGGCTGACAGACAGGCGATACAGAGACAAAGAGAGTGACAGACAGAGAGATAGGAGAGAGAGTGACAGACAGAGAGAGAGGAGAGAGACAGACAGAGAGAGAGGAGAGAGACTGACAGAGAGATAGAGAGGAGAGAGACTGACAGACATAGAGAGAGAGGAGAGAGACTGACAGAGAGAGAGGAGAGAGACTGACAGACAGAGAGAGAGGAGAGAGACTGACAGACAGAGAGAGAGGAGAGAGACTGACAGAGAGAGAGGAGAGAGACTGACAGACAGAGAGAGAGGAGAGAGACTGACAGACAGAGAGAGAGGAGAGAGACTGACAGACAGAGACTGACAGACAGAGAGACGAGAGAGACTGACAGACAGACAGAGATGAGAGAGACTGACAGAGGGAGGGAGGGAGAGAGAGGAGAGAGACTGACAGACAGAGAGGAGAGACTGACAGACAGAGAGAGAAGAGAGAGACTAACAGACAGACACAGAGAGAGGAGACAGAGAGAGAGAGAGATGGGGAACGATGGGAACAAATAAAACAAGAGGGAAAAAAACCCCAGAAAAATAAAGAACTAAAATGTGTGGTAGGTGGTGGAGACAGAGAGAGAAGGGGAGGGGGAACTTGAAGAGAGAACAGAAAGAAAGAGGAAAGGAAAGAGAGACAGAAAGAAGATGTATAGCCATTTAAAAAAAACACTGTATATACAAGAGTATAAAACCATTGTGTTGTCGCAATATGGAAAAACTGCTGTTTCCTTCGTCTGTAATAACCCATTGTTTCTAAATCCGCAACTTAAGGGGGCGCTGTTGTCACCGAAGACATCATTATATATTATCCCTCCACACCCCCACTCACTACCCCAAACACACGCACACACACGCACCCGGGCGCGGCGCCCCCCCCCCCCCCCCCCCCCGAAAAAAAAGTCCATACACACAATGCATCAACAACTAAGAAAGCAAACAAGGGAAATAAATGATTTAAATTCGCTAGACTCTACACTGCGGGTTATCTTCGCCTCATTCTAGCCACCCCGCTATAGCCAATTTCTCGGGTAAGGACCTGAGGAATATGATATTTTGGAGGATCAAGCTATGTTAAAAAAAATACTATTCTCTCTATGAAGTCCATGGTATGAACTATGTTCAATGAATCAACTATTTACTGGAAAAACATAAACCGTAGCCCAAATACTAAAATTCTAAACCCTTCAGTGCAGCAAATCAGAAGTGGCCCTTAGGTACAATGCATGAGAGTTTTCACGTGCCCGTCTTCCCCCAAAACACTTGCCTCTATCTCCTTGACGACAAAGTATGCAAAGTTTCATAGGTCAAGAGTTCATTATACATGTGCAAAGTGGACAGCACCCTACTCATAGCAGAGTGTGAATGATACATGTGTGCTCCTGTCATGCTAAATGATTCATCTATAGTGTTTTTGCCTGTATCTCAGCAGTCATACTAAATGATTCATCTATAGTGTTTTTGCCTGTATCTCAGCAGTCATACTAAATGATTCATCTATAGTGTTTCTGCCTGTATCTCAGCAGTCATATTAAATGATTCATCTATAGTGTTTTTGCCTGTATCTCAGCAGTCATACTAAATGATTCATCTATAGTGTTTTTGCCTGTATCTCAGCAGTCATACTAAATGATTCATCTATAGTGTTTCTGCCTGTATCTCAGCAGTCATATTAAATGATTCATCTATAGTGTTTCTGCCTGTATCTCAGCAGTCATATTAAATGATTCATCTATAGTGTTTCTGCCTGTATCTCAGCAGTCATACTAAATGATTCATCTATAGTGTTTCTGCCTCTATCTCAGCAGTCAGCAGTCACGCTAAATAATTAATCTATAGCATTTTTGCCTGTATCTCAGCCGTCAGCAATCTTCTAGACTGATGATAACAGACATATCCTGTTACGCCTATTATTACTGTATTTACTGCCTGTCCAGGATGTAGTCTTTCTGAAACCCAAGATGCTTGTCAACCTCTTCCTCGCAATATCTTGAGCCAGAGACCACAAATCAATCCCCCCAAAAATATGGTGTCACACATTCTGCCTCGATGATTACACCACTGAAGGAAGTACTGGGTTCCCTGCTTCTCTGGGCTTCCATCTTACAAGAGGCATGCACATGAGAGGATTACTCAGCAGTACAGCAGGTAATCAGGGTGTGTTTAGAAGCAAATGAAGAAAAGGCAGAAGACATAACACAGTAGTTAAGTTCATTTATAAACTTTACAATACATCTCTATAAAACTGTCCTGTCAAAGTCAGTCATCTGGTTTTTTATGCTTAAACATTCTAATCTGTGACAATTCTTCAGTGCTGTCAAAAGTCCAAATCCACGGTGTATTTAAATAATGTTAAAATGTTTTTGAACCATAATTATTACATTCCAGGCAAGTATACTGGTGCTTCAATCTCCTCTTTAAGTGGAGAGCCCCAGCACAGTTTCACATACATCACAGCAATAATAAGAATCCTTACCAAGTAGTGGGGTAAGGGCCATAAAGATAGAACCCACTGCCTTCAGCCTCAATAAGCAACACTGCTAGCAACCCTCACCACCTTACCATATGTTACAGTTAACAACATTCATAGACCACCTTATCATATATTACAATTAATAACATTCATAGACCACCTTATCATATATTACAATTAACAACATTCATAGACCACCTTATCATATATTACAATTAACAACATTCATAGACCACCTTATCATATATTACAATTAACAACATTCATAGACCACCTTATCATATATTACAATTAACAACATTCATAGACCACCTTATCATATATTACAATTAACAACATTCATAGACCACCTTATCATATATTACAATTAACAACATTCATAGACCACTTTATCATATATTATAATTAACAACATTCATAGACCACCTTATCATATTACAATTAACAACATTCATAGACCACCTTATCATATATTACAATTAACAACATTCATAGACCACCTTATCATATATTACAATTAACAACATTCATAGACCACTTTATCATATATTATAATTAACAACATTCATAGACCACCTTATCATATATTACAATTAACAACATTCATAGTTACATAAATAACAGAAACCTTAAATATCCCCTTATGTGAAGCAACACTGCCAAGCCTAACCTGGAAGACTATACACACTCTCAATGCTGAAAGATACACAAGAAAGAAACAATACATGTTTTGCAAAGCTCTATTTGAAACTGGTTATTTACATACGCCTTTGTAAATAAGAACGATTGCATTAATAACATGGACAGGATGTTATTGCTGGACAAGACCTTATATCATTTCTGTGCAATTCTCCTGGAGCATGTATCAAGGGAAATCAAGACTTGGTTCCTTGCTACTTCAATGTCTGCCTAACACTTCAATTTGCTATGAAGGTTCTGATTCATTTCTTTTACATAACTCCTCAAAATTAGAAACTGTCATCATCATCATCATCATTACCATCATCACTGGGTAAAAGTGTTGCCAACTCAAGTCTTGAAGCATGTGGAATAACAAAAATAATATTTCTATCTGAATGTTCTTCTTGAACACTGGTCCCCAATCTCTTGTGGGGGGGGGGGGGGGTGTATCTGCGAAGGAGTCAGATGAGAATCCATGCTTCAAATCTATATACAAGTATATCCCTGTCTATATAAGGTACTAAAAATATGTGAAGGTTTTTAATTTACTACCAAATCTTACTGGAGTTTAGGAGGCAACAGGCAGTTTTTAAAGGCTTATGTGGCCCATGACCTGAAAAAAGGGACAGGAATACACTGTTTCTGAGCACACACACTCTCAGTCCACTGTCTGTTACACAATTCCTCCAACTTCCATTAACTGTCTCACTCTGACTATCACTTCCATTAACTGTCTCACTCCGACTATCACTTCCATTAACCGTCTCACTCTGACTATCACTTCCATTAACTGTCTCACTCTGACTATCACTTCCATTAACTGTCTCCCTCTGACCATCACTTCCACTAATTGTCTCATTTTGACTCAAGTGCCACATTCCCTGGGACGGCTGACTATAGCAGATCTCTGGCTCGCTCAGTCTCCTGCTCCAATGGTGCACACCTGGTCAAGCTGCTTCCCAGACCATCTTCTGAGGCATGCTCATCTGCATCTGCACTATTGTCTTTGCTATTTTATCTTAGCTTTTCCCTCCTCGGAAATGAAGTGGCATACAGACTTCCTGGACAGGCTTATGCAGGCTGAGAATGGACAAGGGTGACACTGCCAAAGTTGTATTGGAAAAGACTGCAGGGAAAATGAAGAGCGGGAACGGAAGAACAATGTAATCATGAAGCGACTGCTGGAGGTAGGAGAAATTAAGGGTGCTGGTAGGAAATCTGAACTGTGTGACAGAAAACGCATCATAAAGATCCAACACTTGCTGGGAACTATTAGCAAACATGCTCTTGGATGGATGCCGAAGCATATGGGGCTGTTCTGATGCAGTGATGCCCGAGCCTGATTTTGAACCTCTGAAACTTTGTACCCTCTTCAAAAAAGATAAAACTATTTTAACTGTCTGGTTCTTGTGGGGGTTTTTTTCTTTTCATTACTTTCTTTATCAGTGTCCAGTAGTTACAGTGACTTAATACAAACTGGCAACTTACTGGTACATTGCAGAAAAGGAAGAAAAAAAAAAAAGAGAAAAATAGAAATTTTTGGGGCTCATCCGTTACCATAACTGATTTATTTTTTCAAAAACCTAGTAAAATGCAACAGACGAAAATGGATGGAAGATAATCAGGCCAGTAGGCTGATGATGCCAAATTTGCATGCAGGAGAACCAGCTAGTTCTGACTTTGGTTCAGCACGTGAGCATTTTGTAAAGATTAAATCTCACAACAATTACAGTAAGAACAAAATTTCATATGAACATTTAATTCCATCTGATATCTGTAAAATGTGTTTAATTTTAAATTTAAAAAAAAAAAAAAAAGCCATTATAAGTTAACAAATGCTGTGTCAACAAAACTGGTACTTCATGCAAGGTGAAAGATGGGAACAATTTTTTTTAATTCCTGACGCAAGCACTGAATTATTAATTTATCTTCTTTTCTGTCCACGTTGCGCTCCCAAGCTATTTCATATATTAACTCTACTTGTAAAGTACTTCAGACAGCAAAAACCTACTCATTAACAATTAGTGAAATAACAGTTCTTTATCTTTGTCATAGTAACAGATGCCTACAGCTGTAAATGTATTACAACTACTACTACCACACCTTAAACAACAACTGAAGTTACAACTACAACCAAAAAAAAAAGCCAAAATTTCTGTTTCCATGCAATTAAGGTATACTGTATTTCCAAGACCTTCGGCACATGAAAATGTGATGTGGTCAGTGTTACGTCTGGCTGCAATCACCTTCCAAGATTTCTCTGGTGCCCATTTTTAGAGGCTGGGTGGACCCCATCGCTTTTTTAGTGTACCAGAAAAAAAACAAAAAACCCCACTGCTGGGACTTGAACCCGGTCCCACCGCAGTCAAAACTAATTAATAATCTTTACTACAATATTACCACATCACACGTTTATGTGTCGAAGGTCATGGAAATGCGGGCCTAACACTGTATCCCCAATATGCCTTAATGGCATGGAAATAGGGATTTTACTACACTGTTACATGCACACACGCACACAAATTCAGTTCAGATTCACCGAAAGATAAAACAGCTGGCTCTATGAACGCTGACAACATCAAAGTTAAATAAGCATTGTAACAACCTGAAAACCATCTACGTACAGGAGTAGTACAGAAACAGAGGCCTGATTTACATGTACGTGTTTTGAAACCTGTTACCACGTCATTTCTGACAACCCAGCATTTGTGTTAAGGAAAACTGCCACTGAGACAGTGAAATATCTGACTAAATGGCAATGCACGCAAGAGTATAATGTATGTTTGTCAGTATATTTAATGATAAATGGACATTCAAGTTAAAAATAATCCTATGTGTGTGAAATTACGTTGGAAACAACAGTTTGAGAATGATTTTTTTTTTTTAAATGTTAAAAAAAAAAACAAAAAAAAACTATTAAAAATCTGCATGCATTATCTCAACACTGACCAGGTCTGGAAGTCCTTCGTAAGAAAATGTTGATTTCCACTCTTGAAGACTGAGAACACAGAATACGTTGTTCGATGATTTGCACCGTTGAACTATGACAGTGATGTTTTCTCGCAAGTCCCACTGTGATGTTTCACTTTGTGATCTCATACATGCTTTCTCTGCAGCATATCTTGTAGGGAGGGAAAAAATGTAAAATATCTTTTAAACATATAAGAACTGAAGATAAATAAAATGAAACGCAAAAGAAAAAAAAAAACATAAAAAGATAAGCTGATCAGTGAAAAACCAAATACAATTAAACATGGAAGGAAATGGAAAAGAATTCTTATATTCATGATTCAGATAATCATCATCATCATTAATTTTCTGCTTACAATCCTGCTCCGGATGCTCATGTCTATCCATTTTCTTTACTCATATGTTTATTTATACACACACACACTGGCATCTGACTTACATAAATCAGTCATTTGCAAGTCCCTTGCGGAACTTTGCCTCCCTAACAGCTCTCCTGTAGGCCTCCCGGTTGTAAGCAAGATGCCCTGCTGCTGATGTCCACTTGCAAATTATCAACGATGTCTTGCAGCCATCTTCGCCTTGGTCTTCCTCCCTTTCTTTTTCCCATTATGTACCCTTCCAAGACAGTCTTCTCTAAATTATCATGACATTTAATGTGTCCAAAATATTTAAGTTTTCTCTGTTTAATCCTCTTTACTACCCAACCTTCTTCAATATTAAGTTCTTGTAGTATGGTTATAAATTCTGGAAAGATGGAAGGATTATTGCAAAAGAATGTATGAAACAACCGACTGTGGAAGCATAAATCAACAGTGTGAATTATTATTGGAGGAGAAAGAACCCGAGCCGACAATGGAAGAAGTTTTATGGGCAATAAAGAGTCTGAAAAATGTTAAATCACCAGGATGTGATGAGATAACCGCTGAATTTATTAAAGCAGGAGGAAAGGAGTGTGCAACAATCTATCATGCACTATGTAAAAAGATATGGCATTCAGGTATTTGGCCAAAAGAATGGAAAAGAACTGTATTCATACCACTGCCAAAAAAGGGTAACCTGAAATTATGCACCAACTACAGAACTGTTGCCCTGATTAGTCATGCCAGTAAAATTCTGTTAAAAATCATAATGGGTAGACTTCGAAAGAAAATAGAAGAAGAAGTCAATATGGTCCAAGCTGGCTTCAGGCAAGGAAGAGGATCAAGAGATCATATATTCAATCTAAGATTAATAATAGAGAAATGCAGGGAGTTTAATGTGAATCTATATTTATCCTTTATAGACTACTCAAAGGCATTTGATTGTGTACAACACCAGAAACTTTGGGAAATAATGGAAAAAATGGGATTTCCAACACATTTGATACAATTAACATCACTGCTGTATTTAGACCAACAAGCAGCAGTAAGAATAAATGGTGAAACAACAACTTGGTTTGACATAAAACAAGGGGTCCGTCAGGGGTGCATATTGTCACCCTACTTATTTAACTTGTATACTGAAAATATAATGAGGAATGTTAGAGAAGATGTAGACAAAGAATATTACGATACCATAACAGTTGGAGGTTATGAAATACCAGAGATTAGATATGCTGATGACACAGTATTGCTGTCCACAACACAAGAAGGAATGGAAAAACTAATTATGTCAGTCCGCAAGAACAGCGAAGAGCAGAACCTCTATCTTAATGCAAAGAAAACTAAAGTGATGACAACTGACAAAACAAACAAGGCAACTGAAATATGTATCAGTGAGGAAAAACTGGAAGAAGTGGAGAGTTTTGAATATCTTGGATCACTACTAACTAATAATGGAGATACAATGCGGGAAATTAAAAGGAGGACATCTATTGCTCTTCAGAAAGTAAAACAAATAAAGAATCTGTGGAGAGGAGCAGACAGAACCACAAAAATAAGATTTTTAAGGGCATGCATCTTTCCCATCGCAACATATGCCTGTGAGACCTGGACACTTAACAAAACAGCTGAGAAGCACATAAATGCCTTTGAATGTAAATGCTATAGAAGAGTTCTCCAAATATCGTGGACACAAAAAAGAACAAATATATCTATACTACAAGAGCTTAATATTGAAGAAGGCTGGCTAGTAAAGAGGATTAAAGAGAGAAAACTTAAATATTTTGGCCACATTAAACGTCATGATAATTTAGAGAAGACCGTATTGGAAGGATACATAATGGGAAAAAGAAAAAGAGGAAGACCGAAACGAAGATGGCTGCAAGACATCGTTGATGATCTGGAAATGGATGCAGCAGCAGCAGGCCATCTTGCTCACAACCGAGAGGCCTACAGGAGTGCTGTTTGGGAGGCAAAGTTCCGCAAGGGACATGCAAAGGAATGAATGAGTATGGTTATATTTATTCTTTTCTGTGTCCATGATATCTGAAGAGCTCTTCTGTAGAATTTACTTTTCAAAGGCATATGTTTCTCAGCTGTTTTGTTAAGTGTCCAGGTCTCATAGGTATATGCTGTGATGGGAAAGATGAATGCCCTTAAAAATCTTACTTTTGTAGTTCTGTCTGTTCCTCTCCACAGATTCTTTAGTTGTTTTACTTTTAAAAGAGCAACAGATGTCCTCCTTTTTAATTTCCCTCATTGTACCTCCATTATTAGTTAGTAATGATCCAAGATATTCAAAAACTCTCCACCTCTTCCAATTTTTCCTCATTGATACATATTTCAGCTGCCTTATTTGTTTAGTCAGTTGTCATCAATTTAGTTTTCTCTTCACATTAAGATAGAGGTTTTGCTCTTCATTATTCTTACGGACTGACATAATTAGTTTTTACATTCCTTTTTATGTTGTGGACAGTAATACTGTGTCATCATCTTATCTAATCTCTGATAGTTCATGACTTGCATAAGCACACACACTATATATATATATATATACTAGGTGATTGATAAGTTCTCAGCATAAGGTACAACGGATTAGTTGTGGACACTTTTTATGGCTTATTTCTCAACATAGCCCCTTGCTTCTACTTCTTCTTCTTCATTTGCTTCTACCACCAAGACCGCCCCGTGATCCTACTGAATTTACTCCTGTGCTCCTCAATAGGTCCCGTGGTCCTCCTGTGGTCCCCAAGAGAACCACACGAGATCCCCCAGAGGACCACAAGAAGTTCAGAGTATCGCAGGGCCTGGGCTTGCTATGTGTGTGTGTGTGTGTATGTATGTATATATATATATATATATATATATGCTTCTTTCTTAATATCACACCACCAATATATGTCCTTCTCCTTCATTTTTTTTATCACTGATGAGATAGCCTGTTGTGTGCTCATCTTCCTTATCTCTGCATTAGTCTTTAATTCGTCCCATTGTATACAGAGTATGTTCTTTAGAAATGTGTTTTCACATGCATTTAATTTGTTTTCTATTTCTTGTTTTCCAGCTTTCACACTTTCCATTCTAAGGGTGGATATACATTTAATTTGAATAATCCTGACTTTGTTTTCATGCTTATAACTTTTGATTGTCAAATTTTCCCAAGATTTATGCTGTCTTTGCAATTATTGAGGAAAGATGCTGGCGATGGCTGGGACATGTGCTTCGAATGACTGACAACTCACTACCAAAAATAGCACTAAGATGGACACCACAGGGGAACAGAAGTAAGGATAGACCATAGGAGATGTGGAGAAGAACAACAGAGAGGATGTTGAGCAATAGACTGCTCACCTGGGCAAGAGCAGAAAAAAGGGCAAAGGACAGGTGTTTGTGGAAAACCCTTGCAGAAGCCCCATGTACCTTGGGCACTTTTCAGAGTGAGAGAGAGAGAGAGAGGATACTGCCTTTGCAATTCTAATCCTCTCTTATTTCTAACTGTCGAGGTAAGCAAATGTAACCCTCCTCCCAAACCAACACAGAGAAAGTGTGAGAGAGAGAGAGATAGAGAAAATGTTTATGCCAGTTGCATCTCACTTCTTTTATTTATGTTTAATCATATCATGAGAAGATTTAATTTCATCACATAGACAATGATTTATGTTTAATCATATCATAAGAAGATTTCCTGTTAATTTCATCACATAGATAATGATTTATGTTTAATCATATTATGAGAAGATTTCCTGTTAATTTCATCACATAGATAATGATTTATGTTTAATCATATTATGAGAAGATTTCCTGTTAATTTCATCACATAGATAATGATTTATGTTTAATCATATTATGAGAAGATTTCCTGTTAATTTCATCACATAGATAATGATTTATGTTTAATCATATTATGAGAAGATTTCCTGTTAATGTCATCACACAGACAATGCCCAAGTCACACCGGGGCTTTCTTTTCCCCTCTCCGTGCTCTGTAAGGATAAGGCCCGGCGTGAGCGGACGTCCACTGGGTCTCACCAGACACTCACGTTGGAATGTTTTTTTTTTAATTTCAATGTAATCATCAACGATCTGTAATATAACACCTGACATCATTATCACAAGTGAATTTATAACATTATGCCACCACAGAAGCGCGGACTAATCTCTCCTTTCTCTCTCTCCTTCTCTCTCTTTGCTGTCTCTTTGCTGGGTGTGAGAAAGTTGCAGACGACAAAACGAAAACATGCCGGTCCTGACAAACGATTTTATACTCCATAACAAATTAATACGGCGCCGGTATATTTTATATGCGGCTGTACTTACAACTTCAATGCAAACAGCAGTAGAGAATCATTATGCGACGAAACGACAATGAAATGTAACAACTTCCATTGTTTTTATATCAATCGATCAAGTATCGTCCGCCATTACTTGCCTTCTGTGACGTCACGTGGGTCGGATGGTGTCCCATACTTACGACCTGAAGCGTCGGCTACCATGTCGTTAAATGAGCTACTCGTCTTACAGGACTGCGGTTCAATTCCCCTGTGTAATTCTCTTGTCATTTTTCGTTCTTTCACGTCTAAACTCAGTCAGTAATTTCTATGTCCCTTGCGAAACTTTGCCTCCCTAACAGCTCTCCTATAGGCTTCTAGATTGTAAGCAAGATGCCCTGCTGCTGATGCGTCCATTCGCAGATAAACGATGTCTTTGCAGTCATCTTCGCCTTGGTCTTCCTCTCTTTCTTTTTCCGATTATGCACCCTTCCAAGACTGTCTTCTATAAATTACCATGACGTTTAATGTGTCCAGAATATTCAAGTTTTCTCTGTTTCATCCTCTTTACTAGCCAACCTTCTTCATTAGCTCCTGTAGTATTGAAGAAGGCTGGCTAGTAATGAGGATTATATTATCTATCTGAACTTCATATAGATCAGTGTGGTTCTGTCTTCTCGTATCACGTCCAGTAATTATCAGTTTCTTTAACTTTTGTCATCTCATCTCGGCCCAGTGGTTACGATGTTTTCTAACGTCTGTCATCTCATGACATGTCCATTGATTACCCGGTTTTCTCATTTCTGTCTTTTCATGGCATGCCCTGTGATTACCAGGTGTTTTCATGATGCCAAGGACTGTTAAGTAATCTTTCGCTTATGGTTTTAAGTTTTCAACTAGTTTTACGATATTTCTTTACCGTCTCTGTGATATCTAATTTTCCATTCATACGTGGACAGCTGGATGATGGAGAATAACCTGGTGTGCTTCATATTGCAGATAAATATTCTTCTATTTTTCGAGAAGAACTAGTGAAAGATGTATGGAGCAGTTTAAAGAAGAAGAAGAAGAATGACAAGGAATGACTAAAGAGGCAATGCAATGAGCACGTAGAAGTGTACAACGAATATCGTGGGTATTGGGAAGGTAGTAAGGAAAAATGAGAACCTCAGGGAACATTAAGAATATCTGAGGAAAATCTTTGTTTTGTAGCGCATGGAATGCTGCCCGAGAGGCTAAGGGAAGGCAGCGGGAAAAGGTTTGAGAACCACTGATGTACTTGGTTGAGAACTACCCCCTGAGATGGGGAGCCCCTGCAACCCTAGCACGAGAAAATCAGGTGCATCTTTTGCAACAAAACTGATTAGCAATAAAAGACCTGCAATCTTACCGAATTGAATAACAAGGCAAGTCACTATCGACTGTGGTAATACTGCTCTCAAAGTCGAAGTGGGAGATGGATAAAGAAAGAGTAATGTGAAGAAATCAAAAGAATGGAAGTGAATCAACTAGCACCTTTGATCATAATCATCATTATAGTCATCATCCTCATGAAGATAAAGATGGTTTGTAAAATTGCTGGGTGGGGGGGCGATGAGGCAATCAGCGACCCGTAGCTGATATGCTAGCGTCAGAGTTAGCGAACCATAGCTGACCAAGACCCTGTCCCACCTCTCCGTGGTATAGCTTAACCTGGCTAACGGGGTAGGGATCGTCATAGTCCCCATGGTGATGGAGTCTGCTAAAGAAGCATTGCACATCCCCTGCTTTTTTAGCTGTGCCCCGGGACTGAAAAAATAGCCGCCATAGCCCGCTCCCACGCCGATACGATGCTGTGCCTCAACATCTCTACAGCACCGGCTGCAAAGAACAACAGCTCGCAGTTACAGGGAGTTCATACAAGTAAAATTGCTAGATATTGCAAACATTTGCCAAAAATATTTAAAAGATTACTGCGACTCGTTGAAGTGAAGTTTGTTTCTGCAGTTTTTATAATTTTTCTCTGCATATTCCAGTTTAACACCCCCCCCCCCCCCAACGTGAAAATAATTCTTTTTTGTTTTGTTTTCCCTTTTTAAAAATTCCAGCATCTTGTAGTGCTGAAAGCGAAAAAGTACACACTACAAGGGATTTAATTTAAAAAAAAAAAGATACACATAGTGAGAGATCTTTCGGGTTAATTTAAATGATACGATGAATAAAACTCACGGGATTATAGAAATATTGATAGCTGCATTTACTTTTTTCTTCGCATAACTTTTCTGTTTTTTTTTTCTATTAAATAACTCGTACTTTTCCTGATCAAATATAGTGGATAAAAATATGCCAGTGTTTAAAAAAAAAATTAGACTAACACACGAACCTAAAATTTACAGATGTAAACAGCAAAGACATTTGACATAATCTCATGAAAATAAAACCTGAAAAGAGCTCAAGGCCTTTTGGCTAAGATCAAAGTGGCTGAGGTCAAAGTGTCCCCTTGGCAGGTACCCTGATCAACATGCCATTTGGTTAAGACAGAAGTGTCGTTATTTTTTTTAACTAAACAGGATGCCCGAGGACTGCCCTGCAGATTAAATGCCGGGGATATGGTCCACATCTCGTTATGGGTGGACCCGGTTTGCAGTACCACCCCGTCACGGCCTGTTTTCATTGTCTAAAAAAAGCTTACAGCATTGTAAGAGTAATCGCTCTTCTTTGGTTATTGTTATTAAGCCCGTTGAAGAGCTCTGATATATATATATATATATATATATATATATATATATATATATTGCATCAAACGTTGTTTAATAATTTGCTTATCTTTATGATTATTACTAACTCTATTGTATAAGAACTATCGCTATTGGCCACTAACTTTGAAATAAGTTTTATGATTCCGAATATGTTTTAGCAACTGAAATAGTTGGAAATATTACGCAATCCCGCTTCCGAGACCCACCAAGAATACAGGCTAAAGCACTGTGATACTCTGAACCCCTTGTGGTCCTTCGTGGAACTCATGTGGTCTATTTTGGACCACACAGGGGACCACCGGACCTAACGAGGACCACATGTGTGAATTCAGTAGGTTCACAGTGCGGTTTTTGGTGGTAGAAGTGAACGAAGAAGAAGAAGAAGAAGTTGGAAATATTCAACTTAATTTCACCACGAAAACAAAAGACAAGCAACATGTGTTATATATAAGCAATTAGGTACACAGAGTATGCGTACAGTGTTCTCGGGGAAACCCGGTTGGTTAATGGTCGTGGCTCACAATGAGTCAAGGTCCTCGCAGAGTCAGCTGTTATTTGTTGACTTGGAAAGCCTTGGGTCGCGCGAGGTTCCCCATATAACACATGGCTGTTAACGAGTCTTGTATCTGTAAGTGCTTATACGTGGATTAGTATATGTGAAATGTTACTGTAAAGCTCTGCATAAAACGTTGCATTGTGGCAAAAGATGTTCGTTGTAGCTCACATATGGTTCCAACCATGTTAATTTCGATAGTTTGGGAGAAAACAGGCCCCCACCCCCCCACCGATTCTCCGATATCGTGATTAACATCCGCAGTGGGACGCATTTAAAAAAAAAAATAATCATCGGGAATTATAATTACAACATGCGAATACATTTTTCTACGAAACGAGAAAACATTTTTGTGTACAACGAACAAAAAACATGGCTACTTTTGTTGACGTGGGGATTGTGCCTAGTTCGAAGTTTCAACATCAGAAAGGTTCGTGGTCGAGACAGATTTAATGAATAATGATGATATTTCTACTGGAGGCGTGATGAATCATAATTACTTGTTTTAATTATCTGACTCAAAATAAGCAGTACGTTTTCAGCGAATTTGTATATTTTATGACCCAATTTTCAGTGTTATACTTGTAGCTATTGCGAGCAGATCTTGGCTGTTGTCAGAGAGGAAAGAAATCACATCATAGCTAGCCGTAATCTTATCCTATATCTCCGCGGTACTTCTCGTAACAGGCTGTTGTGATTATACAGCCTGGCCAGAGAAGTAAGGATGGATGTCCTTCAGGCCGTAGTTCTTCCTGTGTTTTTGTGAAGTAAGATAACCCCACGGCGTACAGTACAGCCATTTGCATGCCACTTGCGGGACTTTGCCTCCTTAAAAACTCTCCTGTAGGCCTCTCGGTTGTAAGTAAGATGCCATCCTGCTGATGCCATCCTTGCAGCCATCTTCTCCTTCGTTCAGCAATCACTTCAGAGAAGAAGTCAATATCTTAAAATCTTCACTACCAACCCCTACTTTTGATTTAAGCGAATTAAACAAATTTATAGATAGCAGATGTGCATATCTAAAGCAACCCAGTACTCCTTTCATGTCAGTTAGTGAAGTTTACAATTATCTTTCATCTTTAAAGAACAGCAACACAGCAGGACTTGATGAAATCAGCAACAAGATATTACGCTACTCAGCCCCAGTAATTACTGATTCACTGACATACATTTATAATCAGTGGATTGCACTTTTAAAATTGCAAAAATATATCCTCTTTTTAAATCTGGTTCAGAGAAAAATCCCTTAAGCTATAGGCCAATTTCCATTCTGTTGATGTTGTCAAAACCCCTAGAAAAACACATACAAAAAAACAACCTTACAACACATGCAAAAAAATGATTGTTGACTGTCAGTAGTGGTGTCTTTGTTGACTTTATAAAAGCATTTGACATGATTGATCATGAAATCTTAGTTAGAAAGCTTGAGACTTATAAATTACACCCTGACTTGACAAAATTTATTACATCTTTTCTTTCCAACAGACAACAGGTAGTTTCCCTCAAAAACTCTAAGTCAAGTTCATCTGTGGTTGATAATGGTTTTCCACAAGGGTCTATTCTTGGTCCTCTCCTTTTCACCATCTACATCAATGATGTCCATACACTCCACACTCTGATTTATGCAACAGCATAAATCAGAGTGTGGAGTGTATGGACATGAGATAAGTTTATTATTTATTTATGTAATCATTTAATTGTGTCTTCATGATTATTAATGCTCATTAATAAATGCTGAATAACTGTAATTGAGTGAAAGCTGTATGATGAAGGGCAGAATGTTAGACGGGCCTGCGTGCCCAATTCTTAACCCTTTGAAAATAAAGTATGTTCGTTCGTTTTCCTTTCTTTCTTTTTCCCATTATGTACCCTTCGAAGATGGTCTTCTCTGAATTATTATGACATTTAATGTGTCCAAAATATTTAAGTTTTTTTTCTGTTTAATCCTCTTTACCAGCCAGCCTTCTTCAATTTTACGTTCTTGTAGTATGGGTATATTTGTTCTTTTTATGCACAGAGTACAGAATTATTTTGTGATATCTGTATTGCAATTTCTTCACTATGCCATAATTTTCTAGTTCATGGCACCAGGGAAATTGTGCAACAGTGATGCCAAACATAATTTTAGTATGATTTTCAAGGCCAGTGAAAGGTCTTTATAGTTGGGGTGAATAGAAATGCATTATGTAAGAAGGGGTCAAGTGTCAAACACTAGAAAAATAGATGACTTGCACCATTGGTCATGTTGACCAGCAATTACTGGTAAATGACCAGTTAAAAATGAGAAAAACCAAAACTTTGGAGGTCATCGGTTACTGTAACTGGTTTATGTTATTAAAAAAACCTAGTGAAAACTAACCAGGAAAATTGGTTGGGAGGATAATCAGGCCAGTAAGTTGAAAAAGCTTAATTTGTATGGAGGAGAATCAGTTTTTGACTTTAGTTCAGCATGTGAGCATTTTGTAAAGATTAAGTCTTGTAAAGATTCACTGTAACGATTAAAAAGATACGAAAATAAAATTTGGCACAAACATTTACTTTTTCACTGGTATTTGTCAGATGTTTAATTTTACATTAAAGAAAAAAAAAGTATAATGTACTCAGTGATGTACTGAGAAAACCTGTATTTCAGAAAGTACTTCATGCAAGGTGAAAGACAGGTATGATTGTACTAGTTTCAAGAAATCTGAGCATGATCACTGACTTGCAGCCAGAAGCAGTTTTTTTTTTGTGTGGAGTCAAACTTGATTTATGGAGTCAGACAGTGGAAAAAAAAAAAAAAAAAACCAAGGAAGATGGGTTGAAAGTTTGCATGGCAGCTCCAAAACTCTGAATGATTCTCAAAGACACCTGCACATTGTGTGGCATTTTGATACTTGAGATTCACAGTTTTGTTTCTTTTCTCATGGTGCTTGATCAGCTGGTTCCTTCTTTTTCTTTTATCCTCTTGAGCTTTTCAGTGGTTGTCAGGTTCTGTAACTTCTCATAACTTGTCCAGAGTGTGGTTTTTAAAAAAAATTTTTTTGGATAATTGTTTGTTTATTGTAGATTTGTTATGTCAAGCATAAAAAAAAAAATTGAACCACTGAAGCATTCTGTTTTAGAGAATTTGTAATCACAAAAGATAAATTTTGGAAGCCACTGAATTATATTCCAGATATTACAGTCTTTGTGACCTGATGTCTTTTCTTTGTACAAGGCTCACTGCGCATGTGTCAACCCTCTCTTCCTGTGTATGGATGTGAAAGAAGTTGCATTACGATACATTGCTTTTCATTTCTGGCCTTTTTTCTAGGTAATTATGCTTTCACTAAGGATAGAAATTGCCCCTGCAATAAATGTGCTTCGATTGTTCCCTTCAGCCCTAGCAGTGGTGGTAGTGATACTGTATACAACTCACTTAAAGTGACAAACAGCAGAAGAGCAATTTATGTGGTTGAACCCATCTGGTCATTGCCTTAAGTAAACTGCCACATGAAGGATATTTTCCCTCATGAACAGCATATGGGAAAGACAAAATTTAGCTTGGTGTGGACATACTGAAGATACTTTTAACTCAGGGCTGAGCTGTGAGACATGGCCAGAGGATACAAGCTTGGGGCAAAAGCTTTGGGGACTCCTATCAGGATCTGGAGAGGACTGTGGGCTTTGCCATGTCGACAGGGATCAGGATCTGATGTGACTAACAACCTCGAACGCAAAAGAAGTAACTAAACTGATGAAATGTGTGGATTTTTTTTTTTTTTTTAATGACAATGGCAGAGACAGGTCTCCATAAGAAAATTGACAGCTGTGAAAAATGTAGCAGCTTTGATTGTTTTTCTTAATTTTAAGATAGGGATGAGAATGGTTTTATCTCAGCAATAGTTTTGTATGTTTGCTGTATGTTACATGTTTTCATTGCAGTTAAACTGTTTCTGTACTTTATAGAACAAATCCGTGGATCTTTTTTCAACATATTCTAGTTGTTCCCAGGGAATAATTTGTTTGGATAAGATAAAACTACTTCATAAACGGAGTGATGTATTTCTTTGAATCTAGGGACGCTGTGTGAAAAAAAAAAAAGTGAAACACTAGGATGAAAGTTTGAGAAACTCTGAATTCTACTGTTGTTGACTCCACTCAACTCCAATTCAGGAGATGATTCTGATTTTTTTTCTCTTCAAATTTTTCTTAATCTCATGTCTTAATGTCTGATGTCCTCCAACTTTTTCATTGTGAAGCAGAATATTGTCATGCTTTTTATTTCAGTGAAAGGTGAATGTTTAAAAAAAAAAAAGAAAAAAAATGGGACTATAACAAAGTATCTTGAGAACATATGGCACTCATAAGTTATAGGCACAAAAATCAAGCTAAGATTATTCAATTAAAACGTAAAATCCACCCTCATTTATGCATGCGACAGCTGGAAAACAACTAAAGAAACAGAACTTTAAAAAAAAAACAAATGCCTAAGGAAAATACTTTTTAAAAAACAAATGCCTAAGAAAAATACCTGATATAAAGTGGAATGAATTCAAGAACAATGCAGAGATGTAGCAGATGAGCGAACAACAACCTGTCTCATGGGTGATCAGAAAATGGAGAAGGACATATATCAATCACGTGATGAGAAGAAACAGTCGGAGAACCCCCAAAACAAGCTGTCAAGTGGTGCACAACAGGCCGAAGAAAACGAGATCGACCACGTGAAACTCTAAAGAGAACATTATTAAGAGAGGCCAGTTTAGTGGAGAAGCTGTCTCGACCAGATCTTTACTCTCAGAATAATACTTGAAGAACATATTGAAAAGCAGAAACCATTAATACTGAACTTCATAGATTTTAAAAAGGCATTTGATAGCTTACACAGAGATTCATTATGGAGAATTTTATGTCTATATGGAATACCATCTAAAATTGTCGACATCATTAAAGGGCTTCTACAATGGGTATGTTTGTGCAGTCAAGACAAAAGAAGGGATGAGTGAATGGTTCCAGACTGAAACAGGTGTGAAACAAGGATGTATACTGTCTCCTTTACTTTTTGGAATTACAATAGACTTCATGACTGGGTACATGGGACCCAACTAGAAGATCTTGATTTTGCTGATGACATAACTCTTATCAGTAGCAATGTGAATTCCATGCAAGAAAAAACAGATAGCCTGTCTTCACTGGCTAGCAAAATAGGACTTGAAATTAACAAGGACAAAACAAAAATAATGAAAATTCCCCTCAATCAAAATGGAAAAATACACATAGAATCAATTTGCATACCTTGGCAGCTACATAGACCAGGATGGTGACACTAGAAAGGAAGTTAGGATCAGAATTGCAAAAGCAATCTCAAGAATCTTGAGAACATATGGATTTCAAAAGTTATAAGCACAACCAAGTTAAGACTGTTCAATTCAAATGTAATATCCACCCTCATTTATGCATGCGAAAGCAGGAAAACAACTAAAGAAATAGAAATTAGACTCTTTTGAAAACAAATGCCTAAGGAAAATACTCGGCATCAAGTGGAACGAATTCAAAAACAATGCAGAGATAAAACAGATGACTGAACAACAACCAGTCTCACGGGTGATCAGGAAAAGGAGATGGACATATGTTGGTCACTTGATGAGAAGAAATGATCAGAGAATCCCAAAACAAGCTATCAAGTGGAACACAACAGGCCAAAGAAAAAGAGGCAGACCGCGTGAAACTCTGAAGAGAACATTGTTAAGAGAGGCCAAATTAACAGGCATAAAATCCTTTGATGAGGTTGAAAGACAGGAAAAATTTGCGAACTACTTTGCGAGCCCTATGTGACGTTTAACGGCACGGGAAGGATATAAGAAGAAGTTAAGTGGGCATAAAATCCCATGATTTTCCTTCCTTAGGAAAAGTTCGCCGAAAACAGGAAAACATGTCGAACTACCATACGAGCCCAATTTAACGGCACGGGATGTAAGATGTAGGTTAGTAAAGTTAGATGGGAAGTAACAGTGAGCCCATCTTCGGCGACAATCTGGGTGGCCAGATAGGCATGTTTTGATTTCCATCAGACTAAATCAGCATGTCCCGCGCAACGTATGGATAGACAAATGCGGTACCCAGAGCTGGCTGGGGCAGTGTTAGCAAAGCTTGATTGTGGCAGCGTGACAGAATATGAGGAGAAGCTGGAGCTCATTCTTGGCTGAAGCCGTAAAAGACGGAGGCGACCTCAACCATTTTATATGTAAACTTCACAAAGGTGAATGTACGAAAACAGTGACGCACTTTCTGCAAAGGCAAAAAAAAAAAAATTTGCAAGAAGCATACAGTTCACAAAGTGACACGGTATAAGGCAGGAAAGACCTTACTCTTTGCATAAAATAAAAGACGTTACAATAGAAAACAGAGTGGTTGTGGTGGCCAGTCCAAGCCTGTGTTTAGAAAAGGCAAAGACCACAAGAAAGATTGTGTTGCGTATTTAATGTACGGGAATCAGCTGCCCATCCAGCGAGGCAAACACTTTGAGTTGGGTGGTGAGAAGAAGAACATATGCCTGTGAGACCTGGACATTTAACAAAACAGCTGAGAAGCACATAAATGCCTTTGAATGTAAATGCTACAGAAGAGTTCTCCAAATATCGTGGACACAAAAAAGAACAAATATATCTATATTACAAGAGCTTAATATTGAAGAAGGCTGGCTACTGAAGAGGATTAAAGAGAGAAAACTGAAATATTTTGGACACATTAAACGTCATGATAATTTAGAGAAGACCGTATTGGAAGGATACATAATGGGAACAAGAAAAAGAGGAAGACCAAGACGAAGATGGCTGCAAGACATCGTTGACGATCTGGAAATGTATGCAACAGCAGCATGCCATCTTGCTCACAACCGAGAGGCCTACAGGAGTGCTGTTTGGGAGGCAAAGTTCCGCAAGGGACATGCAAATGAATGAATGAATGAATGGTGAGAAGAAGAGAACGGGCCAGATGGTTGTTCTAGACAACATCAATAAACCTATGAAAGCTTAAAAAAAAACAAAACCCTCAGCCTTAGGAAACGCACACTAATTTGCGTATAAGTATTATATAACTATACACGAAGCCACTGCTTCATCTCCTTTCTCTATTTCTTCGTCCTGGGGTTTTTTTTATGATTAAGACTCACACCGAAACATCACAACTGTATGATCGTTAAGTAATAAAGCTGTTCCTACTTTTTTCCTAGTTTATACAACCTTAGGAAACAAACTCTGTTGGTTACTCTATCAACATGCTGTCAGTAATTCTCAGCTTGGATCACCTTAACGTTGTAGTAGTTTAAAATGCTAGCCTTTGAGAAGCAGTTTGATCATTGCTTTCTTCTTCTTTGAACCATTAAGGCTCATTGCTGCATATAAAGTTCGCCTCAGTTCCTCTCTATTCCTAATCTTCTCTCTCCCGTTGGTGACACCATTTTCTTTGATACCCTCTTCTATGTTGTCTTTCCATCTCTGTCTTGGTCTGCCCCTTGGTATTGTTTCTCTCATCTCTTGTGCGTGCATCATTTTCGTTTGTCTGTTCTCTTCCATTCTTTCCACATGCCCCAACCGGCGTAGTCTGTTCAGTTTCAAGACATTTATAATTCTTTCGGATTTAAATAAGCTGTTCAATTCAGTGTTGTTTCTAGGTCTTCATTCTCCACTGTTGGTATCCTTTGTGGTTCCAAATATTCTTCTCAAGATCTTGTTCTCAAAGATCTGCAATTGTTGTTCATCTTTCTTTGTTGTACTCCACGTTTCTGACCTATACTTGACAGCTGGTGTTATTATGGTTTTGTAGATTGTTGTTTGGGTGTTTTAACAGGTTTTGCAAGGTGAAATATATTTTATTCCCAATCTGTACTCTGCTTTTAATTTCCTCGCTTACTATGTTGCTTCTATTGAAGGTTGTGGCTAGATATTTGTATGTTTCTGCTTTCCTAATAATCATATCTCCACCATTTATATAATGTGGATCATTCTGCCTCTGGTCTCTTGATATATTCATATAATCTGTTGTATCTTGGTTAATGGTCAAGCCCACTTTCAGTGCACATGAGGAAATTTTAAAGTATCTGGCAAGCCGGAAAGTATTTCTCTGCGCATGCCCAGCAAAACTGGAGACTTCTGGGCAATTCGCTCGAAGTGGCGGTAAAATGGTCATGACTGTGATTGGTGTTCAGGTATAGGAACTCTGGAATTTCTTTTCGTGATTTGCTAAAAGTGTAGCAGATGGTGATGCACAGGTGAACAACGTGGTTGTTTTTCTTAAAGATAGTTGCCCGCTTTTGAAGTGCACATGTTTGGAAACTAACGTGAAAATTCAGCGCGGTGAGTAATGTCACGGGAAGGATACCTATATATAAACACTTCTAAATTAATGTCGTCGTCCCGTCATCCACGTGTTCTCGTTTTTTTTTTTTTGCCTTCTCGAAGTGTTTTTTCTCGCTGTGAACAGTAGCAGGGCTGTTGAGCTGTAGTGTAAACATTGTGAAGCTATTTAAATTGTTTCAGTCATTGTCGGATAAAATATAAAAACAGTTTTCGCGCAGGGTTGTTTGGTGATACAGTTTGAGTAGTTTGATCGTTTTGGAAGTTATTTTTCTGTAATTTCGTGACGAAGGCATTACGCCAGTACAGCCATTTGTAAACGGGCGTTAAAAAAATGACATTCATTGGTCTTCCGGCATCTCTAGGATATGTTCCAGGTCTTGATAGAGGTGCTAATGGTTTTACAACTCGTTCAGATATCAGTCCAGCTAGAGATGCAGATATTCCCGAAGACGGCGACATGCTCCACTCAATAAAAATAACAAACAAGAAAAAAAAGATGAAGATGATGTTCTTAATTAATGATGCCAATTATGATGAATTATCTGGTTATGATGGCAGGTTGTGTAGCAAAGATCCATGTGACGGTGATGACGGAGAAGATGATGCTATAGACAAGAGAATGGGTGAGAAGGGAAGGGGAGAAGAGAAGAAAAACTTAAGATTGATATTGATATTTTGGCAGGAGCGACCAAAAATTCAACAAGAGTTTTCAGATAGTAAGAGATTTGACCAGCGTAACTGGAAACAAATGGAACAGTGTGCTTGAGGTTGGAGATGTTAGGAACAGGAAATGGAGAGTAGCAAGAGCTGAAAAGTTTACTCCCGTACCTGGGAGTGGCCTTTTGCAAGGGCTGCCTCACAGTGAGCATGGGCACTACCCAATCTGTGCAAGACCAGAAGTATGGTGGATAATTATGAGAATTTAGAGAAGACCGTCTTGGAAGGTACATAATGGGGAAAAAGAAAGAGAAGAAAACCAAGGTGAAGATGGCTGCAAGACGTAGTTGGTAATCTGCAAATGGATGTGTCAGCAGCAGGGCATTTTGGTTACAGCCAAGAGGCCAACAGGAGAACTGTTAGGGAGGCAGAGTTCTGCAAGGGGCATGCAAGTGACAGACTGAAGGTTGCCTTTTTTTAAAAAATTTTTATTAACAGTTCCTTTTTTTTTTTCATATGGAAAGTTATAAGATATATTTGAACATTTATAACAGATGTGTAAATATGTTGAATTTTTTTATGTTGAGTGTTGTAATTACATGTGGCTTGTGTAGTGTTTAAAAGCAACACATTTTTTTCATTATATAACAATGAGTGAATTTTTTTTTTTCTTACCAGATAAGTAGCTTGATTTCCGAGAATGAATTGCTCAGGAGTCCAGTGTCATTTATCAACGAAAGCAAAACCTATAAAGACTGTGGAAAAGATACAGTCAGCTTGTACTGATTCAAGAACTACCTCCATGCTGGGCTGGCACAACAAGGTAAAATAACTGAAGGAGATAAGAAAAGTTTGTAGGGGAATAATGATGGCCTTTCTTGTGATAGGCCCTTTTATATATGATAGCCTGTCTTTCCTGTGATTGCCCTTTTATATATGATAGCCTGTCTTTCCTGTGATTGATTTTATGATAGACTTTCATAAACAGTAGTCTTTCATATGTTTCCTTGATTACATCTTCTCCCTAGTTGCATCTACATATGACATATAGATAAGATATTAAGATTATTATTAAGATAACCAGTGATGAACTGATATGTGCACGCTGCCATTAAGGGGATGTTTGTTACATGACCGTCACATATTACCAGAGGTATTGTCACATAGCAGACGCATATTCTCAGAGGTAATCAAGCGGATGGTACAGTAACCATGTCTACAGTAGTATGAACTGTGTTAGAACCAGCATTAATCAGTATTTGAGAAATCAGTTTGCTATAATTTGTGGTACAGAAGAAAAATATTTAAGGATAAAATGTCAGTTATTTTTAAAATCTCAATGAGAAATATATTTAGATGATGAAATATTGTTTTGTGTACCAGTAGTGTGGCATGCGCACACACACATGTACACAGAGAGAGAGAGTGGTTTCATGTACCCTCTGTTTGAGAATAAAAAAAGAAAAATTCTTTTACCGGCCTCCAGTGCACACAGTTCTGCTATAGCATGCTTGGTGAAAGCAGACATGCTTGCATTATCACTGTAACCACAGTACAGAGCTTCGTATAATGTATTTGACATAATATGTACCCAAGGCTCAAAGCTAGCGCTGCTGGTAATTCTTCAGAGCCAAATAGAAGCCTTATGTGTATAATTTTAAAATGAAACTCTATCAAAATATCCTTTTTACATTCCCAACTCCTTTCATTAATGATACATTTTTACCAGCTCCAGCTCCGCATGCAATTTCGTCTTAATTGTTCTACTCTGTAAATATGACTCCTCCATAATTATGCAGTTCTACAAACTCCAGTTGTCATTTTAAGATGAAATAATTATTAAAGAACTTGATGCAGGTATCTTGTGCATTCCTTCCACCAGCTTTTCAGCACAAGAAATGGTGTAGGATACGAGCCATGTTTTATGGAGAGATTGCTGTCCATGTCTTTGTTTCCCTGGTCCGGAGCCTGTCAGCTTTCATAGACGTGTCCAGACTGAATTTGGGTTCTGCTGTAACAGAGGTGAATACGAGCAGAGTGAACCCAGTGATTGTTGGAGTGGAGACGTGGAGGCTGAACTACAAAGTACTGGATCATCTATGACTGATGAGGGCAGTTTAGGCCAGTAAATGTGATTTCGTTTCTTGTCTCTAACCAGTAGCATCATTTATTCATTCATTGTATAGCAGTGGAGATCCAGAGAAGTCATGTGAAAAAGCTTGGGTATTGACTCATTCGTAATTAACCCTTTTGATGCCCCAGCTAAAAACACTGGCCTTAATCTGGTACCGATGCAGATGTTTACATGACCGAATGGGTGTTGTTATAGTAGGGCGTCCCTTTGTAAAAGTCATTGTAACAGATTCCGTGTTCAACATGTGTGCATAATGTATCAAAATAAGTGGATTTGAACGACGATTCTATAAATGAAGTTATTTGTCATTTAAAAAAAAAAAAGGAAAGGAAACAACTGATATGAAAAGATGGAAACATTATTTGCATCAGTATTTGGGGCTGTTTTTGACATCTAATAAATCTAACAGGTCTACCACTGCCAGAAACACATACAGTAAGGTTGGTCGGTTTGACCATTTTGCCTACCGATCTCAAAAACCACTTAAAAATTACACTAGAATCGGTGAAATCGATGAATTTCAAAATGTTCTCCAGTGACAAGCGTGACAGGATGTTAAACTTTTGAGTGAGAAGAGTTCTGACTGGTTAAATGAAAAGTTACATCGAGTTTTCAACAAACAAAAATAAAAACCATACTGACTAAGTGGAAGGAACATGTAGACCAGAAGTGATTGGAAAGGGCGGATAAATTGAAACATTTTGTTGGAGGAGAGGTCCACAGCTCTGGTAAAGTTTCACCTTTAACTCTGTCCTTGGGTAGCGAAGATGCACATAGTACACCAGTCAGCAATCCGTAGTTGATCATTAACTGCATGTTTGCAGATCTTTCATAAAGTGGAATGGGATGATTGTTACATTTAGAAGGATCACAAAGGCATAGTCTTATTTGTAGCATGACATATTATACATTAGTTTAAGCAGGAAAAATTGTGTTTTATTTTTCTTAAAAAAAAAAGTGTTAGTATGTTGTTATTAGTATACAACAGAAAAAAGCTAAGAATTGAGAAGAATGGAAAAATGAAGAAATTGGAACTTTTTTTTTTTTTTTTTCACTTACCCCTCAAGTTAATCCTCTGTACTGGGTCCAGTATATTCAAAATGATTAAAAATGTACAAACACCTTTTCTTTACATATCCAAAATTTACATGAAAACATTTTTTTCAATTTTTAGCAATTTTTACATTACATGCACTTAATTAAACTAAAAACACCAAGTGGGTAGGTAATATTTACATGAAAACAAGTGGGAAATTAGTATTTACCAGAAAATACAGGTCATTGTGTGTTTTTTTAAAAATTTGAAGCATTCTGTTTACAGCATTTAATTTGTCTGTTTACATACTGTGCACTCATGTGGTATTGACTAAAGCATTGAGGGTGCAGATGTGGAAGATTTGAACACCCTGAACAATAGAAGTGGGTTCTCTTCGGCCTGGCTGGCGTGCTGCAGTGGGCACATCTCAAATCATTTCATGATACAAGATGAGATGCCTTTTGTCGGAAAATTTCACTGGTGCAGCTACTGATTTGGTTGGAACTGGCGATGGTATTGATTTCTCTGTCAACAGTTGTTTCACACTGGCTTCCGTGAGCTGATAGAGCAACTGGCTTTTGAAATCACGCAGTCCTAACTTCTTACTACTGCTAAGTGTGTAGAGTATATAGCTGTTTATCTGGGCAATCTCAAATAGCCACATGAATATTTTTTTCCACCAGTCGACAGATTTCCTGGTATGGATGTCATAATATCCAGTTCTCTGATCCATGACATCACAACCGTTCATCGACTGGTTGCAGCTGTCAGTAAAAGCAGGCTTGGCCACCCCATTGCGGGTTATTATGGTCATGACCTCTGCTTTGGTCAACACTGCTAAAACCTTTCTTGGCTTCCTTATCTCTGAAAGCCACACACAGAATCCTGTTATTGCTGTTCAGAGACCATTTCATTTGGAGATGGTTCAACTTCAGTTGTTTGAGCTGCGGTGGAGTTTTTTTTCTGTTGTGGTTGAGAGTGCCAGTGTAGTAGGTCTCCTGTTCTAGCAGATAGTCCACCAACTCTCTGGTTGCGTACCAACTCTCTGGTTGTGTAGTATTATAGCAATGTAATTGTTTGAACTATAATATTATTGATGAAGATTGAAATAAGTTTTTCTTTTGATCATACACATCGAGGTTTCACATGCATCACCACATTCACTAGATCAGTCCGATGAAATATTCACGACATTATTTAATTCTGACAAATAAGTTCATGATGTGTTGACATCACTTGGATTGAATCACTTAATCATTTGTTTACAATATCAAACTCCTATCATATTCTACATGCAGAATTTTGTCACTGTTTTCAACTTCAAGATATTCTACATGTGTTACTAGGACGATTCTAAACTCTGTTTTCCAACAGATCTGCAACACAAAGTTTCAAATGTATCATATCTTCTGCGTTCCTCACACAGTACTAAAATAAACATTTTTTGAACTTGAGACAATTTCTGTCATAAAACTAACTCTGGTTCTAAACTGATCTCCTGATTATCTATTGCTTTGATTGTCCATCTGTCGTTACCTACATCTTCTTTCTATCTCGTGTCTTCTCTGGTGTGTGTTCTCCTTCTGCTGTTCTTCTCTGATTGTCTGTCCTTCTGTTCTTCTCTTGCCTGTACTGTCTCTGTTCACTGACTGTCCTTGTCTCTCCGTCTTTGTCCTCCATCCTTTCAATCTGCCCCGTGACTTATATGTCATAAGTCAGTTGTCCAATAGGCCACACCTCTAAATATTTAATTGGTCAGCTGGTCGAGTCAGTAACTCCTTTATTTAAAAACCGTAGGCAATAGTGTCCTAAGATTAGCAAGCTAATATGTGTCAGTCTGCATCAACTCCATCTATACAATTGTCATTTACCTAAGTCATTATCTTGCCTTTTCATGTCGGAGGTTTTATTGTGTCCTCGCTTTTCATTGTCTGCCTTTTCTATTCGTCTTTTCTGTGCTGTTTACTTGTGTCAGCGTCCAGTCATACTAGTGTCGTGGAAGTTTTCCTACCGTGCTCTTAATTTTCCTACCTGCTTTTACTGTTGTTATTAGATGTTACTATTATGCCTACAATATATTCATAATCATATTCATACTCACACTCATGATCAGATTCATTACATATTCATTATCAAACTCATCACATTCATAATCATGTTCATAGAATGTACAAACTAGGAAAAATGTAGGAACAGCTTTATTACTTAACGACTAAAAGTTGTGACTTTTTGGCGTGAGCCTTAATCATACAAAAACATACAGGACGAAGAGGTAGAGAGGAGATAAAGTATAGATTCACATGAATACTATTAAAAAACAAAAAAAAAATTAAATAGAGTACTTAGCTGTAAATTGTCTGGCGGTGTGTGTCAGAAATGGATTTAGTAGAATATGGAGACTCTTTAAGTGGAAACTGTAACTGGGGGTGGTGAATGGGGAACTGGGGAGGGGAGAGAGAGTGATACAATATTGACCTAGCCAGGAGAAGTTGAAATAGATGATTTGGGAAGAGGGGTTGCAAAGTGATGCTGTTAGGAGGTTTGACAAGTAAGAAGGGGTGGCGCTTAGTGGAGAGGTACTATAATGATTGAAGAGAATGTTAAGTGTAGCTGAACAGCGAGTTTAACCCATGTGGCTCCAGCGTCCCGTAATTTTGAATGCATCGGTTCTCAAGCGCCAGGTGGCTTGTGTCATCTGCGTGACATTGTTTGATGGCTGTTACCAGAAAATCAGATTTGCCCATGTGGTTGGGGCCATTGAAATGATTTGGGACTGGTTTTGAAGCATGCTGGGCGATGTCGTACAGATGTTTTTGCATGCAGTCCCCTAATCTGAGGTCAGTCTCACCAATATATGTTATCCTGCATCTTCTGCAAATGATGACATATATCACATTACAGGACTCGCATGTGAATCCCTCATGAAGAGTGAGGATAGTTTTGGGAAAGGTGATCGTTTTCGTTTCCCAGACTACCGGGCAGGTAGCACAGTGGGGGCGGTTACATTTTCTGGTGCCAACTTATGTAAGGCTCTGCTTCAGGTGGCTGTGGACGAGGATGTCCTTAACTCTTTTCCTACTGCTTAAAAAAACGCGGACGTTACATTTGTACTGATGCGTTACATGGCCAAGCGGGTGTCTTCATATCAGGGGGTCCTTTCATAAAATTCATTGTAACAGACTCCTTCATCAACACGTGTGTATCTCATATTAAAATAAGTGGAAATGAAAGAAGATTCCATAAATAAAGTTATTTATCATTTTAAAAAAAAGAATATAAAAAAAAACAACTGTTATGAAAAGTTGGAATGATTTTTGGGCGCTAAAAATATTTTTTTAGGGCTGAGCACTAAAATCAAAGTTGTACATACCTGAAATGTGCCAGAATCCAATGCAGAATATGTATATCTGTACAGAAGCATCGATATTTGGGGATGCTTTTGATATCCAATAAATCTAACAGGTCTACAGATGTGAGAAACACATTTAGTAAGATAGGTCTAGTCGATCAGTATGACCATTCTACCAACCAACCTAAAAAAAAACTGGAAAATTACATTCCAGTCCATCCATTTCAAGATTTCCTTCATCATCTGGGATGACAGGATGCTAAACTAGCTTAACTTTGGATTAGAAGAGTTCTGGTTGGCTAAATGAAAAGTTACATCGAGTTTTCAACAAAACAAATCGGAAGACTTATAGGGCGGCCTAGTTTGCAATGTGTAAACAGCAAGCAGCCCTATAGGGCGGCGCGGCAGGGGAAGAGTTAAGATTTGGCTCACATTTGTATGCCAACAGGGGTGGATCAGAGAAAATGTTGTGAATGTTGGGGTGGAGTTGAATTAGCGGCAGATGACGATAAAGAATTTTCTTAACCATCTGACCATGCGGATGGAAAGGCAGTAATAACTTAACTCTGTCAGATGGAGTAACAGGCTTTTTCCTGAATACTTTTTTTGCAGCTCACTAGTTGGATATGGTTGAAGGCTTCACGAAGGACCTTTCTGGGTAGTGGCGATGATGAAAAAATTCTAATAACTTGTTGGACTGATCTATAAAGTCCAAATTATCCTGACATATGCGGTGAAGACGGAAGAGTTGGGAGTATGGGATGGAGTTCTTATAGGCTTCAGGATAGGAGGTGTAAAGCAAATGGCTATCGGTGGGCTTGTAAAATACAGAGGTGACAAGCCTGTTTGTGCCAATAGAAATTTTAATGTCTAAGAAGTTAACAGACTTGTCAGAATTATATTCATGATCATATTCATTAATAATACTACTATAGTCATTACTTACAAGGCCATGCTTCATATCTCCCCATGTTTTAGTCATAGTATGACTATACAAAAAAACTAGCAAAGTGCCTTGTAAGTAATAGGCTACCAAAATATGATCCATCTGAGCAAGTATGTTCACCATTATGTGTTTCCTCATGAGTTGCAATATATCGGGAGTTATCCATGGGGATTTTGTTACTTGTTTTACTCTCATTTCTTTGATGGGGACATGCTTGTCAAAAATATTTCAAAATATCTTGATCCAGTATTCGATACCCTCATCTGGATTTGTTAACTGGAAAATGTACGTAAGAGGCGAAGCTTTTAGATCAGTTAAAAATAATTCCAAGTTAAAGTTTTTAAAGTTTCTATATTTGTGGCTGGTATTTTTTTTTTTCGGTATTTTATTCCCCTTATGTGACAACGTACAGCAGACTGGGTAGTGATCACTCAGCGACACGTGAGGGACAGTACATTCAGTAATGTTTCCTGGATCAGCTACATAAATATGATCTATTAGTATTGATGATGATTCAGTTACTCTAGTAGGTTTGTTAAAAATTCGCAAAGTGATCATACCACTCGGCTGAAGCATTTGGATTTTGGTATATAAAACTAATTAGAATTGGACTAAGATTTGATATTTTGATTTCTAGCATAATACATTCCACCTCTGATGTTTCCAGGTCTTCTCTTCTACAAAATTTAATTGTGTTAGAAATGTAAATGACTAAACCTGTCTCTAGCTTCCTAGTTGGGTTGTGCCTGATCAGATTAACTCTTTCCGAGCGTACGGGAAAAACGCGGACGTACCGTTGGGTGCGGAGCAAAATGCGCGGGTGTTTAGAAGATTGACGGGTATAGTTGAAAAAGTGAATTTAAAATATTATTTCCATGTTTTAAAAATACTAAATATACATTAAAAAAAAAGGTAAATGAATAAAGGTTCCAGAAATGTCTAGTTTTTGTAGGAAAAAATAACTGTTGAGAAAATAAGACAAAATAATTAGCCTCCTCCCCCCCCAAAAAAAATCTCTAGAACACTAAAGTAATGGTTGTCTACTTACCAAGAGCTGTAAATATCCACTTGTAACACACAATTTGAAGATAAAATGAATTCCATCCAAGAAATATCACTTTTTACACAAATAAAAAAAAATAGAAGCAGAACACTGAAACTAGCAAGAAAAGAAAAGAAGAAGAACAATGTTTGGTTTTATTCAGTTTGAGAAAAATCTTCTTGAAGAATGGGGTGGTCCTGAAAAGGACCTGGTTATGGTGCAGACTAATGTGATGACTGGCCTGGTCAGGAATTACTTGGTAGCTGCAGCTTTTTTTAGGGTCTTCTGATAAAGAGCTGCTGTTGACTGGGTGGCCCTGTTAGTGACTGATAAAAGGCTGCTGTTGACTGGGTGGCCCTGTTAGTGACTGATAAAAGGCTGCTGTTGACTGGGTGGCCCTGTTAGTGACTGATAAAAGGCTGCTGTTGACTGGGTGGCCCTGTTAGTGACTGATAAAAGGCTGCTGTTGACTGGGTGGCCCTGTTAGTGACTGATAAAAGGCTGCTGTTGACTGTGTGGGTGGCCTGAAATTAGAAAAAAAGTAAATGAATGCATATTTATGTATGAAAAAATATGCTGAGAAAATGAGAAAACATTTTTAGACTACCAAAAACAAAAGAAATTACAAAGAACAAATAAAAGTGATATATACCTACCAACAGAGCTGTAGATTTATGTGCAGGACTTTTTATCAATGTTACAGCTGGCAGCAAGCGAACAAACATTTCATATGTACAACAAAAAAAAACATTATGTACAGAATATATTTACAAGAAATGTGGAAAAAATATTTACAGAACAACACATGAACACTTTACAACACACTGTCGTCTGCTGTCTCCAGTCAAAGAAATGGGTAGGAAATAAAGATAACAAAGTTTGAATGAAAAGAAAGACATGGCCCAAACAGAAAATGCAGACAAGCACAGGCAAATGCAGTTAGGAAATCAGTAGCATCTTGCTCACTGTGGCTGATGATAAATGAAAAAACATTCTGCTGGACACAGATGAGGTTTGTCCTGGCACCCCGTGCAGTAGTACTTTGTCCTCACTACCTTGTCCGCTTTGCTGCAGTGGGCACAGCGAATGTATGACGTACCCAATTTCACCAAGTGAATATTACCTGTGTACCTGTTGTTTACTGGTATTTTTACTTTCCTTCCAGGTGTTAGGCGAGATGACACAATAACACCATGACTGGTGCTGGCGGCTGCCAGGGATCTCAGGCTTTCAAGAAGTTGTTCCTTGAAAAATATCAGAGATCTCTGTTCCCTGGCAGGCTTCTCGCAGTACACATATAATATGTGAGCATTCACCTGGACAACTTCAAAAATCCAAGTGAAGATCTTTTTCCACCACTTCACAGTCTTTCTTCCATGCAAACCATAGTAGGAGACCATTTGATCAACCCTGTCACAGCCATTCATACACTGGTTGTATGTGTGAATGACGGCAGGCTTTTCATATTCCTCCTTTTCTGGTTCATGTTCATTGACAACACGAATTGAGGTGGCTTTTCCATGTGTTGTCACAACATGGACAGGTTTCTTTTTTTCCTTTTCCTTCCAGGAGACACACAGAATCTGCTGCTCAACATCTCTCACATAGTAGACTGGCTTTTTCAAAGGTACTGTGAGAGTTTTTAGCTCCTGAGGAAAATCTTTACGGCAGACATTCAAAGTGCCAGTGTAATTGTGGCCTTTGTCCCGCAGAAATGAGATCAGTGGAATACTGGTGTAAAACCTGTCTGCATAGAAGTGATGTAAAGCTGTGAGTGGCTGCATCAATGTATCAAAAACTTTCACTGCATTTACTTTGCTGTCAGCACTGGCAGAGCTGTAAGAGGTGTTACAGCCGAAATACACCAACAAATTGAAAACATAGCCTGTGTTGGAGTCACACAGGCCAAACGTCTTGATATGATATTTCGACGGTTTGGTTTTATTGTATTGCTTGTGCTGCCAGCGTCCCTTGTAGCCAATTACCATCTCATCAACGCTCAAATCAGTATAGGGGTAATAGGCTGCCTGAAATGATTCCAATACCTGATTGAGAAATGGCTCAATTTTGGACTTGCCCTCACTATCAGCTTCACCTACATGCAACATAGTGTTGTATATCAGCTGAAACCGATCCCTAGGAAACATCTGTCCAAAAAATGCAGTGTGATAGTGGGATTTGGTGCTCCAGTAGTCAAAGATTTTGGGTTTACTTTGAAGACTCATGGCAACTAGTGTCGACAGAAATTTATACATTTCAGGACAATCAACAGGTACCCACTGCTGTAGTCTACTGCGCTTCGTTAGATCTGAAAGTTGGCCAAGTTTCATAACAGCATATTCATTTATGCTGCTAATGAGACTGTCCACAATATTAATCGTGAAAAGTGCCAGGAAAAAAGTCAAAGGTGTCCTGTCATTGCCAAGAGTGAGCAACACACCACTGCCATCATATTCTTCAGTAGCAGTACCTACTACTTCATCTACCTGTGCTAATCTCCATGGTGAATCTGATTCTTCTGCATCTGCATCTGCTGTTTGAGCCGCAGAAACATTCCTCTTTACCCTTTTGGCAGATGGAGGAGCAGAAGTAGCAGTACTTGTCGACGGACGACAGTCACTGTCAATTGCATCGACACTACAAGCACTGGTATACTGAGAACCATTGTCAGAATCACTGTCACTGTCAGAATCACACCGGTCAGATTTAGATTTCCTGTCAGTCCTAACACGTTTTTTACCAAATAATGTCGCAAACATTTCTCTACAAGCTATTGTACTTTCTCTAACAGGTCTAGAGCTACGGGAGGAACATTCAGTAAAATCTGCCATGTCGAAGGGCGTGTCCAAAGTCCGATATACTTTGAAAATTGCAAAAAATTTGAACAGAAACGACCACAAAATGTCCGCTTCGCGTGCCCACGCCGAGTAGAAAGGAAGAAGATTATTTCTGACATGCGCAGTTAACATTCAAATTAAAAGGTGGATTAGAGTGACTTCGAGAATTAAAAATATCAGTATCCTGACAATACGCTCTCAGCATTGAAACCGGAAGCGGCAGGATAGTGCCAATACGCTCGGGAAGAGTTAAAACCATCTATTCGTATATCATTGTCTGTGATGTTTTTATGTAATCTGCTTTCAGAGAAACCAAAAATATGTTGAAGTATATGTGTAACCTCAAGGAATTTTCCTAACGAGTGATAAACATTTAAGTGGCCACTATGTAGGCCCCATCGTGTCGCATCCACTCCTCCATTTTCTGAGTCACTTTATAACAATGTTAGAAATATTATATTTCAGTAAAAATAAAATAACTGGTCAAACAGACTTATTCGAGTGCGCAATGGTAGAAAAGCAGAGGGTGATGCTTTTGAGGGTCCTTGGAGTCTTGTAGTTGGTGTAGAGTGTGTGTATCTGGAGCTACGAGATGTTGGTGCCTGTCTAAACTGTTTCTGGCTATTTGAGTGTTTTGTTATGCTCTGCTCAGTTCTTGCTGGATATTTGATATTTTTGGCAAGGATGCTGCTGCCAGTCTTGTTAATGTGGATGTGGTCCCTGTAAAGGCGTTTTTTTGGGAGCACCTGTGGCTGAAGTAAAAAATGGTATGTTGTTTATAAAAACTGCTGTTTCCTGTAGACAGAATGTTTTTAGTATTTTGTTGTTTATATCCACCATGCGACGTCCAGGACCAGAACAAGGTGGAATGATGGATGAAGTGTTTATGGAAGTGTTAGGTTATTTTTTCTTGATGGTGGATATCAAGTCCTGTATATCAGAGGGCTGAAGACTCTGGCCGTTCATACTGTCATTAATGCCAACATGTACGGTCGTTCTCGTCACTCTCAGATCGATATCAAGTCGTCTCAGTGTCTGCGTTAGTTTTATAATACCAGCTCCAGGTACTGGCATGACTGAGACAGTGTCTTCATAGGTAACTGACATCCGCTCACCATAGATTCCTTTAAGCAAGGAATCTCTGATTATCAAGTGTGTCATATATTCTTTGATGTTGTTACTGTGTTGTTGTGTATCTTGTTCTTGTTGATGTTTATGAGACCGTGACTGGGGAGTGGATGTCTTGTTTGAGATATCTGTGTGGGTTCTTGTTGCTTTATGGTTATGTACAGTGGGGCTATCTTGTAAAGCTCGAAACCTATTACTTTTCTGTACATCATTAGGGTAAGCTAAATTTTCAGGTGCTACCTTTATAGGTGTTGTGGTGCTGGTGTGTTTCTCTTGTGCAGCTCTTTGCTGTGGCATGTTTTGTGTTGATATCTGGTGCACTTATGCATGAATTTACAGTCATATTGTCTGTGTCAGCAGTCACTTCTTGAATACTTGTCAACACTTCCTTGCTGTGTCTGCGTGGCTCACTCTGCCATTCTGATATCATGAGTCTCATTTTAGTATTTTCATCTCTCAGTGACGTAAGTTCAGCCCTGAGACTATCATTCTCCAGCTTGAATGAGTTCTAATTTCCTAGGTTTGTCAGTAATAAGGTTTATATCGAGGTCTTTGACTACCTGAAGTATGTTCTGGCTGCATAATGTAGCTAATTTTTCCTCAACAACTCTAGGCTGCAGAGATACATGCGGTGAATCAGCCATGCTGGATGCAGAGAACTCAGGCGCTGGAGCTTCACTGTTGTCTCGGTTTTCCACATCAGTTAAACTAATCCTGATGGAGTGTTCTAGGATTGTTTGAACGTCAGTGGGTTCAGCTGAGGTGCTTGCCTGATCTGACAGGGCTTTGTCAGTAAGATCAGCACTGGGACAGTTGATCAGAATGACCATGGTGGCGGTAGTATCATCATGTCTGTTGGAGGTTGTAGTAACTGTCTCGACATTGGTTGTAATGTTGTCTTGTTCTTCGTAGCTGCTGGTGACTTGTTCTTGCAGGTCGATTGGTGGTGGTAGCGCCTTGACTGATATCAGTGGCGACAGTGTCATGTCCATCACTGGTGGTGATGGCCGGTCTGTTACTCATGGCAACAGATGACAGAGTGGCAGAGATGGCTTCACAGTACCTGACAGTCGCAGGAAAGGTTTTAAAGCTTCATCTTGAATACGACTGAAGTCACCTGTCAACCAAGAGTTGACATCATGAGCACCGCCTTGAACCAATTTTTTATTTCTGGTATGGTACAGGTGGATAGTTAAAAGTGGTGTTTTTATAAAGTGCTCCACATTTGCACCATTTTTATCTGTCCTCTTTTCTATGTGGCCGTGGTAGTACTCCCTGAATGCTTGTTTCACGCACTCATAATCCAGCGTGTTGTTGAAAAGAACGACCAAGCATTGTCCCTGTCCCTCGTTGGTCCGTGTTATTGTCAGGCCGGGGACTTTGTCGCACCCACGGAGCTTGGTATTTACCGCCTTTCTTTTGTTCAGGGAGTAATTCTTTACAACCGCCGGCCGCAGTCCATCCCGTCTTCTTGTCTGGCTAGCTTCTTCTAACTCATCGTCTCGACTACAAGATAACATTGTCAGCTTATGACGCAATACATTATGACAGCCATTGTAGTCACACCTGGCCACACGATGACCTAGTTACAATGAGCCGCGTGGTCACGGGCTAGGCCAGTATTGGACAAAGAGCTTATATATGTTATATATACTATTCTAACATTTTGATAAATATTTAACAAAGTACATGTATTTTAAAAATTTCACATATTTCACCACAAGCACAAACACAAGTGAAATCCAGTGCTATCTGTTTCACGTCACAATCTTATAAAATGACACTGGTAAAAATCCAAATGTAGGAGCTAAAATAAACACGACCTATCACATCATCTTCCATGGGAATGATGTGTTTTTCTAGGGGTTTTGACAAAGTTAAATCGGTCTATAGCTTGAGGGATTTTTCTCTGAAACAGATTTAAAAAGGGGATATATTTTTGTAATTTTAAAAGCTTGAGGAAAATGATAGTGTGCAATGCACTGATTGTAAATGTATGTTAGTGTATCTGTAATTACTGGGACAGAGTAGCGTAATATCTTGTTGCTAATTTCATTAAGTCCTGCTGTGTTGCTGTTCTTTAAAGATGAAAGATAATTGTAAACTTCACTAACTGACATGAGTTGCTTTAGATTTGCACATTTGCTACCTATAAAAAAATTGATTAATTCGCTTAACAAAGTACATGTATTTTAAAATTTTTAAAATTTCACATATTTCACCACAAGCACAAACACGAGTGAAATCCAGTGGTAAAAATCCAAGTGTAGGAGCTAAAATAAACATGACCGATGAGCAAATTGGTTTCACTTTTGGCTGTCCAGTTTTTCTATCTGTCTTCCCAGTAGCAACTATTCTTGAATTGTGCATTGTTGATATCATGTGCACAACTCTTTTGTCTTTCCAGACCTGAAGCAGTGTTTGATCTTTCCGACAAAATGTGCTTTCAGTTTTCTTTATTCCTTTGGAAGCAGCTTTCAAACCTTTTGGCAGTCCTGTGTTTTCCCTAATTGCTCCATAGACTTCGATTTTGTTTTGCAGTAGAACTTCAGCCATTGACACACTGTTGTAATAGTTGTCTTGATATACATGGTGCCACATTCCAAGATAGGGCATCAGAACTGTCAACTATCAACGTCACTGGCATGCAATATAGTGCTGTATATCATCTGAAATTGATTCCTAGAAAACATCTGGCTAAAAATGGTGTATGCAGATGGCATGTGGTTTTCCAATAGTCACTGATTTTCGGTTTAGGTTGCATGTTCATAGATATCATAGTTGCCATGAACTTGTACATTTCATAGCGGCCAATAGGTGTCCATGCAGAAGCTTTACTACCATCAACTGTTGCTAAGTTTCATATCAGCATAAGCATTTATGCTGGATATGAGACTGTCAATAATATCAATTGTGAATGGTGCAAGGAAAAACCCCAGCGGTGTCCGGTCACGGCCAGCATCTAATAGAATACCACTACCAGGATCATTGCTGCTAGGAGTTCCTAGCTCTTCATTCACCTGTGCTTCTCTACAGTTAGAATCTTGATTGTTAGTTGCTGCCTGAGCCACTGTTACACTAGTTCTTGATCGTTTCACATGTGGAGTACATGTCCTGTCAGTCTGTCCAGCTACAGTGCTAGAACTAGTAGAGGGGCGGTTGTCACTTTCACTATCAGTTTCAAAATCCATATCACTTTCGCTGTCACATGAATAAACTACAGTCTTTACAGGTTCCTTTATAGGTCCCTTAGTGTCAAAAGTTATGTCCTTGCCGTCACCTATGATCTTAAATAAATTTAAAGCAGCCTGTGCACTGTCCCTAACAAGTCTGCCACTACCTGAAAAACATGCAGTCACATTGTTTGAGTCAGTGGGTGTGTCTATTTTTCGTACCGGTCTCAAAAAACAACCTGGAAAACACAGAAAAAAGACTTGGAACAACAGTGTCTACCTTCACACAACGTGGGTGGAAGTTAAGGCAAATTTTGATATGCACAGATACCGTTAAATGAAGTCTCTTTCACTTGTAAATGAAACAAAACATGACGGACTTAAAGGGTTGCATGGGTACCAACCCTAAATCGGAACTGGACTTAAAGGGTGGCTCAGTGGCGGAAGAGTTAAGTAGAGTACTTAGCTGTAAATTGTCCAGCGGCGTGTGTCAGAAATGGATTTAGTAGAATGTGGAGACTGTTTAAATGGAGGCATGTGATATGTGGTCAGTAGGTTGTAACTGGGGGTGGTGAATGGGGAACTGGGGAGGGGAGAGAGAGTGATACAATGTTGATCTAGCCAGGAGAAGTTGAAACAGATGATTTGGGAAGAGGTGTTGCAAAGTGATGCTGTTAGGAGGTTTGACAAGTAAGAAGGGGTGGAGCTTAGTGGAGAGGTACTATAATGATTGAAGAGAATGTTAAGTGTAGCTGAACAGCGAGTTTAACCCATGTGGCTCCAGCGTCCCGTAATTTTGAATGCATCGGTTCTCAAGCGCCAGGTGGCTTGTGTCATCTGCGTGACATTGTTTGATGGCTGTTACCAGAAAATCAGATTTGCCCATGTGGTTGGGGCCATTGAAATGATTTGGGACTGGTTTTGAAGCATGCTGGGCGATGTCGTACAGATGTTTTTGCATGCAGTCCCCTAATCTGAGGTCAGTCTCACCAATATATGTTATCCTGCATCTTCTGCAAATGATGACATATATCACATTACAGGACTCGCATGTGAATCCCTCATGAAGAGTGAGGATAGTTTTGGGAAAGGTGATCGTTTTCGTTTCCCAGACTACCGGGCAGGTAGCACAGTGGGGGCGGTTACATTTTCTGGTGCCAACTTATGTAAGGCTCTGCTTCAGGTGGCTGTGGACGAGGATGTCCTTAACTCTTTTCCTACTGCTTAAAAAAACGTGGACGTTACATTTGTACTGATGTGGACGTTACATGGCCAAGCGGGTGTCTTCATATCAGGGGGTCCTTTCATAAAATTCATTGTAACAGACTCCTTCATCAACACGTGTGTATCTCATATTAAAATAAGTGGAAATGAAAGAAGATTCCATAAATAAAGTTATTTATCATTTTAAAAAAAAGAATATAAAAAAAAACAACTGTTATGAAAAGTTGGAATGATTTTTGGGTGCTAAAAAAATTTTTTAGGGCTGAGCACTAAAATCAAAGTTGTACATACCTGAAATGTGCCAGAATCCAATGCAGAATATGTATATCTGTACAGAAGCATCGATATTTGGGGATGCTTTTGATATCCAATAAATCTAACAGGTCTACAGATGTGAGAAACACATCTAGTAAGATAGGTCTAGTCGATCAGTATGACAACCTCGAAAAAAACTGGAAAATTACACTCTGGTCCGCCCATTTCAAGATTTCCTTCATCATCTGGCATGACAGGATGCTAAACTAGCTTAACACTTTGTTGACCACAGTTATTTACCCTGAAGAACCCCCAGTTCCCAGCCATTTTTCTGAAAAATGAACTTTTTTGAGTGAACTTAGAAAAACATGCATATCTCTACTCACCCTTTAGGGAATGTAATCCAACTTGGTAGACAGACTCCCAAGACCCTCTAGTACTTCTTGAGTGTGTTATACCTTGTGAAACAACTATCTGAATGCAATGGAACTTGACAACTTTGACAAAAAAAATTTTGTTTCACTCTTTTTCTCATTGACCAAGCACACTCTGCACTTCCTAGATGATGCTTTTTTAGTGCCTTCATCCTCAGGATTCACCAGAACATGATTCTTTACTATTCCAGACAATCACTGTTGTGCATTGTTGATATCATGTGAACAAGTCTTTCGTCTTTCCTTCATCAGTCGAAAGCTGCTGCTTCGGTTTATACAACTCTTGAAATTTAGGCAAAAAATAATCCAGCAGAGGTTTTATTTTGCTAATTCTACTTGTTTCTGGAAATGTTTGAGAGTTGTCAGAGAAATGCAGAAGTGTCAGAAGATGCTCAAATTTAGCTCTGCTCATTGTTTTTGAAAATATTGGTGTTTCCAGAAGAGGGTCTGTTGTCCAGTGTGGCTTCCTATTCTGGCCCATCAAAATGATCAATCCAAAGAATTTGTTAATGTCTGAATGTGTTATATTTTCAGACAAAAAGGCAGTAGTTTGTTCATATGTTGTGTCTGTGCACAGTATAAATTTTCATGATGAGGTAACAGTTTTAAAAAAATCATTGCCAAACACTGTACTGAAATTTCCTCCATGCTGTCTTGTTTGTTTACATTCACTGAAACACCAGAATTTCCTATAAATTTTTCAAGAACTGGTGTAGAATCAATGTTACTCCACACACCTATATCACTGCTAACTATATCACATAAAAAATGTGAAATACTTACTGTTGAAGAATCATATCCTGACTTCGAATCACAATCACACTGTCTCTTGAATTTTCACTTCTGACACAGCAACACTGTGCCTAGTTATCGTATTTTTAATCAGATCGCCGTCACAGAAATCACTTTGAAACACATCAATTTCATTACTAGAATCATTAAACAGTGATTTTTATTCATTACTAGGGTAGTCTGACAAAAGATTCTGGGCATCATTCATTGTACTGTCGCAGTAACATCGAGCGTAACGTGCTCCGCCATTTGCACAAAATGTCGACTTGGCGAGATCTCGTAAACACGTGTTTCCGACAGCTAAACCCGCGAGATTTCTATTTTTTTTTAAGTTACGAAGATTAAAAACAATATTTTATTATATTAACTTTGCAGTAAAAATACAAACAACCAAAAATTACTTTAAATAACATGCTAGAAACAGTTTAAATAAGACGACCATCGACGCCTTTCGGTCAACAACGCACGGAAACCAGAAATACGGATTTTCCCATATGTGGTCAGCAAAGTGTTAACTTTGGATTAGAAGAGTTCTGGTTGGCTAAATGAAAAGTTACATCGAGTTTTCAACAAAACAAATCGGAAGACTTATAGGGCGGCCTAGTTTGCAATGTGTAAACAGCAAGCAGCCTTATAGGGCAGCGCGGCAGGGGAAGAGTTAAGTTTTGGCTCACATTTGTATGCCAACAGGGGTGGATCAGAGAAAATGTCGCGAATGTTGGGGTGGAGTTGACTTAGCGGCAGATGACGATAAAGAATTTTCTTAACCATCTGACCATGCGGATGGAAAGGCAGTACTACCTTAACTCTGTCAGATGGAGTAACAGGCTTTTTCCTGACTACTTTTTTGCGGCTCACTAGTTGGATATGGTTGAAGGCTTCACGAAGGACCCTTTTTGGGTAGTGGCGATGACGAAAAAATTCTAATAACTTGTTGGACTGATCTATAAAGTCCAAATGACATGCTTGTCAAAAATATTTTGAAATATCTTGATCCAGTATTCGATAGCCTCATCTGGATTTGTTAACTGGAAAACGTACGTAAGAGGCGAAGCTTTTAGATCAGTTAAAAATAATTCCAAATTAAAGTTTTTAAAGTTTCTATATTTTATGCTGGTATGTTTGTGTTTCGGTATTTTATACCCCTTATGTGACCACATACAGCAGACCGGGTAGTGATCACTCAGCGACACGTGAGGGACAGTACATTCAGTAATGTTTCCTGGATCAGCTACATAAATATGATCTGTTAGTGTTGATGATGATTCAGTTACTCTAGTAGGTTTGTTAACAATTTGGGAGAAGTTGTAAGATGTTAAAATGTTCTTCCATGTAGGATTTGGCTGATTAAGATCTATATTGAAGTTGCCTAGAATGATTATGTCCTTGAATTTATAAGTTAGAGCATCATCCATCATGGTCGCAAAGTGATCATACCACTCGGCTGAAGCATTTGGATTTCAGTATATAAAACTAATTAGAATTGGACTAAAATTTGATATTTTGATTTCTAGCATAATACATTCCACCTCTGATGGTTCCAGGTCTTATCTTCTACAAAATTTAATTGTATTAGAAATGTAAATGACTAAACCTGTCTCTAGCTTCCTAGTTGGGTTGCGCCTGATCAGATTAAAACCATCTATTCGTATATCATTGTCTGTGATGTTTTTATGTAATCTGCTTTCAGAGAAACCAAAAATATGAAAATGTTGTTGAACTATATGTGTAACCTCAGGGAGTTCTCCTAACAAGTGATAAACATTTAAGTGGCCAATACGTAGGCCATCGTGTCACATCTACTCCTCCATTTTCTGAGTCACTTTATAACAATGTTAGAAATATTACATTTCAGTAAAAGTAAAATAACTGGTCAAACAGACTTATTCATGCAACAGTCAGACTTCGGTCATACAATTATAGGTATTCGTTTAAGCTATTAGAGATAATGAATCTGAGTTTATAATATACTGACAAATAATGGACAAAAGTACAAAAATCAACAATGCAATGAACATTGTGTAAGTGTAAATTGTACAAGACTTGATGACAATATTAGCTGTAAGCTAGCACTAAGAAATGTCTGCTTTGCTGTAAGAACTTGTGTGGTTTTTTGTTTTTGTTCAGTTAAATTTATCTTCAGAAGTTAAAAAGTGCTGGAAGTTTCAAGCTATCAAGTGTCTGTGTGGGTGTTGCATGTTGACTGTGTAGTAGGGACATCATATACGCGTGACTCAGCTGCAGGACTAAACTGCATTAGATATTGTAGCTGAAAGTTCCACGGATAATGATTCAAGGTTCTTGTGTGTGTGTGTCCTGTATAGTTGTTGTGGTATTCCTAAGTGGTGATTGTGCAGGAGTCTCCACGTTGTTCGCTGTACTAAGTGTTGGTATAATTTGTTGAGGTTGCCGTGTAGGCAGGGGCGGGAACATGGAATCGTATAGTGGGCCAGTGGATGGAGTGGGCAATGGTAGAGAAGCAGACGGTGATGTTTCTGAGGGTCCTTGGAGTCTTGTAGTTGGTGTAGAGTGTGTGTATCTGGAGCTACGAGATGTGGGTGCCTGTCTAAACTGTTTCTGGCTATTTGAGTGTTTTGTTATGCTCTGCTCAGTTCTTGCTGGATATTTGATATTTTTGGCAAGGATGCTGCTGCCAGTCTTGTTAATGTGGATGTGGTCCCTGTAAAGGCGTTTTTTTGGGAGCACCTGTGGCTGAAGTAAAAAATGGTGTGTTGTTTATAAAAACTGCTGTTTCCTGTAGACAGAATGTTTTTAGTATTTTGTTGTTTATATCCACACTAGACCTTTCCTCTGCTCGAGAGGTGTATGCTGATTTTTATAACCTCAACACTTATATCAACTGTTGTGGAAGCTAATCTACCTAGTTCTTTGTCTGACACAGATGTGTAGACGTTTCTCTTGTTACTTTATCTGTGTTTGTTGCCGGAAGTTTTCTGGTTCTCGTTGTGATAGATAATGGCTACTAAAAGCATGATAGTGGCCATGAACTTCTACATCTCATTGCGCCCAATAGGTGTCCGTGCAGAAACTCTACTGCCATCATCTGCTTGGCTAAGTTTCACAGCAGCATAAGCATTGATGCTGGCTATGACTCCAAAATATCTGTTGTGAACAGTGCGAGAAAAAACCTCAGTGGTGTCTGGTCATGGCCAATATCAAACTGAATACCACTGCCATCATAACTGCTGGTAGGAGTTCCTTCCTCTTCATTCACCTGTGCTGCTCCTCAGTTAGAAACTGGTTCTGTATTTGCTCTCTGAGTTGCAGAAGCACTAGTCCTAGCTCGCTTTATAGGAGGAGGAGAACTTGTCCTGTCAGTCTGTCAACCTACAGCCCAAGGGCGACTGTAAACGTCAGTGTCACTGTCGCTGTCAGTTGAATAATGTATAGGTGCCTTCTCTTCAGAACTACAGAATGGCTGAATGCTGTCTGTCACCTAAAGTCCTAAAAAGCCTTCTAGCAGCATCTGCATTCTGTCTAACAGGTCTTGCACTACCTGTAGTAAGTTACTTTCCTTTTGTCAACGAAACAAAACACAGAACTATAAATTGATGTGCGGTTAGAGTGCATTGATCGGAAACAGCCAAAAATGGACGTGTTAACTCGTTCCATACGACGTAAAAAAAAAACTCATACGTTATTTTCCCTACGACGCGGACGTTTACACAAACTTTGATGTAGGGGCAGGGGGGTTTCCCCTGTGTATGTAACTAATTCCATGTTCAATACGTGTGTATCACATATCAAAATGAAATGAAAATTCCATGAGTGAAGTTATTTGTCATTAAAAAAAAGAAAAGGGGAAAAAAAAACAACTAGTATGAAAAGATGAAAAGATTTTTTGGGCACTAAAATTTAATTTTTTTAGGGCCGAGCAATAAAATCTAAGTTCTACGTAACTTAACTGTGTTATACTGCAATACAAAATATGTAGGTCAACACAGAAACTTTGCATCATTATTTGATGATGTTTTTAACATCCAATAAATCTAACAGGTCTACTGCTGTGTGAAACGTATATTGTAAGATAGGTCTAGTCGATTCTACCAACCGATCTCGAAAAAACTTGTTTTTCAAAAGATCTTTCGAAAGATAATCAACCAGAGTTAGACTGGTATAATACCTGTCTGCAAATATATGATGAGAAGCCTTCAGTGGCTGCAAAAGTGTCTGAAAAACTTTCACAGCTTGGACTGTCATTAAGTGGCAGGGTCATAGGAGATTTTCTTCCCAAAAAATATCAGCAGGTTGAACACATAGCCTGTGATGGAGTCACAAAGGCCATAGGTATTGTTGTGATATTTGGCTGCTTGCTAGCATTATATTGTTTGTGACTCCAGTGTCCCTTGTAGCCAATTACCATTTCATTAACACATAGTTATTTGAAAGGGTAAAAGCCTGCCTGAAAGGATGCCAGCAGCTGATTGACAAAAGGTTCAATTTTGGCTTTACCTTGACTATCAGTGTCACTGACATGCAGCATGGTGCTGTGTATCATCTGAAACTGGTTTCGAGAAAATATCTGCCTAAAAAATGGTGAATGCAGATGGTCTGTGATGCTCCAATAATTACTGATTTTTCAGTTTATGTTGCATGCTCATGGATATGATAGTGGCCATAAACTTATACATTTTGTGGCGGCCGGTAGGTGTCCATGCAGAAGCTCTATTGCCATAATCTGCTTGATTAAGTTTCACAGCAACATAAGCATTTATGCTGGCTATGCGAATCTGCATAATATCTGAACAGTGCAAGGACAAACCTCATTGGTGTCCAGTCATGGCTAACATCAAGCTGAATACCACTGCTATCACAACTGCTAGTATTTCCTACCTCTTCGTTCGTCTTTTGCTTCTCTCAAGTTAGAAACTGGTTCTGTATTTGCTCTCTGAGCCGCAGTCCTAGGTAATTTGACAGGTGGAGTTGTCCTGTCACTCTGTCGAACTATGGAACTAGTCAAGGGTGGTCAAAGTCATTGTCACTATCACTGTCAAATGAAGTAACTACAGGTTCTTCCTCATCAGGGCTAGAGTGGCTGAAGCCCTATCTTCCAGCTAATGACCTAAAAAAAACGTTCTAGCCACCTCTGCAGTCTGTCTAACGGGTCTGCCACTACCTGAAGCACATGCAGTAAACATGCTTGGAAAATGCAGAAAAATCTAAAAAAAAAAAAAACATGACACGGGCGGAATTTGTAGCTTCAGATTACGTGCGCAGTGAATGGTTAAATGAAGAGTTACTTTCACTTTGTCAGTGAAACAAAACATAGAGCCATGGATGTGTTCGAACGCGTAGTCTGGAAACATCCGAGAAGTGGTACCAGGCCTTCTCTTTTCAGTGTGTGGTCTGTACACAATATATCATATTTGCATGATTTAAAAAAAAAGAATTCAGCTGTCAATATATACAATGCAGGCACAAAAAGACTAGTCTTCTGCTGTCTGCAGTCAAGGAATAAGTCAACTAAGTCTTCTGCTGTCTTCAGTCAAGGAATAAGTCAACTAAAGAGTAAAAATGGTCAGAATAACTGTTGGAAGGCAGAGATCTCAAGGGAGGCTCAGACAATAAATGTAGAAAGCACGGACAAATGAAGTATTTGTGCTAGAATGCAGTGGTATCATGCTCAATGTGACTCATGATACTTCCTGAAACATTCCTGAAACATTGGTTTGGAGTGTCTGCCTGAGCACTTGGTGTAGCAGTAATAGGTGCGGACTACCTTGTCTGGCATTGAACAATATAAACACTGTTTACGGGCATCTTTCATGTCAATCAGGTGATTGCCATGGTGACATTCTGAGACAGGAGGATGTGCTATTGTTCCCATTTGCCTGGGAGAAGGCATGCTAACATAGGAATGAAGTTGCTGTCTGCCAAGGATCTCAGACCTTCAGTAAGCTGGTCCTTGAAGATGACCAGGGATCTGTTACTCTTGGCAGACTTCTCTGAAAGCAGATATAAAGTATGAGCATTCACATGTGTTATTTCCAAAATCCAGTTGAATATTTTCTTCCACCACTTTATTCTTTCTAGAATGCATGCTGTAGTATGGAACCCTTTGGTCAGCTCTGTCACATCCATTCATACACATGTTATATGTGTGATTGATCTCTGGTTTCTGGACCTCTTGCTGTCCTTCGATAAGAGGAACAGTGACAGCTTTTCTATGTGTTGTGACCACATGGACATGCTTCTTGGTGCTGTATAACAGTTAAAACTGATTCTTAGAAAAAAATTTTGCCCAAAAATGGCGACTGCAAGTGAGGTGTAATCACACTCAGTAATCACTGACTGCGGGTTTAGGTTGTATGCTCATAGCTATGAGGGTCACAAGAAATTTGTACATTTCATGGCAACCAATAGGTCCTCACTGATGTATGAACTAGGAAAAATGTAGGAACAGCTTTATTATTTAATGAATACAAGGTCGTGACGTTTCGGCGTGAGCTTTAATCATACAAACACATACAGGACAAAGAAGTATAGAGGGGATAAAGTATAGGTGTATTGGAAGAACAAAAGAGAGTTAAGACGTACAAAAGCGTTTGTTGCAGTGAAAATATCTTAGTAGAAGAATCAGAGAGACGAGACAAAGTATAGTATCACATAAAACTATGTTAATGAAATTTTAAAAAATTAATCAAGAAATATAATTAGAACAAAACTTATCAGAATATTTTAGACGGCTTTCAAATAATTCTTGGTTTGCGCAATCAACGTAAACAAGAAGTGACTGTTACCATGGTGATGGCACATGCGTTCTGAGAAGTGTAAAATAGTGCATGATTAAGTGTTGAGAGAAAAGGGATGCGCAGAGAAAGAGAATTCTACAAAGTACAGGGATGATTGGAGAGTCAGTAACCATGGACAGTGCTATTAAGGGAGTGAAAAGTAGTGTTACATAGTTGTGAAGAGATAGGGAATTGTAATGTTAGATAGTGGATAAGGGAAGGGATGGTAGTCTATATAAGAGAAGGTGAAATGAATGATTATGGTTGTGGTAGAGGAGTAGCAATGTGATGGTGCATGAGGAGTCTAAAACAAAGTGCAACAAGTGAGAATGAGAATGATTGTGGAAGATTATGTGTAGCCTGAATAATGAGTTCAAACCCTGTGGTTCCAGTGTCCCATAATCCTGAATGTAGTCATTCTCAAGTGCTAAGAGGTTTGTATCATCAGCGTGACATTGTTTGTTGGCTGTTACCAGAAAATCAGATATACCTCTGTGGTTGGGGCCATTGAAATGATTAGGGGTGGGTTTTGAAGCATTCTGGGTGATGTGATATATAAATGTTTCTGTATGCAGTCCCCTAGTCTGAGGCCAGTTTCCCTAGTATAAGTTATCCTGCATATTTTGCATACTATGACATATATAGCATTACGGGACTTACATGTGAATCCCTCATGGAGGGTCAGGATAGTTTTTGGAAGGTGATTGTTGTTTCCCAGACCACAGGTTAGGTAACACAGCAAGGACGGTTACATTTTCTGGTTCCAACATAGTTAAGGTTCCGTTTTAAGTTGCCGTGGACAAAGGTGTCCTTGAGATTTGGCACACGCTTGTATGCTAATAAGGGTGGATCAGGGAAGATGTTACGGATGTTAGGGTTGAGTTGGATTAGTGGTAGATGACGGTAAAGAATTTTCTTAACCATCTGACTATACGGGTGGAAAGGCAGTACCAACTTAACTCTGTCAGATGAGGTAATAGGTTTAGTTCTAAATGCTTCCTGGCATTTCATTAGTTTGATGTGGTTGAAGGCTGCATGGAGGACATTTTCTGGGTAGTTGTGATGATGGAAAAATTCCAATAAATTGTTGGACCATTCGATAAAGTCGGAGTCATCCTGGCATATGTGGTGTAGACGGAGGAGTTAGGAGTATGGGATGGAGTTATTACATGCTTCAGGATGGGAGGAGGTGTAAAGTAAATAGGTATGGCTGTCGATGGGCATGTAGAAAATGGAGGTAACAAAAAGCCAGTTTCTGCCAATGTCAGTGTCTAAAAAATTCGCAGACTTGTCAGAAATTTCATAAGTGATGCTACTACTGAGTGAGTTAGTGAATTCAGTAAACTTTTTTAGCTCGTCCTATGGCATACTGGTGACTTCAGTGCTATCATCAATATATCTTTTATAAAATTCTGGAAGTCTACCAGTGTAGGTTTCCCATAACTGAACTTCCAAAAAAGCCCATAAATAGACAGGCATAACTAGGGCTCATTTTTTGTTCCTATGGCAACACCACTGATTTAGGTGAAGTATTCACTGTTGAATTCAAAAGAATTTGGGTTGAGTACTAGTTGTGTGAGTCTTATTATGGCATCAGTAGGGTGTGGGTCTTTGGTGAGAAAATAACGGAGTGCTAAGAGTCCATCTTCATGGGGGATTGAGGTGTAAAGAGAACACACATCAAAGAGAAAGAGGTGATAGGAGTAATGCAGAGAGAGCATGATCGCTTCAAGAGTAGTTAGGGTGTGGTTGGTATTTTTCAAATATATATAAATAAGCCTCTCGGTTGTGAGCAAGATGGTCTGCTGCTGATGCATCCATTTGCAGATCATCAACTATGTCTTGCAGCCATCCTTGCCTTGGTCTTCCTCTCCTTCTTTTTCCCATTATTTACCCATTCAGGACTGTTTTCTCTAGATTATCATGACGTTTAATGAGTCTAAAATATTTAAGTTTTCTCTGTTCCTCTTTACTAGCCAGCCTTCTTCAATATTAAGTTCTTGTAGTATGGATTTGTTTGTTTTTTTTTTTTTGTCCATGATATTTGAAGAACTCTTCTGTAGCATTTACATTCAAAGGTGTTTATGTGTTTCTCAGCTGTTTTGTTAAGTATCCAGGTCTTACAGGCATATGTTGCGATGGGAAAGAGACATGCCCTTAAAAATCTTATTTTTGTAGTTCTGTCTGTTCCTCTCCACAGATTCTTTAGTTGTTTTACTTTCTGAAGAGTGATAGATGACCTCCTTTTAATTTACCTCATTGTATCTCCATTATTGGTTAGTAGTGATCCAGGATATTTAAAACTCCTCTTCTTCCAGTTTTTCCTCATTGATACATATATCAGCTGCCTTGTTTGTTTTGTCAGTTCACCAATTTAGTTTTCTTTGCATTAAGATAGAAGTTTTGCTCTTCACTATTCTTACAGACTGACATAATTAGTTTTTCCATTCCTTTTTGTGTTGTGGACAGTAGTAGTGTGTCATTAGCATAGCATATCTAATCTCTGGTATTTCATAACCTCCGATTGTTATGGCATCGTGATATTCTTTGTCTACATCTTCTCTAACATTCCTCATTATATTTTCAGTATACAAGTTAAATAAGTAAGCGACAATATGCACCCCTGACGGACCCCTTGTTTTATGTCAAATCAAGTTGTTGTTTCACCAGTTATTCTTACTGCTGCTTGTTGGTCTAGACATAGCAATGATATTAATTGTATCAAATTAATTCCCAAAGTTTCTGGTGTTGTACACAATCAAATGCCTTTGAGTAGTCTATAAAGGCTAAATATAGATTCACATTAAACTCTCTGCATTTCTCAATTATTAATCTTATGTTGAGTATATGATCTCTTAATCCTATTAGTCTACCCATTATGATTTTTAACAGAATTTTACTGGTATGACTAATCAGGGCAACAGTTCTGAAGTTTGTGCATAATTTTAGGCTACCCTTTTTTTGGCAGCAGTCATGTTAGCAATCATTAGCTGATTTTCCATGCAAAAAAGCCATTAGATTGTCACCTGCCTCATTTCTGTGTCCTACGCTGAATTTCCCAACAACATGTCCTTCATCTTCTGTTCTTTCTGTACCAATCTTTGCATTAAAATCCCCCATTATTAATACAGTTTTTCTGTACCTGGTCTGTTGTCGTTTGCAGTGTGTTATAAAAGTCTTCTACTTCCTATTCTTCTGCTGCTGATGTGGGTGCATATATCTGTATGATTGTTACATTTCTAGGAGTGCCCTTAAGTCTGATTGTGAGGATTCTATCACTTACTGGATTGTAACCTAATAATGCTTTTGATGTTGATTTGTCCAAGTAAAAAGCCACTCCATTCTCTCCTCCTAATTTTCCAACAGAGTATAATTACCATTCTCGCTCTTGAAGTGTCCTGATCCTTTCCATCGATGTTCACAGATTCCCAGAATGTGTGTCCCCGTTCTTTTCATCTCATCACTTATTATTTGATACTTCCCCTCACATGTATTTCGTACATTCCATGTTCCTACTCTTATTTTTATTTTTAGTTTGATGCAGGGGTTTTCCTTAGTAACGCTGTCAGGATTTTGTCCGTCATCACAATTACTAGTACTGACCTCTGTCTCAAATTCTTCCCTAGTGTTAAAATTAGATCTATCTGGCCTGGGGGTCTCACTACCAGATCTTTTTCCTATTTGATTTTCCATGTTGCTGTTTGGGTTTCTTGGTGTATTTTCAGAAGATAGTTTACCATTGCTTTCCTTCCGGGCAGTGACTATACTAGTCAGTGATCGTAGCCATTGTCCGTACATTGAGATCTGCCTACCATCATAGAATGGTGACCATAACCAACATTATCTGTCAGCTGCTCTCCCATTCCATCCACCACCTGCTCCCATGGCTTCACGTCAACTTGATCAGGGGGCTATACGGGTACTCCACCTTGCCCAAGGATGTCCCGTAGACTGACGGAGGTAAGGAGGCATCTTATTTCTCCTTTGATAGGGGTTTGAAAATGCTGTCCAAAAAGTCAGAAATGTGTTCAGTCGGGCATGAACATGCTAATACAATTGAACTTCCCGGGTTACCTGGTTTGTGGATTTTAGGAAGAAGATGGAAGGTGGGTGTGTCTAAACAACTGTCTTTGATGTGAAGAGATCAAGCTTGAGGTGAGAGACTGCCTTCTTTAATTAAATCTTTGGTGGCAGCTTCCACTTTATTATTATTTGAAAGGGTAGCATCGTTTTTGTGTGGGGTATAGAAGTTAGAATTTTTGAGTTGGGACATTACTTCTGCAGTATATAAATCTTTTTTTCCAAACTACAAGATTCAATGTTTTATCGGCTGGTTTTATTACCATGTCATCTCCACATCGGAGTTTAGATGGTGCTATGGATTCTCCCATGGTGAGGTTGAAATGTCGAAGTTTTGGTGGCTGGAGGTTCTGGATTTCCCACCACGTTGTATAAATATATAGAACTAAAGCTTGAGAAGCCCTGGAGGATGTAGTCTGATGTAGTCTGCTGCTCTTTTTTAAAGTTCCACCTTGGCTAAGTTTCACCGCATGAGACTGTCCAAAATATCAGGTGTGAACTGTGCCAGGAAAAAAGTCATAGGTGTCCTATCATTTCTATGATCCAGATGGATGCCACTCTTCAAAATTGCTAGTAGCAGTACCTACTTCATCTGTCTGTGCTTCTCTCCATGGTCTTGGATTTGTTGTTTGAGCTGCAGAAACATTGCGCTGCCTGTTTGGCAGGTGGAGGAGCAGAAGTGACAGGAGCAACAGCACTTGTCGAAGGACAACAGTCGGTGTCGCTTTCAGATTCACTATCTGCATTCAACATGTCAGAATGTGATTCGCCAGAAACATCCTCATCATATAAAGTCTCAAATAACCACATAGCAGCTTCTGCAGTCATTCTAACCGGTCTAGATCTAGCTAGGGTACATCCAGTAGCAGCTGTCTTGTCAGAGGGCGTGCCCATTTTCACTGATACAAAAAATACCTGCTGGGGGTGCCCATGCCAAGAGAGGAGAATTCTTGGTAAAAGGACATATGCAGTAAATGTCTCTCTCTCTCTGAACCTTAAGTGCCCAGGGCACATAGGGCTTTCTAAGGGTTTTCCACAAATACCTAAACTTTTCCTTAATTTTAGTTTTATTTTTGCTACCAGAAGGTTGTGATCACTTCCTACATCTGCTCATTTCCTTGCTGTCACTTCTTGTAGTGACCGTTTCCACTTGTTGTTTATTAGTATGTGATCGATTTGGTTTTCTGTGGTTTTATCTGGGGACCTCCAAGTCACTTTATGAATGTTTTTATGTTGGAAAATTGTCCGATTGTCATCGTGTTTTCTTCACAGAAACTGCACAGTCTTTCTCCATTTTCATTTCTCCTATTCCTTTTCTTCCCATGATTCTTCTTCTATCTTCATTTCCCTCACCTACTTTTGCATTGAAGTCACCAAGATGAGCAGCATATCATGCTTGTGTATTGTTTCTACTGTGGCTTGATGGCTGTTGTAAAAATGTTCTTTTAATTCCTCTTCAGCTGCTTCTGTTGGTGCTTAATAAACTATAATAGACAGCTTCGTGAATCTTGAATTATCCATTTCAGCAGTTCTCTTGATGCTTCTTTTGTTATAATCAATGCTACTCCTCCTTCTTGGTGATCTTCTTTACCTGACCATATTATTGTATCTTCTGTGTGCTGTGTTGTTAATTTCCTTCTGCCTTGTCCTGTCCATCTTGCTTCTTGTATTCCTAGTATGTCTAGTTTGTATCTGTGCATTTCCTTGATGGTTTGTGCTGGTTTTCCAGTCTGGTTAAGTGTACTTACAATCCAGCTGCCTATTTGCATCCTGTGTTTAGGTTCTAGGAGGTCTGCAGTCGGGCTGGGGACTTCCAGTGGCTGGCTTTCCTCCACAGCCTTCATGGGCTCAGTTTCCTGATAAGCATTTCTCCTTCCACCTGCATTTAATATAGACTAGAGTAATGTATCATTTATTTGTTACATATATCAGTGGACTCATCAGTTTGAAAAGAAAACCACTAGATTGTTTCACTTACATCTGCCTGGAGATGTCGTCTTGTTTCACTTATGATATATCATGGAGATGTCGTCTTGTTTCACTTATGATATATGTGTGGAGACATCTTGTTTCACTTATGATATCTGCCTGGGGACGGGTATTGTTTCAATTATGATATATGTGTGGAGACATCTTGTTTCGCTTATGATATCTGCCTGGGGACGGGTATTGTTTCAATTATGATATATGTGTGGAGACATCTTGTTTCACTTATGATATATGTGTGGAGACATCTTGTTTCACTTATGATATATGTGTGGAGACATCTTGTTTCACTTATGATATATGCGTGGAGACATCTTGTTTCACTTATGATATATGCGTGGGGACATCTTGTTTCACTTATGATATATGCGTGGAGACATCTTGTTTCGCTTATGATATCTGCCTGGGGACGGGTATTGTTTCACGTATGATATATGTGTGGGGACATCTTGTTTCACTTATGATATATGCATGGAGACATCTTGTTTTGCTTATGATATCTGCCTGGGGACGGGTATTGTTTCACTTGTGATATCTGCCTGAGACATAGCTTCAGTACTTGAGACTGTTTATACCACTTTTGTATAAATAAATGCAGTCGGTATAAAAAAACAAACAAACCGTACACCAATTTTGATTAAAAGCGATAACGTCATTGAAGTACATATATATATATATATTTTTATCTTTTCTTGCTACTTTCATTGTTCTGCTTCTGTTTTTTTTTTTCCAGTTTGAGTAAAAAGTGATATTTCTTGGAAGGAATTCATTTTATCTTCAAATTGTGTGTAACAAGTGGATATTTACAGCTCTTGCTAAGTAGACAACCATTAGTTTAGTGTTTTAGAGATTATTTTTTTTTGGGGGGGGGCTAAATATTTATGGTATATATGTGTCTACCACATATATACCATAAATATTTAGCCCCCCCTCTGTGGAGAGGAGCAGACAGAACCACAAAAATAAGATTTTTAAGGGCATGCATCTTTCCTATCGCAACATATGCCTGTGAGACCTGGACACTTAACAAAACAGCTGAGAAGCACATAAATGCCTTTGAATGTAAATGCTATAGAAGAGTTCTCCAAATATCGTGGACACAAAAAAGAACAAATATATCTATACTACAAGATCTTAATATTGAAGAAGGCTGGCTAGTAAAGAGGATTAAAGAGAGAAAACTTAAATATTTTGGACACATTAAACGTCATGATAATTTAGAGAAGACCGTATTGGAAGGATACATAATGGGAAAAAGAAAAAGAGGAAGACCGAAACGAAGATGGCTGCAAGACATCGTTGATGATCTGGAAATGGATGCAGCAGCAGCAGGCCATCTTGCTCACAACCGAGAGGCCTACAGGAGTGCTGTTTGGGAGGCAAAGTTCCGCAAGGGACATGCAAAGGAATGAATGAATGAATGTGTCTACCATACAAACAAGAAAATGGAAGTTCTACTTTCTAATGACATTCGGTAAATAAAAATTAGCACCATCTCTTTAACAAAAGGAAGCTTTGGACAGTTTATGGTTGCTAAGCACCATACAGAGATGGCATCTGGTCCATAGATGGATCTATAGTGGGGAAACTAAATATGCATCCCCATGATACTTACATTGTAAATACTGTTTGTTCCAACTTTGGCATTAAGGTTTCCCATTAATACCGTAAATATTTAGCCCCCCCCCCCCAAAAAAAATCTCTAAAATACTAAACTAATGGTTGTCTACTTACCAAGAGCTGTAAATATCCACTTGTTACACACAATTTGAAGATAAAATGAATTCCGTCCAAGAAATATCACTTTTTACACAAATTGAAAAAAAAACAAAACAGAAGCAGAACAATGAAAGTAGCAAGAAAAGATAAAAGAAGCAGAACAAAGTTTGGTTTTATTCAGTGAGAAAAATCTTCTTGAAGATTGGGGTGGTCCTGAAAAGGACCTGGTTGTAGTGAAGAGTAATGTGATGACTGGCCTGGTCAGGAATTATTTGGCAGCTGCAGCTTTCTTCCTTGGCACTGACTGATTAAAAAATACTGCTGTTGACTGGGTGACTCTGTTACATTACTGATAAAGGGCTGCTGCTGACTGGATGGCACTGGCACTGACTGATAAAAGGCTGCTGCTGCTGCTGACTGGATGGCCCTGGCACTGACTGATAAAGGGCTACTGCTGCTGACTAGATGGCCCTGGCACTGACTGATAAAAGGCTGCTGTTGGCTGGGTGGCGCTGAAATTAGAAAAAAGTAAATGAATGCATATTTTTGTAGGAAAAAAAATCTATTGAGAAAATGAGAAAACATTTTTAGACCACCTAAAACAAAAAAAAAATTACAAAGAACAAATAAAAGAGATATCTACTTACCAACAGAGCTGTAGATTTATGTGCAGGACTTTTTATCAGTGTTAAGCTGGCAGCGAGCAGACAAACAAAATATAAAAAACATTTCATATGTAAAAAAAAAAACAGTATGTACAGAGTATATTTACAAGAAATGTGGAAAAAACATTCTGCTGGACACAGATGAGGTTTGTCCTGGCACCCTGTGCAGTAGAACTGTGTCCTCGCTATCTTGTCCCCTTTGCCACAGTAGGCACAACGAATGAGTGAGGTACCCATTTTCACCAGATGACTACCTGTGTACCTGTTGTTTACTGGTGGTTTTGCTTTCCATACCGGTGGTATGTGACATGACACAATAACAGCAGGATTGGTGCTGGCGGCTGCCAGGGATCTCAGGGCTTCAATGAGGTGTTCCTTGAAACAGACCAGAGACCTCTGTTCCCTGGCAGGCTCCTCACAATACAAATATAAGATGTGAGCATTCACCTGCACAACTTCCAAAATCCAAGTGAAGATCTTTTTCCACCACTTCACAGTCTTTCTTCCATGCAAGCCATAGTAGGAGACCATTTGGTCAATCCTGTCACAGCCATTCATACGCTGGTTGTATGTGTGAATGACGGCAGGCTTTTCATATTCCTCCTTTTGTGGATGATGTTCATTGACAACATGAATTGAGGTTGCTTTTCCATGTGTTGTACCACATGGACAGGTTTCTTTTTTTCCTTTTCCCTCCAGGAGACACAAAGAAGCTTGTGCTCATCATCTCTCACATAGTAGATGGGCTTTTTCAAAGGTACTGTGAGAGTTTTTAGCACCTGAGGAAATCAGTGGAAGACTGGTGTAAAACCTGTCTGCATAGAAGTGATGTAAAGCTGTGAGTGGCTGCATCAGTGTATCAAAAACTTTCACTGCATTTACTTTGTTGTCAGCACTGGCAGAGCTGTAAGAGGTGGTACCGCCGAAATATACTAACAGGTTGAAAACATAGCCTGTGTTGGAGTCACAAAGGCCAAATGTCTTGATATGATATTTAGACGGTTTGCTTTTATTGTACTGCTTGTGCTTCCAGCGTCTCTTGTAGCCAATTACCATCTCATCAATGCTCAACTCAATGTGGGGGTAATAGGCTGCCTGAAATGATGCCAATACCTGATTGAGAAATGGCTCAATTTTGGACTTGCCTTCACTATCAGCTTCACCAGCATGCAACATGGTGTTGTATATCAGCTGAAACCGATCCCTGGCCAACGTCTGTCCAAAAAATGCAGTGTGAAAGTATGATTTGGTGCTCCAATAGTCACCGATTTTGGGTTTAGGTTGAATGCTCATGGCTACTAGTGTTGACAGAAATTTATAAATTTCTGGACGATCAACAGGTACCCACTGCTGTAGTCTACTGCACTTCTTTACATTCTCAGGTTGGCTAAGTTTCATAGCAGCATATTCATTTATGCTGCTAATGAGACTGTCCACAACATCTTCCGTGAAAAGTCCCAGGAAAAAACTCAAAGGTGTCCTATCATTGCCAAGATTGAGCAACACACCACTGCCATCATATTCTTCAGTAGCAGTACCTACTACTTCATCTACCTCTGCTAATCTCCATGGTGGTTCTGGTTCTGGTTCTGCATCTGCTGTCTGAACCGCATAAACATTCCTCTTTTGCCTTTTGGCAGGTGGAGTAGCAGACGTAGCTGTACTTGTCGACGGACGACAGTCACTGTCACTTTCTACTACACTACTAGCAATGTCAGACTGAGAACCATTGTCAGAATCAGTATCATTGTCAGAATCACACTGGTCAGATTTCTCGTCAGTACTGACACTTTTCCTACCAGTTATTGTCGCTAACATCTCTATAAAAGCTACTGTACTCTAACAGGTCTAGAACTACACGAGGTACATTCAGTAAAATCTGCCATGTCGAAGGGCGTGTCCACAGTTCGATATACTTTGAAAATTTGCACAAAAAATGAACACAAAGCTTCAGAAAATGTCTGCTTGGCACCCCCACGCTGAGTAGAAAGGAAGAAGGTTATTTCTGACATGTGCAGTTAATTTTCAAAGTGAAAGGTGGATTGGACTGCTTTCCAGAAATAAAATTGTCACTATATCGACCATATGGTAGCTTCGGTATACCGGAAATGTCGATATATTGACCATACACACGGAAAGAGTTAAAAGATTAATTTTTGTATCACAACATGGCTCTCAATTCACACGCTTGCTTGTGTTGACACTTGTATCATGCTGGATTTTAGCAAAACTTTTCATAAATATTCCATAAACTGCAGCATGATTATCAGAATAAATTGAGTATTGATCATCAGAGTAAATTGAATATTGCAAAGTTCAATATCATGAACTTAGCACTTTTACTATTCTTGCATATACAACTCAATGACTGTGATGGTAAATTGAATTTCTCATATAAATATTCCCACAACTTTTCCTTAACTTTAGAAAACTTTTCATCTGGCAGCCAGCAGACAAATACAACAAAAACCATAAAGCAGTATACATTTGCTGTGTACAAAACAGGCATAAAAACATCTACAGTATATATATATATATGACGTGAAAAAAAAGGAAAAAATGTTATGTACAGAATATATGTACAGCACATGAACACTGTACAACACACTGTCATCTACTGCCTCCAGTCCAAGAAGTGTATAAGAAATAAAGATAATGAACAAGAATGGTGTAAATAAAAGATGCAAGAATTGACCCAAGCAGAAAATACAGACAGCACAGACGAATGAAGTTGAAGCAGTAACATCATGCCGAAGATTGCTTATAATATTTCTCAAAACATTCTTTGGGACGCGAATGGGGTCTATCCAGGCATGTTGTGCAGTAGTACATCAAGCAGACGACCTTATCACGTCTGAAACAGTGGACACATGTCCTCAGGTTCTCTTCCATGTTCACAAGGTGAGTACCTTGGAACCTAAGATCTACTGGAGCGTTAGCTCTTCTTCCCAGTGGCCTGGGAGATACATACTTAACACCAGGAGTGGTGCTGCTGGTTGCCAGGGCTCTCAGGCCTTCAACAAGTTGTATCTTGAACCAGACTAGAGATGACTGTTCCCTGGCAAGAATCTCCTTGTGCATTCATCTGTACAGCTTCCAAAGTCCAAGTGAATATCTTCTTCCACCACTTCACTGTTTTTCTTTAATGCAGGCCATAATATGACACTATTTGGTCAATCCTGTCACATCTATTCATAGACTAATAAGTGTGAATGATGGTGGGCTTTTCAAACTCTTCTTGTTCTTGGACAACAGGAGTTGCCATGGCTTGTCCACATGTTGTCACAACATGGGCAGGTTTCTTTGTAGGTTTTCTTTCCAGGAGACACAGAGAATTTTATTCTCATCCTCATTTTTCACATAGTAGATGGGTTTTTTTGGAGCTATATTCTTATTTTTTAGCTCGGGAGGAAAACCTTTATGTCAGTGTAGTTGTGGCCTTTGGACTGCAATAAGTGGAAGACTGGTATTTGGCTGCGGCAGAGTCTCAAACACTTTCTCAGCATGAGTGGAAGTGTTAATACTGATAGAGGCGTAAGAGGTGCTTTCCCCAAAATAAACCAACACGTTGAAAACATAACCTGTAAGGGAGCGACAAAAGCCGTAGGTCTTGATGTGATATTTAGATGGCTTGCTGGCATTATACTGCCTGTGTCTCCAGCGTCCCTTGTAGCCAGTTACCATTTCATCAAGACTCGGATCACCGAATGGGTAAAAGGCTGCCTGAAATGATGACAACAACTGATTGACAAATGGCTCAATTTTGGACATGCCTTCACTATCAGCTTCACTGGCATGCATCATGGTGTTGAATATCAGTTGAAAACTGATCCCTTTAAACATCTGGCTAAAAAATGGAGTGTGTAAAACAGGTATGGTGCTCCAGTAATCACTGACTTTGGGTTTAGGTTGAATGTTCATGGCTATGAGTATTGACAGAAATTTGTACATTTCATAGCGACCAACAGGTACCCACCGATGTAGTCTACTGTACTTTTTGAGACTAGCAGTTTGAGACTGTCCAAAATAGTTTCTGTGAACAGTGCCATGAAAAACACCATAGGTATCCTATCATTTCCAGTATTCAGCAAGATACCACTGCCATCATCATCATCATCAGTGGCATTACCTACTTCTTCATCTGCATGTGCTTCTGTCCATGTCGAATCTGGTTCTGCATTCGCTGTTCGAGCCGCAGAAACATTCCTCTTTGCCCATTTGGCAGGTGGAGGAGCAGAAGTGACAGGAGCAACAGCACTTGTCGAGGGATGTCACTGTCATTATCACTAATTGCAGCCAAATTTGTACTGTCCAAAGATTTGTCTGAACCATTTTCATGGTCAGAAACATGGTCAGACAGACTATCAGAACCATTGTCTGAGACATTGTCAGATGAACTGTCAGAACCATTGTCTGAGACATTGTCAGATGAACTATCAGAATCATTGTCTGAGACATTGTCAGATGAACTACCAGAACCATTGTCTGAGACATTGTTAGACGAACTATCAGAACCGATGTCAGACAAACTATCAGAACCATTGTCTGAGACATTGTCAGACTAACTATTAGAACCGTTGTCAGATTGCTGATCAAAAGTACAGTGAGAAACAATGTCAGAAGATTTCTTACTACAACATTCCAGAAAAAAACTGTCTAGCAACTGTTTTAGCCTTTCTTTCTGGTTGAGACCTAACTAGGGAATATCTGGTAACATTTGTCTTGTCTGAGGGCGTGTCCATTCTCGACTAAAGTTGCAAAAATTTGTGCCAAATTGAACAGAAACGTAAGAAAAAATGGCTACCGGCCGGTGACATGAAGTGAGAAGGATGCAAGGGTAATTTTGGCATGCGCAGATAACATATGAGCCAAAATTTGAATCGTGTTTTACTCTGAAATAAATGAAAAATTGCTATAATGTGGATGGCATGCAGCTCAGTAACTGGAAGTTCTTGCTATAGCGAGGATGGCACAGGAAAGATCTCAAACGAACCCTATTCCTGAAGTTCAAAAGAAAAAAATCACAAGGACAACAAATTTCCTTACTGTGAAATAAACAAATTAACTGTACTCTGCTACACCATACTATTACAAGGTCATGTTTGGGTGTTTTCTATGTTTCTTTTTGTTGTTGGAGATTGTTGATGGTCTTCTCTTCCTGGAAATAACACTGTTTATCCCTGCCCCTCATAGCAGCTATCCTGAGGATGTACAGTTCGTAGGGTCTCATTTCTGCCGTTATCTGTTGTAATTTTCTGGTTTCAGATATTGTTCACAAATTCTAAAAATCAAATTTAGTTTCAGATTGTGCAGTCAGAACATGTGCTGTCATTGTAATAGTTTCCAAAAGGCCTTCATCACTAGCAGTTATATGAACTTCATGCTCTGGAGATCTATCCAGCACTGAGTTAACTATATTTGTCTGCTAGGACAACCAGTAGCTCCAAAAAGTCATTATCCAGAAATTTTAACGAATAATCAATCAGATCTGAATCACTCCTGATATTTACAAATGTTCCAGCTAATGTAAGAAATGGCAAACATAGGTCATCTGTTCCTTCCTGAACAAAAGCAGGAAATGCACCTACCAGGTGCAGAATCATTATTGCCATTTTCATAAACATTCTCTATTTCAGAATCACTTGGAACTATCACCATTATCATTCCATTCTTTGTCACTTTCCTCATCAGGAGTAGCAACTGGGGAAGAAAAGGTACTTCGTCCTCAGTTTCTGTTGCTGTTGAAGGTGACAAAGCGTACAACTGATTCATTGTGCGTGCTTGTCTCCACTGTTGCTTCTGGATAGCACAGTAGTGTCTTTCAGAATTTCTAACACAGATATCATTCAGTTTTCTATCGGTGTGCAGTGGTTGTTAGCATTCATTTCAGTCATACTGTCTATCAGTATCAGTATAACAGTATGTGGTGTAGGGGTCATTAGACAGGTATGCTTTCCAGTCCTGTTACATAGAACCTGGAAAGTTTTACTGTTATTTTACAGATTACAAAACACTAGGACAGTTGCATGCTTTCCTAAATAGTTAAGTACAACGTAATAAGAAAATCTGCATGTTCTGACACAGGTTTTTACATCATGTGTATGTTTTCCAGCAACAGAGGAGCACGGCACATCATTTTCCCCAGTTTGTGTGAGTTACTGTTATTTGATTCAGTTTAATATAGAGCAACCATTTTACAATCATTCAATGCAGATGTAGTTTTTATAGTTTTAGTGATATAGTAATTGCAAAGTATGTATTTCAGCTTTCTAAAGAAGGTCTTGACGTAGGCATTTCTACTTTTTTTTACTTCCATCTGCTGTTAGCAAGGTGCCTAAGTAATCAAAACTGCCAGCTTGATTTAGTTTTGTGTCTTTTGACTGTGTGGTGCGTCTTGGAGGAGAGGGTCTTGGCATTTGAGATGACCAGCTGAAGAGATGATACTGCAGTGCAGTCACCATCTGGTGATATAGAAAATGTAATTCTATCAATGGCTAGGAGTTGTAACATACTGTGCTGCAAAACTTGTCATGTCTGATTTGATTTTGTCAGCAGCTGGATTATTTAAGTCCGTGTTACATTTGGTCTGATTCTTCTGCGTTCAAGTTCCTGGCTGTGCTGAATCAATAGCCTGGTTGCCAGGATGAAGTCCGCAGTCTTCTCCAGGTCCTCCTGGCAGCCCCACAGCTTCTGCCCCAAGTCTGAGCCCTGGAGAACATGTTCTAGAGTCTGTACTCCGTTCCTGCAGGGTCATTCGTCTGCATGTGAGATCTTGAGCTGGTAGAGTTGACTTACCACCCTGCAGTGGCCAGTTCTTAACCAGAACAGGACTGTTAAGTAAATTGTGGATCGGATCTGGTTAACTACTTAATGCGCAGGCTCTTGGCCCACAGGTAATAGTAGCGGCTTCGTTTGGTCTACTGTTAGTCTGAATCAAGCTGTTGATAACACTTGTACTGTCTGCTGTTTGAATCAAGCTGTTGATAACATTTGTACTCTCTGCTGTTTGAATCAAGCTGTTGATAACACTTGTACTGTCTGCTGTTATTCTGAAATGAGCTGTTGATGACACTTGTACTCTCTGCTGTTAGTCTGAATCAAGCTGTTGATAACACTTGTACTGTTAGTCTGAATCAAGCTGTTGATAACACTTGCACTGTTTGCTGTTAGTCTTCAGGCTGTTGATAACACTTGTACTCTCTGCTGTTTGAATCAAGCTGTTGATAACACTTGTACTCTCTGCTGTTAATCTGAATCAAGCTGTTGATAACACTTGCACTGTCGGCTGTTAGTCTGAATCGAGCTGTTAACACTTGTACTGTCTGCTGTTATTCTGAAACGAGCTGTTGATGACACTTGTACTCTCTGCTGTTGGTCTGAATCAAGCTGTTGATAACACTTTTAGTCTGAATCAAGCTGTTGATAACACTTGTACCGTGAATCCGCTCATCATTTTTCATCAAGTACTCTAGCACTTCATTCAGTACCATCTGGTGGTGATGATTTAAAATAAAATTTAGAGTGATATGACTCAGTGATTTGTGATGGTCACATGCACCTGTACAGTATCTAAGTATTAGTGGCCCACAGGTCAGGCATGTTCCACCAGCTGCATTTCATATATTGAAGCACATCAGCTGATGCAGTTTACTTTGAGTGCTTCATACTCATTGGCACACTTGCATGTCCATCATGCTGCCAAACAAACTGAGAAACCTAAAACTTGTATGAGGACTGTTTGAATCTCACGTCTTAAAAAAGCATTCAAGATGTCCACAACTGTAACAGTCAAATGTGGTAATTGGTAGACATTTGTTTTGTAAGTTACATCCAAGACCAGGACTTGTGGATATTTATTTAAAAAAGTACGAAGACAATTAGTCTTGTATGCAAGAACTGGCATATGCTAGGTTTCTTCTTGGTCTTGATGTATATCTTTAGGCAACAAATACATGCTCTGTTGTCTTAACACAGTGTCCCATATGTTAGTGACTAATGGGCCTGTGTCTTTCAGGTAGTACTGAAACAGACTGAAATCAGTGAGGAAAAAAAGCAGTTGGATTAAAAAAGAAAATAAGAAAAAAAAAGAAGAAAACACTTTTTTTGACTACATAACTCTAATGTAGGAACGTGTGTTACAATCCAAACATGATTTAAAAACAACCAGTTGTCAAAGGCCATTGATTTTTTGGGCATTTAACTACAGTTTAGCTTCAAGGATGTATGAGAGGAGAAATAAAATATTATAGTAGTATGATAATATTATAATAATAATAATATGCATAATGAAAGAAAAATGAAAAGAGTTAAGGGAAATTAAGTACCCCCTCAAAGGAGACAGAACAAGACAAAGTTGTTTGTGTTGATCTACAGTCAGTACTGGGTGTTTGTCACAAATCAGATTTAATGCTCGCTTGTGAAGTGAGTGGAGCCTTTTTGTGTTTGAGACTGAGGATCCATCCCAGATTGTGGAACAGTAATCTAAGTGTGTTTGTATGTGTGTATGTTTTATATCTTTCTTGTGTCTCTGTCAGTAAAGTGTTTACTTTTGGCTAATTGGTAAAATTTCTGTGCAATCAAGTTTGTTAGGTTATGTACGTGAGAATTCCAAGTTAAATGCTGATCAATGATGAGTCCTAGAGTTTTATGTTCAGGAACATGTTCTATTGCCTTAGTCCCAGCACAAAGCTGTAGTGAAGTTTTTGTTGCATTCTGCAGTTTCTGTCTTGTAGTGATGAGCATGGATTTTATTTTGTTGGTCTTTATCAACATACCATTTTTATTACCCCATTTAATCAAACTGTTCATAAAATTTTGGAGCATTGTCTGTAGTTTATTGATGTCATAGTCACTATTGTAAACAGTACAGTCATCAGCAAAAAGATCACATGAAGAGTGCTTTAAATGTAGTGGTAAATCGTTAATATAGATAGCAAAGAGAAGAGTACCAAGAATGGAGCCTTGAGAAATACCAGTATCAACCACAGACGAGCCAGATATTTTGTTTCTAAAGCAAACTACTTGTTTTCTACCTGAGAGAAAAGATGTAATAAATTTTGTTAGGTCAGGGTGTAATCTATAGCCTTCCAGCTTTTTTGCAAGAGTTTCAGAAGAAGAAGAAGAAGAAGAAGATATCGAAGGCTTTCTTGAAATCAACAAAGACAGCTCCACACAATTTGTCATCATTTATATTAGACAGCCAGCTTTCTGTCACTTTAGTTAATGCTGTGTGGCAGGAGTAATTTGGTCTAAAACCTGACTGACTGTCTATTAGTAGATTGTTTTCTTGCATGTGGAGCAGTGTGAGCTTTTGTATATGCTTTTCAAGAGGTTTAGATAATGATGACAGAATGGGTATGGGTCTATAGTTTGAGAGGTCACTAGTCTGTCCAGATTTAAAAAGAGGAAAAACTTTGGCGAGTTTAAAAGCGTCAGGGAAGTAATGTTTGTCAATGCACAAATTGTATAAGTATGTTAGTGTGTCTGTGATAACTGGTGCAGTGTAGCATGGTATCTTATTACTAATGCCATCACATTCTGCTGAGTTAGTGTTTTTTAAAGACTGGATGTAGTTACAAACCTCATCGACTGTGAGGAAAGGAATATTATATTTATATTTAGTTTTAGCTTTACACATTTACTGTCGCTGTAAGTTTTCAACAAACTCAGGTCGCAGTTAGGGTTCGATATGAATATTTTAAAATACTATTTTCTTCCCTATAATGTTCACTGAAGTTAGTGCAGGTATGTTCACCATTAAGTGTTTGTGGGTCATATTGCTTCCTTTTATTTACAAGAGTAATACTTACCGGACAAGGTTGTTCCAAAGGAACATCCATGAACATCGTTCATGACAAATCTATTACTCTGAATACGCATAATTGTTCTTGGGAGCTACAACAATGATTTCCCGTTGCACGTTCTGTAGACAGAATGTTTTTAGTATTTTGCGTCATCTAGGACCAGAACAAGGTGGAATGATGGATGAAATGTTTATGGAAGTGTTAGGGTATTTTTTCTTGATGGTGGATATCAAGTCCTGTATATCAGAGGGTCGAAGACTCTGGCCGCTCATACTGTCATTAATGGCAACATGTACGGTCGTTCTCGTCACTCTCAGATCGATATCAAGTCGTCTCAGTGTCTGCGTTAGTTTTATAATACCAGCTCCAGGTACTGGCATGACTGAGACAGTGTCTTCAGAGGTAACTGGCATCCGCTCACCATAGATTCCTTGAATTAAGGAATCTCCAATTATCTAGTACGTCATATATTCTTTGATGTTGAAACTGTGTTGTTGTGTATCTTGTTCTTGATGATGTTTATGAGACCGTGACTGGGGAGTGGAAGTCTTGTTTGAGATATCTGTTTGGGTTCTTGTTGTTTTATGGTTATGAACAGTGGGGCTATCTTGTAAAGCTTGAAACCTATTACTTATCTGCACATCAATAGGGTAAGCTAAATTTTCAGGTGCTACCTTTATAGGTGTTGTGGTGCTGGTGTGTTTCTCTTGTGCAGCTCTTTGCTGTGGCATGTGTTCTGTGTTGATATCTGGTGCACTTGTGCATGAATTTACAGTCATATTGTCTGTGTCAGCAGTCACTTCTTGAATACTTGTCAACACTTCCTTGCTGTGTCTGCATGGCTCACTCTGCTATTCTGATATCATGAGTCTCATTTTAGTATTTTCATCTCTCAGTGACGCAAGTTCAGGCCTGAGATTGTCATTCTCCTTCTTGAATGAGTGTTTAATCTCCGCTGCCATGTCAGTAATAAGGTTTATGATGAGGTCTTTGGCTACATGAAGTATGTTCTGGGTACATAATGTAGCTAATTCTAGGCTGCTGAGATACATGTGGTGAATCAGCCACACTGGATGCAGAGAACTCAGCTGCTGGAGTTTCACTGTTGTCTCGGTTTTCCACATCAGCTAAACTGTTGCTGGTGGAGTGTTCTAGCATTGTCTGAATGTCAGTGGGTTCAGCTGAGGTGCTTGCCTGATCTGACAGGGCTTTGTCAGTAAGATCAGCACTGGGACAGTTGATCAGAATGACAATGATGTCGGTATCATTATCGTGTCTGTCGAAAGTTGTAGTAACTTTCTCAACATTGGTGGTTGTAATGTTGTCTTGTCCTTCATAGCTGGTGGTGACTTGTTCTTGCATGTCGTTGGTGGTGGTAGCACCCTGACTAATATTAGTGACAGTAGTATCGTGTCCGTCACTGGTGGTGATGGCCAGTCTGTCACTCATGGCAACAGATGACAGAGATGGCTTCACTGTACCTGACAGTCGCAGGAAAGGTTTTAAAGCCCCATCTTGAATACAACTGAAGTTGTCTGTCAACCAAGAGTCGACATCATGAGCACCAGCCTTGAACCAATATTTTATTTCTGGTATGGTACAGGTGGATAGTTACAAGCGGTGTTTTTATAAAGTCCTCCACATTTGCACCATTTTTATCTGTTCTCTTTTCTATGTGGCCGTGGTGGTACTCCCTGAACGCTTGTTTCACGCACTCATAATCCAGCGTTTTGTTGACAAGAACGACCAAGCATTGTCCCTCGTTGGTCTGTGTTATTGTCAGGCTGGGGACTTTGTCGCAGCCGCGGTGCTTGCTATTTACCACCTTTCTTTTGTCTCGACTACCAGATAAAATTGTTAGCTTATGGCGCAATAAATTATCCCAGCCATTGTAATCTCACCTAGCCACATGATGACCTAGTTACAATGAGGGATCGTTCGCGTGGTCACGGGCTAGGCCCGTATTAGACAAAGAGAGATATATGTTATATATACTATTTTAACATTTTGGTAAATATTTAAACAAAGTACATGTATTTTTAAATTTTTAAAATTTCACATATTTCACCACAAGCACAAAAACGAGTGAAATCCAGTGGTAAAAATCCAAATGTAGGAGCTAAAATAAACATGACCGATGAGCAAATTGGTTTCACTTTTGGCTGTCCAGTTTTTCTATCTGTCTTCCCAGTAGCAACTATTCTTGAATTGTGCATTGTTGATATCATGCGCACAACTCTTTTGTCTTTCCAGACCTGAAGCAGTGTTTGATCTTTCCGACAAAATGTGCTTTCAATTTTCTTTATTCCTTTGGAAGCAGCTTTCAAACCTTTTGGCAGTCCTGTGTTTTCCCTAATTGCTCCATAGACTTTGATTTTGTTTTGCAGTAGAACTTCAGCCATTGAGACACTGTTGTAATAGTTGTCTTGATATACATGGTGCCACATTCCAAGATAGGGCCTCAGAACTGACAGGACTGTTTCTTCTAGCTTCTTTCCTTCTCCTGTGTATATTTCCATGTTTAGTATGTAGCCTGTGTCACTCTCACACGCCAGTCTCACAAGGATCCCATACTTTGTTAACTTTGAAGGATTATATGTCCTAAATTTCAGTCTTCCTCTCCAAGGAATCATTCATTTGTCAAGCGAAAGCTGCTGTTTTGGTTTATACGACTCCTGAAACTTAGGCAAAAAATAATCCAGCAGAGGTCTTATTTTGCTAATTCTGCCTGTTTCTAGAAGTGTCTGAGAGTTGTCAGAGAAATGCATAAATGTCAGAAGATGCTCATATTTAGCTCTGCTCATTGTTTTTGAAAATATTGGTGTTTCCAGAAGAGGGTCTGTTGTCCAGTAATCTTTCCATTGTGGCTTCCTAGTGTGGCCCATCAAAATGATTAATCCAAGGAATTTTTTCATGTCTGCTGGTGTTATATTTTCAGACAAAAAGGCAGTAGGTTTGTGCATATGTTGGGTCTGTCCACAGTGTAAATTTCATGATGAGCTAACGGTTAAAAAAAAATCATTCCCAAACATTATACTGCAAATTTCCTCTATGCCATCTGGTTTGTTTACATTAACTGAAACATTTTCAAGAACTGGTGTAGAATCAGTGTTACTCCACACAGCTATATCACATGAAAAATGTAAAATACCTGCTGGTGGAGCATTATATCCTGACACTGAATCACAATCACTGTTGGTAGAAGTTTCACTATCTGATGCAGCAACGCTGTGCCTAGTTATCGTTGGTCTTATCCAATCGCTGTCACAGGAATCACTTCGACATACATCATTTTCATTACAGGAATCATTAAACAGTGATTTTTCATCATCACTAGGGCAGTCTGACAACAAATCATAGCATAATTCAGCGTGAACAGCAGTGTCATTGAGAGAAGCGTGCTCCGCCATTTAGAAACATGTCAACTTGCGAAATCTCACAAAATACATGTTCCTAACAGCTAAAACCACGAGATTTCTATTTCTTTTAAAGTTACAAAGATTGAAAACAGTATTTTATTATATTAACTTTGCAGTAAAAATACAGACAACCAAAAATTACTTTAAATAGCAAGCTAAAAACAGTTTAAATAAGACGACTATCGAAAACGGCAAATCCGCCTTTCGGCCAACAACGCATGGAAACCGGAAAACGGATTTTCCCGTCTTTGGCCCGAGAAATGTTAAATAGAGACATGATTTATGATAGATGATGGTAGTGAATGGGAAAGAGAAGAGAGAGCGAGAGAATGGTAACGTAGCTAGGAGAAGGTGAAATAACTGATTATGGTTGTGGTATAGGGGTTGTAAAACGATATATGTAGGTTCTAAATTATGTGCAACAAGTGAGATTTATTGGTGAAGTATAGGGGGTTCTAAAATGATATATGTAGGTTCTAAATTATGTGCAACAAGTGAGAGTGGAGCTTACTGGAGAGGGATTATAATAGTGGAATTGGAGAATGTTATGTGTTGCTGAATGATTTTAACTCTTTCCGTACCGCGTAAAAAAACGCGGACGTTACGTTCGTCCCAACGCGGACGTAGAAATAACGAGCGGGTGTTGCGATATTTAGGGGGTACCTTTATAAAAGTCATTCTAACAAAATAATTGTACACTCAACATAAGTGTATCATATATCAAAATAAGTGGAAATGAATGAGGATTTCAGAAATGTAGATATTTATAATAAAAAAAAAGGAACAAGTGAGAAAAATAGAAAAGTTTGTGAGCACTGGAAAATCTGGGGGGGAAATAAATTGGTTTACATTTCTAAAAGTCATTGTAAAGAACTAAATCTGTGATCAACATAAGTGTAACACATATCAAAATAAGTGGAAATGAATGAGGATTTCAGAAATACAGATATTTGAGAAAAAAAAAAGGAACAAGTGAGAAAACTAGAAAAGTTTGCGAGCATCTAGGAAAAAAAAATCACTTAGAAAAAACATATGTTCTACTTACCATCAGTCTGAATAAAATCCAACTGAATATACATCACATCCAAGTTAGAAATATTTGGCATTGCAAATAATCAATTTTTATTTACATGGCATTACTTCTTGCCCACACATAAACAAAACAACAACACACAGTATACAACTGTCATTATGTACACAACATGCATGAAAAAAAAGCAATAAAAAATATAAAACTGTAACTATGTGGTCTGTACACACAATGTCATATTTACACGATAAAACAGTAAAAAAAAAATTCATTTATCAATATATACAATACTGCGTCAAGGAATCAGTGACTTACAGAATAAAAATTGTCAGGTTAGACAGAGATGTAAAGGGTGGCTCAGACAGTAAATGTAGAAAGCACAAGCAAATAAAGTATTTGTGCTACACTGCTGTGGTATCATGCTCACCGTGACTCGTGATACTTCCTAAAACATTGCTTAGGACACAGATGAGGTCCGTCCGAGCACTTAGTGCAGTAGTAATAGGTGCGGACCACCTTGTCTTGGCTCGTACAGTATACACACTGTTTACGGGTCTCCTTCATGTCAATCAGGTGACTGCCAATGTGGCGTTCTGAGACTGGAGGATGAGCTGCTGGTCCCGTTAGCATGGGAGCAGGCATACTAACATCATGAATGAAGCTGCTGCCTGCCAAGGAAATCAAACCTTCAATAACCTGGTTCTTGAAAAGGAACAGCGATTTGTTATTCTTGGCAGGGTTCTCTGAAAGCACATATAAAGTATGAGCATTCACCTGTGCAATTTCGAAAATCCAGTTGGATATTTTCTTCCACCACTTTATTGTCTTTCTAGATTGCATGCCATAGTATGAAACCTTTTGGTCAGCTCTGTCACATCCATTCATACACATGTTATATGTGTGAATGATCTCTGGTTTCTGGACCTCTCGAAATCCTTCTGTACGAGTAATGGTTACAGCTTTTCCACATGGACAGTCTTCTTTGCCTTTTTGTTTGTCCAGGAAACACAGAGTATCTTACCATCATCTCTGACATGGTAAATAGGCTGATTCTCCAGAACTTTCTGAGTCTTCAACTGTGCAGGAAAACCAGTGCGCCTGATGTTCAAGGTCCCAGTGTAGTTGTGACCTTTCGATAGCAGATATTCAACCAGAGGAAGACTGGTATAATACCTGTCTGCAAAAATATGATGAAAAGCCTTCACTGGCTGCAGAAGTGTCTGAAAAATTTTTACAGCTCCAATTGGACTGTCAGCAGTGGCAGGGTCATAGGAGGTTTGCTTCCCAAAATATATCAGCAGGTTGAACACATAACCTGTGACGGCGTCACAAAGACCAAATGTCTTGATGTGATATTTGGCAGGCTTGCTAGCATTATATTGTTTGTAACACCAGCGTTCCTTGTAGCCAATTACCATTTCATCTACACTTAGGTCTTTGAAAGGGTAAAAGGCTGCCTGAAAAGATGCCAGCAGCTGTTGGACAAAAGGTTCAATTTTGGCTTTACCTTCGCTATCAACTTCACTGGCATGCAGCATAGTGCTGTATATCATGTGAAATTGATTCCTAGAAAACATCTGGCTAAAAAATGATGTATACAGATGCCCTGTGGTGGTCCAATAGTCACTGATTTTCGGTTTAGGTTGCATGCTCATAGATATCACAGTTGCCATGAACTTGTACATTTCATAGCGGCCAATATGTGTCCATGCAGAAGCTTTACTACCATCAACTGTTTTGCTAAGTTTCATATCAGCATAAGCATTTATGCTGGATATGAGACTGTCAGTAATATCAACTGTGAATATTGCAAGAAAAAACCCCAGCGGTGTCCGGTCACGGCCAGCATCTAACAGAATACCACTAGCAGGATCATTGCTGCTAGGAGTTCCTAGCTCTTCATTCACCTGTGCTTCTCTCCAGTTAGAATCTTCAATGTCAGTTGCTGTCTGAGCCACTGTTACACTAGTTCTTGGTCGTTTGACCTGTGGAGTACATGTCCTGTTAGTCTGTCCAGCTACAGTACTAGAGCTAGTAGAGGGGCGGTTGTCAGAGTCATTTTCACTTTCACTGTCATTTTCAAAATCAGAATCACTATCGCTATTGTCAGTTGCTGTCTGAGCCACAGTCACACTACTTCTTGGTCGTTTCAAATGTGAAGTAGATGTCCTGTCAGTCTGTCCAGCTACAGTGCTAGAGCTAGTGGAGGGACGGTTGTCACTTTCACTATCAGTTTCTAAATCCAAACTGCTTTCGCTGTCACTGGAATAAACTACAGTCTTTACAGGTTCCTTTGTAGGTCCCTTAGTGTCAAAAGTTATGTCCTTGCCGTCACCTATGATCTTAAATAAATTTAAAGCAGCCTGTGCACTGTCCCTAACAGGTCTGCCACTACCTGAAAAACATGCAGTCACAATGGTTGAGTCTGTGGGCGTGTCCATTTTTCTTACCGGTCTCAAAAAACAGTCTGGAAAACACACAAAAAAGACTTGGAACAACAATGTCTACCTTCACACAGCGTGGGCGGAAGCTAAGGCAAATTGTGCCATGCGCAGATAGCTAGGATGGCACTGTCTGACTCACTGACAAGACTTGACAAATAGAGCAGGCCAACAGATGCACTGGCAAATGACATATTAAATACAATTTGTTGTGAATAAGATGCATGATGACTCAGTGTAGATGGAGGAAAACTGCTGTCACTTGGCAGAGAACAACATAATAGGATGACTTCCCCAGGCAAGATATTGTTTGCCATAGGGGATTACATCGACAGAGCAGTGAGCAAAATAACTTGCTGCTTAGTTCCTAAACTCCATTGAGACAAAACAGTATCCAATACACAATGCACAAAACTGGCAAGTTGAAAATAACTACACAAGTTACTCATGACAAATGAGGACATTACATAGTGCATAACTGTTTCCTGAAAATAGGAATAATTATCAGTATGAAAAAATTTCATTGAATTTTTCTTGATCGCAATTATAGCACGAAGTAACTTCTGGAGGTTGGGAAACAAAAGTAACATTTTCTGCATGGCTCCAAAAAGTTTTGTGCGCAGTATGAATTTTTTCTGTGTGTGGCCGTGCAGCTTAGAGGGAACATTCTGGCGACAGCCCTTCTGAAATTGTGTGGGAAATGATTCCATCACACAACTTATTCAGAATGGCCTTCTCGATCATCTCCCTAATCGCCAAAGGAGTATGAAACTGGAGATTGGCAGATGATCGTCAGTATCAGTCTCCATCTGAATTGTCGAGGTTTGAGAAATCTTGGAATCAGTTAAGGCAAAGACTATTCTGTGCCAGCAAGCTGGAAATAATGTTCTTGTGCATATCAGGGCACTGAACTTGTCCAATGATAACTTCAGAACGACCTTCACTTGTTGACTCTACAGTACTGACTCTGTTAGTGGAGTCAATTTAGAGAGAACACATCTTTGAAGTTTGATGTGCTTCCTGGAATACTTGATGACTCACCACTGGATAGTGACGATTGTGGAGCTCAAAGGCCGAGTCCACCAGGCGTATCTCCGTTTGTGACAGTAAGAAAGACGTCTCTGTACCCTGAACCATGTAAGAATTTCCAGATTGGAAATATGGTTGGGCCTTCAGTTTGAGAGGAATATTATTAACAGAACATGGAGAAAGAAGAGAACACCGAACAGGAAGCAATGTGTGCATCTAACTCTAATGGAATTTTCTTGTTGTGAATGTTGAATTTGTTGGACTTGTAATCTATAACAGCATCAGAATGAGACAGAAAATCACGCCCAAGAATATGAGAACAGTTCATATTACAAACCACATAGAATCAATGAGAAACAGTAACACCAGCAATAGAAATTGGTGGGTAAACTCTGCCAATGACCCGCATTGAAGCTGCATTTACAGTCTGCAGAGTAACTCTAGCAGGCAAGAGTTTCAGAGAAGAAAGTAAGGATCTGTAGACTTAATCATTGATAAGACAGACACCAGCACCTATGTCTAACAATGCCCTAATCCTACATGATGCTATAGAGTCAAGAATAGAAGTTGGTCTAGGGGGGATTCGCAGCTACCAAAAGTAGTGGTGTAGCATACGAAAATAAGACAGGTGTCCTATTACACAGGAGGGTGTGAAGATACAGTCGGACACACGTGAACTCTTCATGCACTGACTTGTCATTTTAACTGAGACTGATTTCTGTGTATACAGAAACAAGCAGTGTGACCCGACCTACCACATGCATAACAGTTTCTAACATTTTGTGATAGTGTACATACAGGTTCCCTCCTGAGGGTCCATCCTACCTGTTGCAGAATATGATGTAGGCTGGGATGCTTTCTCTGGCGGCGTAACCGGCCGCTCCTTCTTGGAGGTCCGATCAGTGGTTTCATTAACAGCTGCCAGTTCAAACTTGAAAAAAACCTGTTGTGAACTACAACTAAGGTTCACAGACTTATTAAGTATGCTTTCATCTAAAGCGATAACAACAGCCCTCTCAAAAGAATCGGGCTTGTCCCGTAATAATTTTGTCTTTCACCCTCTTGGTAACAATGCACCTGTGAAGGTCTATACAAGCTGCCTCTGCGCCAGCGAAGATACCAGTTCTGCTGCAGAATAGGCAACTCACACTGCCTTGCAGATGCAATCAGTCAATACGTGAATCGACTTTCCAGGAGTCTGTCGAATGGAGGCTAGCATATGCCAGGCCTCTTTGGAATTGAGAGGTGGGGGGAAGGTCCTGCAAATCACTATAGTGTGCTATCAACACAGAAAACAAGCACCTCTCCTCCCATGACTCATGAAGTTTTCACAAATTCTGCCATAGAACCTGTGGTGCACAGGTACACCACATTCTTCGTTGCTGGCAGATCAGCAGTTCTCATCTCCATAATCTTGTGAAGCTCCAGCTGCAGGTGTTTCAGCTTTGCTGGGTCCCCGTCAGACCTGTCCACCTCTGTCAGGACATGATAAACCCCAAGTCATTACTGACAAGGAGGTCTGTAAGAGTCCCAGTACATTGGATGTGGATTGAGCCGAAGTCATCATGCATCCTTCACAAAAGCAAGTTATGAAACTTCACAAATACACAAGGTCTGACGGTTAAGTAATGAGAAATGGAATTGCATTAAAAATAAAATAAACAACAGTTGAAGATATAACCTGTATTTTATTCAAAGCTCTTGTACATTGATACAGCGAGTGGTATGATCTGACAAACACCGGAATGACCTCTGCAGTTTTTCTTTTGGTATGACCCTTAAACTCGAATAGGGTGGATGGTTAAGTACACAGACTTGTTTTTGGACCAAAAATTCCTGTACAGCTACTGCCCAGTGAGCCAGTGCATTATCGCGAAGAAGGAAAAAACTTCTAGGTGTTGAATACTCAGGTCGGACTCTGAGAATCTTTTTCAGTAGGTGTTTGAAAATACTTAAATAAACTTTAGCAGTGACAGTCTGTCCTTATGGAATAAATTCTTTGTGAATAACTCTTTTGGTGTTGTAGAAACACAATTTTTTGCCTTTTGGTGATGATGATGACTTCCACTGAGCACTTTAGCGTTTAGTTGTGGGATTGTAGCGGAAAATCCATGTTTCATTCTCTGCAACAAACAAATTTAAGAAGTGTTTATTTCTGCAACATATTTTGATGTCTTTTGTTTTTGGTCATCGTTGGGCATTCAGGCAACCTTCAGTTTGCACTAGGTCACTTCTTCCCATGAAGTTGATAGTTCCCCACATCAGTACACCACCACTATGTGGAGGAGCATCATCCACGCAGTTCTGGGCATAGTGCTCATAGACTCTGCGGTAAACTCTTCTCTTGCATCATTGTCTTGGAGGATTGCCCTGCACCCATGGCTTGCAAGGTAGGGCTGTACAATGGGTTGCAGAATTTCATTCAGGTATTGCTGGGCAGTTAAGGTGCCATGAATGATTTGTGGGGGGGGGGTCCTGCCACCTGAGACCATGACTGACACCATCTTCTTCTCCTCTCTCTTCCCCCCCCCCCCCAAACAATCCATCTTTTGGATAGTGGCGTCATTGAACCATTCCCCTGACCTTCTCCAAACACGAATTCTGCTATCATTGTACATCCTGAAGCAGGATTTGTTGGTGCCCACTGGCATCTCGTCCAATGGATGTGCTGCTGGCACCAGGCAACTCTAGCTCTCTGGTGAGCTGGAGTAAGAGGTATTCTTATTGCTGGTCCCCGTGAAGTCAGCCCAGGTTCTCTTAAATCCCTGCGAATTGTTCTGTCACTAACATTGACGTTTGCCATATTCATTAGCTGGTTTCTGGGAGTAGAAGACGTTATTGTCTGGTTGCGAAGTGTTGATAGCTGCAGGTTCTGTCATCTTGTCTACTCATGCAACGAGGTTGGCCTGAATGATACCTGTCTTCTACTCCTCCAGTTGCACAAAATCACTCCAAATGCCTTTGGATGGTAGAATGGGACATCCCCGAATGCAGTGCAACTTCAATACCAGATAAACTGCTTTCAACCAAGGTTATGACCCGATGGCGCTCAAAGGTGCTAAACCGCCTTCGCGGTGGCGTGGTGTTTTCCAGATGACAAAAATACCCCCAGGCCGCTTTAATAAAAATGATTAGAAGGTGAGAAGTGTTCATTACGGATGCCTCTTGCTTGTGCAGCACAAAAAAGTACGATTTAATTACCTGCTGGGTCATTCTGACACTTTTAAAAATGCTCTAACATTTTGTCTAGGACGATGCTACTGCACGTGATTTTTACACTTGTGATGAACAGTTGGTGCATAGAGGACTGCCCGAGAATGCAATTTAATCAAGATTCTACAATAAATTTATTTACAGTTTTAGTACGGCAATCAAAATAAACATATGCTTGAAGTAAATCCAGTAGTATATTTGTGAATGATCTCTGTTTTTTTAAAATCTGAATAGTCTTTAAGCATATTCCATTGTTTGTCAATCGTTTCAGTCTTCTCAGTAGCATTGTAGGTATTGTGTGTTATGGTCTTACATTGTTTTTTGTATTGCTTTATCTTTCCATATCATCTCTGTATCTAGTTGTTTTTAGCTGCTACCTTTAACCTCTTTAGCATGATTCTCTCTTTTCCAATGACTGGGATGTGGTCACTGTTGTAGTCTGGGCTTGGTAGTGTTATGGATATTAGTGAGTTCCTGAATCTTCTTTTTGATCATAGTGTAATCTGTTTGGTTATGTATGTTATTATTTTGGGCTTTTCCATGTCCACAGTCGCCTGGGATGTTGTTAGAACCAAGTATTTCCTATGATCATTTTATTGTTTTTTTCTGTCCACTCAGTCAGCATCTATCCCCTTTTATTTCTGTGTTTATTTCATTGTGTTGTCCAGTCCCTACTTTTGCATTTAAATCACCTAGCACAGTGTTTACTTCCCATGGTTTGCATTATTTCATTGCCATGTCCAGATCGTTGTAAAATTCTTTTATCTCATCAGCAGAGCTTTATGAAGTTGGTGCGTATACTTGGATGAGATTTGTGTCTTGGTTGGCCCTGTAAATTTAATCATTAACACTCTGTCCTATATGCACCAGAAGTCTTTCGCAGTTCTTGCTGTCTTTTTATCCAGTACTATGCCAACTCCATTTCTATGCTGGTTTCCCCCAGAATATATTATTTTGAAGTCTTTATGATCTCTGTTTTCTGCTCTAATCCAGCTCATTTTGAAGTCTTTATGATCTCTGTTTTCTGCTCTAATCCAGCTCATTTCACATAAACCAAGGATGTTAATTTTCGTTCTTTCCATTTCTTTGACTAGTGTCTCCTGTCTGATTCTCTCCAGGAGTGGCTCTAGAGTTAGCACATACAACAGGGGTGAGAGTGGGCAGCCCTGACTTACAGATCTGGTTAACCGTATTGGTTCACTTAGGGTATGGTTTATTAAAAGTCTGCTTTCTGGTTTGTTGTACAGAATTTTGATCCAGTCCCTGATGTAGTTCCCAAGATTACATTTGGACAAGGTTTTCTGGAGGAAAGAATGGGAAACTCTGTCGAAAGCCTTCTCCTGGTCCAGCGATAAGATTGCTGACTGACTATTCTTATCGTGAGAGTATTGGATAACATCTCTTAGGAAATGTAAATGCGTATTTATGTTTCTGTCGGTGACACTGCATGTATGTGTCTACAAGTCCGTGCTTGTCTATGATGTTGTGTAGTATGTCTGTTTGTGTGAGTTCATGGCGTGTGTTGATTGTTCCTCTTGACATATCAAAATCGTGCAGGACACAGTTAAAGTCTCCTGCTATAATAATGTTTTGTCCCCTATGGAATGATATTAGCGCCTGTGAGAGTTTGTCGTGGAAATTACTTTGCTGGTCTTTCACAGCTGGTGCATATACACTGACTAATGTGTATTTGTTGTGATTTGAACTTGTGCGTTTTATTTCCACTATTGCTAATCTACCTTCGCTGTCTCTGTTGTGTCCTACGATTTGCCAGTCTTCTGATACTTGTAGTATTGCTGCTCCTGTGTGTCTATTCCCTAAGCTGAAACATGAATGTCTGAGTCCTAAGAGTTGTGTGATGTTGTTGGCGTGTGTGTCTGTGTTGATATGTGTTTCTTGGATAAAGATAAAATCTGGTTTGTGTTTGTGTACTAGGTGCACTACTTGACTGAGTTTCCTTCTCAATCCTCTAATATTAATAGATAAAATGGAAAGTTTATCAGCCATATTGGGAGCAAAGCACAAATGAAAAATTGTAAATTTAAAATAACTATATAAATGAAATAATGATAAACTAAAAATAAAGGTAAAAATTTTGTGGTAGAATGTTTACCTTGCCCTGTACATCCAAATATTTAAGAAAAAGCACGACACAAATATAAGAAATATTCCTAGATTAGAAAAATGAAACACAGTAGTCCGTCTTATAGAATGTCCCGTCGACACAGTTATATTAACATAATATGTCCTCATCAATGGTTAAGGGAGGATCCTCGTCGTCAGATTGTTCTTCTCCCGTCAGTTGGGCCCAAGAAAGGGGTTCCTCAGCTGGTGGTGAATCCATGTCCTCCTCTGCAAAGGGGACATTCACTGCTTCCTCTGCTGGAGTTGTTGATGTGTCTATGTCCTTCTCTGGAAGAGGGACCTTTTGTGCTTCTTCTGTTGACAGGAGCCCTACACTACAAGGTTTGTTTAAGGGATTCTCCACTAGCCTTTGACTCCTGGCTTCTACAGTTCTGCCGGTATGCACCCGTTTCCTTGGGGTACAAGGAGACTTGCTGGAGGTCGGCGACACTGTGGCAGTTATCTGGTGGCACCTCTTTTTTCTGTTCTCCACCAGCTTAAACCCGTCATCATCGGTGGGCTCTGGTGCTGGCTCTTGGTAGCCAGAGGCTTGGTTTTGAGTGTCCACGGCGGTTGTGGCAGATCGCTCCTCGACCCTCTTGACTGCAGAGACCTGCTGTTGTCGTATGTTGTCTCTGTGGGCTGGCTTTGCTTTTCTGTGACATTGGTTAGCCCGATGGGCATCGCCGCTACAAATTTGACATTGCGCTGCAGGGTAATTGCAATCCTGTGCTTTTTTTGGTTAGAGTTAGATAAGAACGTGTAATGTGGGACCTCTTGTTTCGGCCTGCACCGAAACGCCCACTTGTTGTTGGCCTTCTCGACACGGGACACCTCGGCCTCCTCGTCGCCGGTCAGGAATGTGACAAGGCACTTGACCATTTGCGTCTTCACTGCCGCAGGCATCCAATGTAGCGTTCCTTTAACACGTTCTTTGTCCAAATGTTCAATGTGTATTGAGAGTTTGGACTCCTCCAGATTTAGGGTTTTCCCATGCAACGAGCCGTAGTGGGTTATATGAGTGGCTTGTCGAAGGGTGACAAACCACTTTGTCTGGTTCTCGTAGCGGCTGAGGGTAGCCACTCCATTATGCCAAGACCTACAAGTCCAGCCAGGATGCTATGCATGAAGGCATATGATACCCGTGTGGCATTCTGCCCACTTACTGTAAAATGGTTTACTCCACTAGCCTTTTGACTCTTAGAGCCTATAGGTTTGTTTATGGTTTACTCCACTAGCCTTTTGACTTTTAGAGCCTATAGTTTTGTTTATTGTTTACTCTAGTCTTTGCCTAGAGTAGTGTTTCTTTGACCCTTTTGCTGCACAGCCCATTTAAAAGTCATATTTTTTTGCTGCCCAGTAATAAAGTGCTTTATATTTGCAACGTATAAATCTAATTTTGTGAAGTATTATGTAATATTTTCCCTACATGTTTAACTGCATATTTATTGCTACATAAAAGTTCTTTTCATGTACTTAACTTTTTCCGTGCCGCTGGAAAAAACGCAGAAGTTCCATTTCTGCCAGCACGGGTCTTGATATGTAAAGGGGTACGTTAGTTAAAAGTGAATGAAACACAGTATTTTCATGTTTGAAGTGTACTAATTATGTTTCAATATAACTAAATGTGTTAAGATTTCATAAATGTATAGTTTTTTATGAAAAAAGAAGCAATGTGATGTTTTTAGGCAATAATTGTGTCCTACTTACCATAGGCTAGGTCTAGATGTACAGTACATACCATCTGAGATGCCTAGAACTACATGTCGATCATATCTTGTCTTGTGACCATATGGGGCATTGTCGCTAAAATAATGTCTGAAATAACCTAACTACTTCTCCGATCATTTAGTATTTCTAGATCTACTTGGGATACATTAAAAAACAGTGGTCTGGTCACAGGGCTTGTCCATATTCCTATCTACACCAGCAAAAATATTTAAAATTTCTCAATAAAAAGCTGTGATTTTCACACTCGACAACGATCCTTACTAACCACGCTTCGGCCATTTTGAAAAGGATCACAGGGCATGTGCACTAAATGTTTACATTCTAAACGTTACAACAGTTTTTTAATGGAACAAAACATTAATCGCTATAGCAACCCAAGGCACTCAAGTTGGAAACCGGATATTCCAGTAAAACAGTGCACCAAAAGTAAGAGATATCCACAGCGGGGTCGTTAAATTTGATTTGTAATGTGTGATCACTAACAGTTCCACTAGTTCTTCTTTTGCACGACCGGTTAATTCAGAGAATGCACACTGAAAAGGATTACGAATACAATTGTATGCTTTAATGTCTTCGGACGTGAAGTATTTGTCAAAATATTCAGCAAGATATGTCAGATTATGTCTTATAATGTGTTCTCCAGTCACGAGTGGCAAACCATTCAATATCAGCGACCTTACCTGCCAGGTCAAGATTGTGTTCTGCCAAAAACAGTTCTAAATGAAGCTCAAGCACCCTTGCAAGAACTTTTCCTCCGGATAGCCAATGCACAGCTGAGTGCAGTAGGAGATGCTTGTGGTCTGCATCTGACTCAATACAGAATTGAGCAAGTAATCAACTGTCTTAGTTTTTATGAAGTTTACAATCCAAACGCAGTCTACAGATCCCAGAGTTTCATTCACCTTCTTTGAAGCAAATTCCTCACAATGGATCATGCAATGGGTGCCTACAACCTCGGGTGACACGTTCTTTATGCGAGTTACAACACCACTGTTGCGGCCAGTCATTGTGGCAAAGTCGGTCCAAACACCAATGCAGTTTGTCCACTAGTCCAAAAGGTGTGAAAAAATCTTTTAAAACATGAAATATTTCATCTGCCATTGTTCTTGCTGGCAGTGACTTGCAAAAAAGAAATTCCTCTACTATTTTGCCAACAGTGCTGAACATAAACAGGCAGCTGTGACTCACTGGCAATGTCATTTGACTCATCTAACTGAGTGGCAAACTTAGTAGATTGTAATCGTTTAGTTAGCTGCACAATGTCTTCAGACGTGTTATGGAGATTGGCGCACAACCAACAGGTAACAGTGTTCTCACCAAGTCTGCTGCTCCAGATCTTGCAGTGAGGATTAATCCTGTATGTCCTTTTTTATTCTTCTTATTATCAGCTCCAGCAGCAATCAAACATTCTACAGCCTTCATCTGTTTGTCTTGAGGAGCTAACATCAGTGCAGTATAGCCCAAATAGTTCTGGGAGTTACTGTCCGTACTGATTTCTGATAGAAAAAGATTAACATTTTCTACACTTCTTGTCTGGCTGTGATTGACAGCTCCGTTATAACTGCACTGGGTGTCAGTGTCACCTGGCATGGAGTAGCCAACACGGATGCTTTGTAGGTGTTGTTGGAGGTCTGCAGTGATCTTTAGTGACGTCTTCAAGCAAATAGCTTTCCAGAATTTGTAAATTTGTGTAAATTTGCTCCACTTGTAAGTCTTTCATGGATAAAAAGGGAAGAGTATTCCATTGACGTATGGAGCCAGTACCATTTTATGCTCACCAGACTTTAACCAGTGAACAGAGAAGACAGAAACTGAATTTTAAAAAAATTGGGTAACAGTGTTCTCACCAAGTCTGCTGCTCCAGATCTTGCAGCGAGGATTAATCCTGTATGTCCTTTTTTATTCTTCTTATTATCAGCTCCAGCAGCAATCAAACATTCTACAGCCTTCATCTGTTTGTCTTGAGGAGCTAACATCAGTGCAGTATAGCCTAAATAGTTCTGGGAGTTACTGTCCGTACTGATTTCTGATAGAAAAGGATTAGCATTTTCTACACTTCCTTGTCTGGCTGTGATTGACAGCTCCGTTATAACTGCACTGGGTGTCAGTGTCACCTGGCGTGGAGTAGCCAACACGGATGCTTTTAGGTGTTGTTGGAGGTCTGCAATGATCTTTAGTGACGTCTTTAGTGAGCAAATAGCTTTTCAGAATTTGTAAATATGTGTAAATTTGCTCCACTTGTAAGTCTGTCATGGATAAAAAGGGAAGAGTATTCCATTGACGTATGGAGCCAGTACCATTTTATGCTTACCAGACTTTAACCAGTGAACAGAGAAGACAGAAACTGAATTTTTAAAAAATTCTTCGTTTTGAAAAGAGATGAATCATATATCTTATTCATAAAACAAATTAGATGTGTTCAGATAATTAGAAAATTTTAAGAAAAAAAAAAAAAGGGAATTTAGAAATTGTAGGAAAAGAGACAGTCTGTGCTTTAGAATACTGGATCATTCTCTTCAGAAGTATATTTGACAGATACATGTCCTATTTAAAAAGTTACAAGGTAAACATAAAAAAAGAGTAAAAGATCAGGCACATAAAAGTACTTGTCACTTCAGTCATTAATTTTTACTTGAGAACATAAACATCTCCCATTTCCTTGGCTTTAAGGCATATTGGGGAATACAATGTTAGGCCTGTAATTTCCATGACTTTTGGCACCTGAAAGTGTGATGTCAGTATCACGCCTGGCAGCTTTATCTTCCCTGATTTCTCTGGTATATATTTTTAGAGGTTGAGTGAGCCCCGAGGCCTATTTTGCTGTGTACCAGAACAGATGCTGCTGCTGGGACTGAACTCAGTACCACTGAATTAGTAAACCAAGTGCCTAACCACTCAGCTAACCAGGCTGCTGTTTTATGTGTTCTTATGTCCATCGAGTACCAGAGTGTTAGTGAATATTTGTGGCAGTTTAATGTTGAGTTATAAAGGATGTAATGTTGAATGGGTCTGTGTATTCCATCCATCCATCCCATCCCATCCCATCCATCCATCCATCATATTAGTCATTCTGTATTTGTGAATGTATATCTCTCTGAACCTTAAGTGCCCAGGGCACATGGGGCTTTCACAAGGGTTTTCCACAAATGCCTGTGCTTCGCCTTTTTTCCTGTTCTTGCTCAGGTGAGGCCTCTGTTGCTCAACATCCTTTCTGTTGTTCTTCTCCATGTCTCTTTTGGTTTACCATTACTTCTGTTCCCCTGTGGTGTCCATCTTAGTGCTATTTTTAGTAGTGAGTCGTCAGTCATTTGAAGCACACATCCCAACTATCGTCAGTGTCTTTCCTCAATAATTGCTATTGGTGGCTTCATCTGCATTTCTGCCGGATACTACAACAAATTTGGGATTTAGAAATCCCAAATTTGTTGTAGTATCCGGCAGAGTTGTTTTGGTTTTGGTCTAGATCTAACTAGGATACATACAGTAACACCTGTCTTGTCAGAGAGCGTGTCCATTTTTTGATGCATTCCAAGTAAAACTGTATTGGCTTTCAAATTTGCACAGTTGTACAGCTGATTGTTGTCATTTTATTGCTTCAAGAAGCAATTTCATATTTTCAAAGATTTCCTTAATGTGTACATCATGACCGTATAGGAGAGATGGTAATGAATTGCCACTGTGTAGCAAAGCAGCTTTCAAGCTCAACTTTTATGAATCTGCGAACAGTCTCCAGTCTTGTGGTTTATGTTCCATTCTCAGATGAGTCCATTAACATCATTTTTTGAAAAAAAAAAAATGGAGATAAGTTTTTCTGTCGATCCCTATACATTGGCACTTTTACATTTTTTCTCCAGGAGATTACACTGCTGAAGTCTTGATGCATGAAGTTCAGCTTTCTTTTGGATAAGTCAAGATCTCGAGTTAGATCATTCAGTTCATTTTGGGAAATTATATGTAGCTTATCCACTGAACCATTCGCAATTAAGATTTTTAATAGAATTTTACTTGCGTGCCTGATCAGGGAAACAGTTCTGTAATTTGTACATAGTTTCAGGTTTACCCCCCCCCCACCCCTCTTTTTTTTATTATTATTTTGGTAGTGATATGAATACAGTTCTCCATTCTTTTGACCAAATACCTGATTGCCATATCTTTTTTTACACAGTGCATGATAGATTTTATCAAGTTTATTTACTCTTGCATTCATCATTGTAGGGGTATCCCCTTTTTCAAAGGAGCATCTTAAGTCTGCGGGGCTCCCTTGAGCAAGGTTGAGTACTCACATAGCCCCCTACCCCCATCAGGGTGCTGTGAAGCTATGGAAGCAGGTGGTGGATTTAAGTTACTGTGACCTAAAAAAACAAAAACAAACTCTTTTAACATTAACTGTCTTATCACATGGTTTTGAAACATTTTTAATCTCTTGCTAGTGTGTTAGTGGTTGGTTATTCTTGCTTAAACTAGTTTGAGCCTAATAAATACTGTAATTTGTGTTGCTCAAAATATGCACGAGAACTCCATGTCAATTGCAGACTAAATACTGCTTTTCACTCTCACAATGTTAAACCAAAAACATATAAGGCTACAATATCTCTATCTATAATATTAATGTTCTGACAGAATACACATATGGCTGTTATTAAAACGTATTTGATATCTTATATTATTTGTATATGATGACGACCAGGGTTACTTGGTGCCTTTTGTGAGTGTATCCCAGTATGGACATTGGTGTGAGCGTTGCATAATGGCAACTGTTCTCAGTGTTTGATTTTTTTTTATTATTCTGACTGACAAGTCCCATAAACACCATCTGCTCTGCCCCGGCAACATAAGGTGACAGGATGACGGAAAATATGATGGTAGGAGACATTGAAATTTATAAAATGCTATTCCCCCCCCCCCCCCCCCCCCCACACCACCACCACCACCACCACTTGAATGATTTTCTGTAGAAGTCGCAAACATTTTTATCAGAAATATCAATTCTGCTGCTCATGCTGTTGCTTTTAAAAATAGCTGTGACGTTTACTGAGCGCTACAAGGAAGTGAGGCATGGCAGTCAGCAACGTTTGGTTTCATCTGTAGCATAATGTGCCAGACATTAGGGTTTCATGTGCTAGCTTATCGCATGTTCATTTTGACATTTGGAAAGTGAAGTCTGTTTATGTTTTAGAAAACATAAGAATCACAAACTATATATATGTATATATTATTTGTGTTGTGCTTGTAGAGTCTGTTAGTATAATTATATAAAGAAATGTTAATGTAACAGATATGTCACTTAAGTGATTGAGTGATCACAGTAAACTATAATGTAGAGAATATTACTATTTTGACAAATACAACTTTATGATATGATCAGTTATGAGGTGTTTTCACCTGATATAAGCATGTGAACTTTATGATCAGTTATGAAGTATATATACCTGGTTTAAACATACGAAATGCTGTCTGCTTGGGCTTGTGTAATATATTTAGCTCACCTAGAAGTTGAAAATGCTTACATTATTTATGGTGCTCTTAGAGGTACAAGCTTCAGAGCTTTATCACCTATATCCAGGCTGTCCACCTCCGCTGTGCACAAAGTCCATACTTGTGCAACAAATTTAGGTGGCAGGCCATATCTAATTCAACAAGCTTTGTTTTCCCCCTGCAACTTACATAATGATTTTTTTAAAAAGTGATGTTTTTTCCCTCGCAACTTTTATTTTTTTTTTAGAGTGACTTTTTTTGTTCCTCGCAACTTAGATAAAATGATTTTTTAAAAAAGTGACAAGTGCAAAGTAAAAGTGCGTTGATTGTTTTTAATTACCATTTCATGTTTTTATATGTTCTTTTATTTTTTGTTGATTTTGAAACCAACACACACACACACAGAGGATGCCCTGGTCTGTATGTATTCAACACATTTAATAGAACGAGATGGTCTTCCATCATACAGCTTTATTATTGTAACGTTGAATTTTTTTTTAAAAAAAAAGGTGTTTGCAGATCATGTGTCTGTTACTACAGCCATTTCTGTTACTTTTGCAGCAATATTGGCAGTTTATTTGACATTTATGTTTGTTAACTGTTTAATAAAGTTTTTTATTAATTACAAATGTTGAAATGTGTTTTGTGAATTTGCGTAATGTTTGAGTTTCATACACTGCATGAGAACTCATTCACACATTAAATTTTCTTCAAGTCGAATAGTGTACAAAGAGAGCTTGGGACGTGAATTTCACCACAGAAGAGATGTGTATGAATAACACTACAGAACAGATTTACATATGTCAAAGAAATAACAAATCATATGAAACTTGGGGGGAAAAAAAGTGTGGATAAAACAATAAATGCAAAACTGTATAGAGAGTGACATTCATATCACATGAGATGCACGTTGTGAAGTATTGTATATTAGGCATCATTCAATCAAGTGCCATGCCGCGTGACATAGGCAATTATTTCTCTCCACAATTCCATGTCTTTAGACTCAATTATGAGATCCGCTGGTGACTTTCTTCTTAGCCACACTGACAGCTCATCCAGTAACTTCTCTCTCTGTCTTCCTCTGTCTCTTCTTCCATCAATTCCCAGTTGCCACAGTGTGTTCCACTTTTCCTCTTCTGAGAAAATGTCCTACAAATCTTGCTTGTCTGGCTCTGATCTTTGCTGTAATTTGCCTTTTAACTCCAGCTCTCTTGAGAGTCCTTCGTTGGTTTTCTTATCTGTCCACGGTACCTTCAACATCCTTCTTATAAACCACATTTCCATGGCCTCCATTTCTCACTGTACTCTCTTATTCATGGACCATGCTTCACATCCGTAAAACAAAATTGGCTCGATGTAACATCTAAGTACTCAAAATCTTGCTTTCATTGATATGGATCTGTTGCACAAGATGTTTCTCAAAATCTTGCTTTCATTGATATGGATCTGTTGCACAAGATGTTTCTCATTTTCTGGAATGCTGACTTGGATGTTTAGTTATGAAATTAACTCTTTAACACCAAACCAACACTGTCACTGTTGGTAGATCTTACATATCTGCCTCAGTCAATGTTCAGTGTTATATTTAGACAAATATGAATAAAATGAAAGTAGCATAATTTGACCGAAACTATATTTTTAAAATTACAGATTAGTATCCTTCTATAAGTTCCTTTTTACCAGTATTTCTCATCCAGATGTGTTCAGGCAGAGCATGGAAAATGAATTCTAGAGCGAAGTGATGAGGAAAAGCAACCGTGTTCTCGGGATGAATACAACCAACAATGAGTGTAACCTGCTACAGTATGCTGCAGAGGAGACTGGAGCAGCTATGGATGTGTCTCAAGTACATGGTGTGTTCTAGCTGTACAAAATATCAGAGGAAAAGGTTTAAAAACAAAATGACAGGAACAGGCAGTATAGCAAGGAAAGCAAAACAAAATCTTGACATGCAAATTAAACAATATGAGCAAGTCTACCAGAATAGGCCAAAAGAAATATATGGATTTTTTTCACAGTTTATTTTATTTTTTAGTTTATCAAATCTTCATAAAACAATTATCAAGCTTTGAGGTGCAGACCTCACAATTCACTAAGCACTGAGGCCAAAACCTCACAATTCATTTAAAAAAAGGCTCAAACCTCACATTTCACTAAGCACTGAGGCTCAAACCTCACAGTTCATTTTAAAAAAAGGTCAAACCTCACATTTCACTAAGCACCGAGGCTGAAACCTCACCATTTCACTAAGCTGTGGAGCTTGAACCTCACATTGCGCTAAATATTTAGGCCGCCCAGACTTAAAATTGTACAAAATTCATATTTTAAACCTACTCATAATTCACAATGAAAACATGCATAAGGAGTAAATCACTGTCTCTCTTAATTCCCTCAAAGCTGAAGATGTTACCAACAGTCTGTGATAGCTGCAGAGATGACACATGCCTGGATGATTACATACATAAAGTGACAAGAAATGAGACTTGTGAAGCTGGATGATTACAAAGTGATGAGAAGTGAGGCTTATAAAGTTTGGATGATTACAAAGTGATAAGAAATGAGACTTGTGAAGCTGGATGATTACAGATTAAAAGTGACAAGAAATGAGACTTGTAAAGCTTGGGTGCTTACAAAGTGACAAGAAATGAGACTTGTAAAGCTTGGGTGATTACAAAGTGATAAGAAATGAGACTCGTGAAGCTTGGATGATTACAGACATAAAGTGATGAGAAATGAGACTTGCAAAGCATGCATGATTACATACATAACATAAAAACAAATTGTTTATGTGAATACTAGCACAAGAGAACAGTTTCGAGGGAACCCCACTCGGTTAACACATTCTTTATGCCAGCAATAAATGATCAGGTCGGCACCATAACCAATATTTTCTTAAAACATGTTCATCTTCAGTGATACTCATGTACAAAATTTGTCTACTTTGTCAAAAACAGGACCTGTCAACTATTCTCTGTTTGACACATCTTTGCCCCACTTTCAAAATATCATCTATTACATTCCACTCAGACTTACTATAGAAAAAAAATTACATCTTTTTTGATGCACTCACTTTCTATGTTGAAATTTTCTTTAAAGGTCCCGATTCTCTGTTAAAGTAAAAACGTGCGTCTTTTAGGTATGAACCCTAGAAATATGACACGTCCTACATGGAGGCCATTCGTTGCCATCTGAGAGACTAGGGGGTCAGCAGATTGATCTGATGATAGCTGACATCAGTGGGTCAGAACAGATGTCCTCGGGGCCAGCTGTTTGGTTTTTTTTTAAAATTTCGTTCACATAAATGGAATGTTAGAAGTCCGGACCATGAAGACGGAATGATGTAGAAAAGGAATAGCACCAACTAAGGTTTTGTCGCTTGTATGTAAAAACTTAACTCGTGTGCAAGTATATTCTCAAAAATGTGTGCACATTGGCAAGATCAAATTCCAAAGACACAGCTCGAAAGCAAGCAGAAAATAAATTGTCCCAAGAACACCACAATGATTACCAACATGTTAAAGCCAAATTTCAGAAAGCCAAGCTGCAAGCCAGACATGAAAGTTGAGAGAGAAAACAGAGTCCCTAAACTTTGAAAAGGATGGAAGAAATCTAATCAAACAGTTAAATGAGAGTACTGGAAGAAGTACAAAGATTACACTAACAGAGGATTGGAAAAGCAGGTAAGCAGATCACTTTGCTGCATGTTTGCACAAGATGCAACATTGATATCCATCCAGAGAAAGAGCATACAGTGCGCATTGACCCACAGAAAGAGGAGGAACAAAGCAGAAAAGTGGAGGTCATGGATGCACCAATCACACGCAGCGAGTTAGACCTAGCAGTCAGTAAACTGAAACCAAGGAAATCACCAGGACCAGATGGAGTGTCCAATGAAATGATCAAGAATCTGGGAATGGCAGCAATGGGAAAGCTGCTGAATATTTTCAATATGTGCTGGAGCACAGGTAAGTTACCTCAAATCTGGAAGGAGGCAAGCATGGCTAAAGCCAGTCTCACTAGCTGTTTATGCAAAATGATGGAACGCATCATTGACCTTAGGCTAAAATGGTACCTAGAAAGTGAAAACCTTGTTTCACAACAAGCAGGATTTAGGCAATACTATAGTACAGAAGATCAAGTGACCTATCTCTCTCAAGAGATTGAGGCCACATTCCAAGACAAAAACCTTGTACTAGCAGCATGGATAGACCTGAAGAAAGCCTTTGATAAAGTATGGAAAAAAGGTCTGAAGTGGAAACTAAGAAACTGCAATGTGAATGGAAGACTGTATTAGATAAAGTCCTATTTACATAACAGAAGAGCAAGAGTAGTAATGGATGAACACAAAAGCCAGAAAGTACTGCTGCAATATGGTATATCACAAGGAGGAGTCCTTTCACCTACACTATTCCTGATATTCATTAATGACCTGGTCAAGGAACTTCCCTATGGAATCAAAGCAGCACTGTATGCAGATGATCTGGTCATGTGGTGTACAGATGAATATGCAACAGTTGCTGTACAGAGACTCCAAAGAGCAACAGACATATTAACATCATGGGCAAACAAATGATGTGTAAGTATCAACACAGAGAAATCAAGTACTACTCTGTTCACCCTCTCATCTAAACAGAAAGCAGGTAATATCTTTGTAAATGAAATATCCTTAAGGGTGGACAACCAACCTGCTTACTTAGGAATGACTCTTGACTCAAAACTGACCTGGAAGCAACACATCAACAGTGCAGAAACAAAAGCCAGAAGAAAACTAGCCATATTAAGAAAATTGAGTGGAACCACATGGGGAGCTAGTGAAAGAATCCTCAAGAATGTATATCAGCAAAGTATTCTACCACATTTAGAATATTGCTCAACAGCTCGGTGCACAGCATCAAACACTATACTGCATAATCTAGACACAGGCGCCATGAGGTCCACACCAATAGTAGAAATGCATAAATTAGTTGGTGTTCAAGCGCTAAAAGAACGTAGAGACACAAAAGTCATGACCTTGGGAAAGAAATTCCTCAGCTCTGTAAGCCATCCCCTGAAGGAGAGATTCAATAACGTGGCACTGAGACGGCTTAAAAGAAGCAGCTTCATTCATCAAGCCAAGCGTATGCGTAAGCTGATACCAGACCTTCCAACTGTAGTTGCTCCATTATCATCTGCACCAGAACATACACGATGGAAAGAAGCAGATTGTACACAAATAACTATTCAGACTGAAATGAATGGTGAAATGCAAAGCAGTCTTGTAAGATCAACAGCTACACTTAGTTTGCTAGATGACAAATATCCATGTGACACCTGGATACGTGTGTATACAGATTTGCACACAATGCCATAAAGAATGGAGGGGCAGGAGCACATATTGAATATCCAAACAACACCACTGACAAGATTTCCATACCCACTGGAAAATACTGCAACAACTATGATGCAGAAGTTAGGGCTATTATTGCCGCGGTTGAAAAACTATCAGACTTCAGAAATGATACATGCCCCTAGTAATTCTCACAGATGCAAGATCAGTACTGGAAGCTCTTCAATGCTACAAACCACCAGATCTTAAGGATGCCTTGTCAAAAATTGGCTTACAACATGACTTAAATCCCTTGCAGTGGATTCCTTCCCACTGTGGGATACCAGGCAATGAGAAAGCCGACTGTCTGGCCAAGGGAGCACTGAAATGGAGCAACCAGACATGCCAATCACCTAGAATCAGAAGAAAAGCATGATAAAAACCTACAGGAAGCCACAAACACCACCAATGATGATGACTATCACATGCTAAATAGAAAGGAACAAGTCACCATCTTCCGTCTCCGAACAGGACACAACTGACTCTGAAGTCATATGTATACAAAGTTTAAGGTTGGTACTACTACTCTTTGTACATGTGCCCAAAACTGTGGAACATATCCTCCAAAATGGCACCAACTACGTGACAATGAAAAGTAATTACCAAAGAAGATAAGCTCTATGGTTCCACACATGAATTAAAAAAAAAACAGTGAAATTTATCCATGAGACAGGACTGCAAATATAGACAGACAATGTGTACAAAGAAGAAGAAGAACCACACAGCTTAGAGGTAACATTGAAGAGGAGTGCTTACACTATTAAAAATGTCTTCACATGTTTCGGTGCATGTTAGTCTTTAGCTGCAGCCAGGGTTTCTTAGGTCAAGCTGGAGTTGCCCTGGTCTTGCTTTTATCTTGATCTCCTAGACACACTTTTGCATCAGTTTGTGAATGCCTGACTACAGGACTACATTTTTAAATTTTAAAGGGCTGTTTAAATGGCTCATTTAAGAGTAAACATGAACCATTATTTCATAACTGCATCTCTATCATGGAGCCAAAGCTTAGCACCTCCTAGTGCATGACCCAAGAAAATGAACACAGAAAACAATTCAAGAAAATAAGCACAGAAAACAACCCAAGAAAATAAGCAGAAAACAATCCAAGAAAATTGACACAGAAAACATTTCAAGAATATAAACACAGAAAACCTAAGAAAATAAACACAGGAAACAACCCAAGAAAATAACATAGAAAACAACCCGAGAAAATAAACACAGAAAACAACCCGAGAAAATAAACACAGAAAACAACCCGAGAAAATAAACACAGAAAACAACCCAAGAAAATAAACATAGAAAACTACCAAAGAAAATAAAATGAGTCCAGAAAATGTGTTGAGCTTAGGTCTGATGCATTAGGTCGAAAGACACAGCCACAACACAGCACAATAAATGCCCTTTTGACAATGAATGAAGGAAGTATATCTAGGCAGGAAGTTCTCTGCTACAGACAGCAAAGCAACAACACAGTTCTTCAGATTGTCTCAAAGAAGTTACCTTTTTAGCTAAGATTTCAGTCCTTTAAATTTCTAATGCTCTAAAGAGGGAAGGCTCCTCTGGTTCAGTGATTTGTTGGTTTATACCACTTCCCAAGGATGTAGACACTGCTTGAAAATTCACGTCCACAACTCACCATGTCTCTTATTGTTTATTTAGTGGATCCAACCTTATATTCTATTCCAGAGGAATGAAAAAATTCCAACACAGCTTTCCAAGCATCTATCATTGAGATCTACAAAATGATGAGAATGCAATGAACTGCCAAGAAAACAAAGAGATTCTAATTGAGGCTTAGCAAAAAAGCAAGATATTATGGCAACATTCAGAATGCAACAATCTACATTTGCAGGACATGTTTTGAGAAGATGCAAAATGGAACAACTAGTGACAATTAGGAAAAAATGGAGGAACAATAAAAGTACAGAGGAAGACAAAGAAACAAGATACTTGATGGACTTAAAGAGTGGCAAGGAGCATGGCCCAACACACATCTCAGAGAAAGAGCAAAGGACGGATGGTTGTGGAAATCAATGACGACCTAAGCCTGACTGGCATGAAGCAGAAAGATATTCTGTTCCATACTGTGTCCAAGCCCTATACTACGATCAAATCTGTTACCTTTCTTTTCCTGCGTCTCTTGGTCAGTCTGTCCTTTCTTCTTCTTCTCCTTTTCAATATATTGTCAGGTTCACTAACTTCTATCTTATCAAGATACACATGTATATGAAAAATTTTGATTTTTTTTTCAAGGTATAATCAACTCCTGATGTACAACGTTGGTGAACTTCTTCTTCGTTTCCCTCGCCCATTCAAGCCATACTTTGAGAATATCATGTGACCTATTTATTACGAAAATTGTACTAAATGTTCAACAGCCATAATAACAAATACAACAGGAGGCATCCTTGCAGAAACAAGGTGAAAACATATCTAAAGACACTTAAAAAAATGTGTACTATATTACAACTGACAACCTAACATTTTATTTACAAATATAACATACAAGTAGATTGTTCTTCAAAATGTTCTATATACCACTAGTTGCCAAACAAACCAAACAGCGCAACAACTTCAGTCCATGATACCGGAGTTCAAACTTATTTTTAACTGAATCTCAAACTTTTAGCTCATCGAGTTCTTGATTGCATTCATTCCTTGTCTAGCGACTCTGCACATAATGGGTGCAGGAAGGGGAAGATGTTTATCTTGTTTCCTGACTTAAAAATTCTGGTATATTTTCCTACAGCTGCATTTTTTTTTTACTTGCTGTTGTTCACATCACATAATTTCCTTTCTTTTCACCACTTGATAACTTGTGTGCTTTTCATTTCACACTTTAAATTTCAATGCTATTTTTAAAAAAATCACACTGTAAATTTCAGTGCTATCATCACTGAAGTCTCTCTGTGTATCTGTGGCCCATACAGTCTTATCTTACATAGAAATGGCATACACTTCATGAATCTTAGTTTTTCCTGCTCTTTGTGGGGGAAACTCCTTTCAAAACACTGGCTCAGCTGTAATGCCGGCTGAGGGCCAGTTATAGAGAGCACTAAAGATGATGTAATGCCAGCTGAGGGCCAGTTATAGAGAGCACTAAAGATGATGTAATGCCAGCTGAGGGCCAGTTATAGAGAGCACTAAAGATGATGTAATGCCAGCTGAGGGCCAGTTATAGAGAGCACTAAAGATGATGTAATGCCAGCTGAGGGCCAGTTATAGAAAGCACTAAAGATGATGTAATGCTGGCTGAGGGCCAGTTATAGAGAGCACTAAAGATGATGTAATGCCTGCTGAGGGCAGTTACAGAGAGCACTAAAGATGATGTAATGCCGGCTGAGGGCCAGTTATAGAGCACTAAAGATGATGTAATGCTGGCTGAGGGGCAGTTCTAGAGAGCACTAAAGATGATGTAATGCCAGCTGAGGGCCAGTTATAGAGAGCACTAAAGATGATGTAATGCCAGTTACAGAGAGCACTAAAGATGATGTAATGCCGGCTGAGGGCCAGTTATATAGAACACTAAAGATGATGTAATGCCAGTTGAGGGCCAGTTATAGATAGCACTAAAGATGATGTAATGCCAGCTGAGGGGCAGTTCTAGAGAGCACTAAAGATGATGTAATGCCAGCTGAGGGCCAGTTATAGAGAGCACTAAAGATGATGTAATGCCAGCTGAGGGCCAGTTACAGAGAGCACTAAAGATGATGTAATGCCGGCTGAGGGCCAGTTATAGAGAGCACTAAAGATGATGTAATGCTGGCTGAGGGCCAGTTATAGAGAGCACTAAAGATGATGAAATGCCGGCTGAGGGCCAGTTATAGAGAGCACTAAAGATGATGAAATGCCGGCTGAGGGCCAGTTATAGAGAGCACTAAAGATGATGTAATGCTGGCTGAGGGCCAGTTATAGAGAGCACTAAAGATGATGAAATGCCGGCTGAGGGCCAGTTATAGAGAGAACTAAAGATGATGTAATGCTGGCTGAGGGCCAGTTATAGAAAGCACTAAAGATGATGTAATGTGCTGGCTGAGACCCAGTTATAGAGAGCACTAAAGATGATGTAATGCCAGTTAAGGACCAGTTATAGAGAGCACTAAAGATGTTGTATTGTTGGCTGATATAGAGTTATAGAGACCGCTAAATATGCTGTTTGTCGCTACCTGGTATTCAAGAAACTAGACTGCCAGGTTCTTTAAAAGCTTGTAAGTAAGATCATCATATATGTGACCGTAATATCCAGTTTGTTTCATTCCTGCACTAAAGTGCAGGACCTGACTACATGTTAACATAAATTTATGTTCTTCACTTTAATAACTTTCAGCTCAGTATGACAAACATCTTGTAATACTGTAGTTTGTTTCTCTGCTATCACATTGAACGTACATGCTTAAAAACGATTCTAGTGGTTGTCAAGATATGTTTGTGAGCGTGCATATGTTTGCAAGAATGTATGCATGTATTATAAGAATGCACTGAAATGTATGTGCATCTATGTAGGCATTTAGTGATGATCATATAAATCTGTGCTTATCCATATGCTCTGAGCAAATGTCTCTGCATACAGACAAGATACGCTAGGATTCATGTAGTTTATGTATTTGTGTTACATATCCACCTGTAGGTTTATCCAGCAGTTTAAACACCTGTCCACTCACCAACTTGGTACCAACTGCGTCTGCTAAAGCCAAACTTCTCTCCCCCCCCCCCCTTCCAACCAGATTATCACAAATTAATTTTGACTTTCTGTCAGTCTATTCTTCATAATCTCTCACACTCTAAGCTCTATATCACTTGGAGACTTCACTGGCCGTGAACTTTTTGACCTCAGTGACCTCTGACCCTTGTTGACAGGCGACACTGGAGCAATCTGATCTAGGACGTCCTTGGTCATTATGGGCTTGTGACCTAGCAGGTTGAGGATGGCGTCGACAGTGGTGCAGAGTTCGTTCTCAAAGTTCTGCATTCGCCTGGGGAACAGAAACAAGTAATATACCTGGACAACATTTCAGGTGCTTCTAGCTATAACTACTATATAGGATTAGGCATAAGAAAGACAAATTGAATTCATCATCATCATCATCAGGTGCCGTGCTGACTGGCGTTGGCTATTATGCTTCTCCAGAGTACATGATCCTTCATGCAGGCCATCAGCTCAGTTGGTGATCTCCTCTCACACCATCCCGTCAGACTGTCCAGTATCATTTCTCTTGGTCTTCCTCTTGATCTTCTTCTTTCTATTTTTCCTATTGTTATAATATTTTCAATGCCCCCTCTTCTCATTGCATGTCCTATGAAAGTAAATTGTCTCTCTCTTATCTTTTTGACAAGTTTTTTTTTGTCTCTCCAGCTCTTCTCATACATTCTTCATTAGTTATTTTTGCTGTCCAGGGGATTCACAACATTCTTCTAATAAACATTTCTGCTGCTTCCAATGATTTTTGTGCAGACTTGCCTATTGTCCATGATTCTCTTTCTTTGGCAACTTTATCCAAGAGATTTTGCAGGTCTTGTTGGTTCTCAGCTATCAGTACTGTGTCGTCAGCATACCGAAGGTTGTTAATATTGTATCCTCCAATTTTTATGCCTGGTTCTGTGATGATCATTCTTAGAATATTCTTGCTGTACAGAGAAAAAAAGGTCTGGAGACCTTGTTGCACCCCTTGTTTTATCGGTTGATATTTTCCAGTTCTATTTTCAACTCGAACTGCTGCTTCTTGCTGCCATTATAGACAATTGAAATACAAATTTAAAAAAAAAATTCAATAGTGCAAATCTGAACAGAGACTATTTAGAGACTGGCATGCTTGCTACAGTAATGAAGAGAAAGATGAGAAGACGGTTTGGGAGAACAGGAGAGAAAGAAAAAAAGAAAAAGACAAATCTCCCAAACTAAGTCAAAAGAGCTAAAATAGAAGAATACTGTTCTAAAACAGTGGTTCCAGATTGGGCAGTATTGTATGAATTTAAAGACAGATTTGAGAGTCATAAATATAGATAATATAATATAATTATATCTGAAGAAAATATATATGATTTTAAAAAGTGAAATCAGTATCATTGTGAAGTAAAATATTTAGTTACTTTGATAATAACAGAAGCAACATATGCATTATGAGATGTGTACTGTACAAGACTGGCTAGTGCATCAGTTAAAGCACCCATCTAGCAATTCTATAGAAAGACATTACTAACTACTTCTACATGCTATGTACTATGTACTGAGTGTTACTTCTGAATGCTACGTACTGAGTGTTACGTCTGTATGCTACGTTCTATGTACTAAATGTTACTTCTGTATGCTACGTACTATGTACTGTATGTTGCTTCTATATGCTATATCCTACGTACTATGTACTGTATGTTACTTCTATATGCTATGTCCTACGTACTATGCACTGAATGTTACTTCTATATGCTATGTCCGACATGAGTTTTGCGTTGGATGTTTTATGTGTACTGCCATCTGCATTCGTTTGTGCAAATGTCGCTGTTCATAATGACACTAGAGCCCTTGCAGATGACAGGAAGCAATAAACTTACAAAGAACCAAACTGTTATTCTTTATTGTTTTTATTGTTTATATGGCGGGGTGCAGGGAAGCATGCCTTACACTCGAGAACATCACATCAATCCATGGCCAAGCACCATTAGACACATCATCATTACCATCATGTAGGCAATATAAATAATTCCCCCTTTTCCTCTTTTCCTGCTGCACTACGAAGGTAAATAGTTTGTAGGAACTTGTGCAAAATAAACAAACAAAAAAAAAGCCCATCAATATTTATTATAAAAAAGAAAAACTCAGTGAGATCGCACTCATGCAGTGTGACCAGTCTGTTATCAATGTCAGAGTGAAGGTGTGTTCTCTCTCGGCTGTCTTGCTGAATATCAAGGTCTTGTGTGTCAGTATGCTGCCAGTCTTGGGCAGTGATCGTCGATGGTTTGGCTGCAGACGAGCTGGCAATGGCATGTTGTATGGGTGGCCGGGTCCCTACTGACTGGTCGAATCTGTCTTTGATGGCTGTTGTGAAAAGAAGTTAGCAGAAGCTGTAACTGAAATTATGGTAACTAACTGAAAGCACAAAACTGTGTCTAATTACAATTCTAAATGCAAACAGCATTGGTTTATGGCAATACAAAGCCACAGTCAGAAATCTGATGGTTGTTTCTAGTGAGGTAGACAGACTTTCAATTACAGTTATCATCAGAGTGAGCAAGAAAATTGCAGTTGCTTACATTATTAGACAGACTTTCAGTTATTATTACCATCAGAGTCAGTGACAGACTTTCAGTTCTTACATGCTTTACTCTTATCTCATGACAGACTTTCATTTTCTAGCATTACCAGAAAGACATACTATCATCAAAGTTCCCTATAAGGTTTTGTGGTTTGTGTGCAAAATTTTTCAACCTGTGTGCGAATATATATTCTCATAAAACATTCTGTGTACACATTTTGCATCATAATGTTCAAATTCAAAGTATCAATTAAAGTCCTCATAGCATCCAAAAAAAAAAGAAAGTAAAATCAAAAGAAATTAGGAAACAAACTCGTATAGTGCTGTTATATTTTTCTTCAGTATTAGTAAAACACAAAACAACAATTTTAAAAAAATGAAAGTAAAAGTATCACTTTTGTAAGGTAAAATTCCCATTTCCATGCCATTAAGGAATATTGGGGAATACGGTATTAGCCCCATATTTTCCATGACCTTTGGCACATGAAAGTGTGATGTGGTCAATATCACGCCTGGCCGCTCTACCTTCTCATGTTTCTCTGGTACCCATTTTTAGAGGCTGGGTGAACCTCGGGGTTTTTTACTTTACCTTACCAGAAAAAAATCCCGCTGCTGGGACTGAACCTGGTACCACCAGATTAGTAAACCAAGCGCCATGGTATATTTTTGTGTGCACAGTCACACTGCAGCACAGCTTAGCGGGAACATTGAACAGTATATGACAGACTTTCAGTTGTAGAACATTTACTATAAAAGATTTCCTAAAATCATTAACACTATTGGAATAAATCACAACACTCCCCACTTGGCAAATGTTAAAAGCATAAAATACAACCACAATTATAGACCTGAGTCATGTGGAACTTCAAAGGCTGGACATGAACTTGTGACTTAAGAGGTGATGAGCAGTAACATGATTTGACTTCAGACCTGTCTGTTTTGTTTTTTTTAAAAATTTAGTCAACTGAGTTGATGCCTCTGCTACAAAACAGTATTAGCAAGATGTCTATGACAATGCTTGTTTCAGTATTCAATAATGACATTAGAAGGAATACTACTGGATATGTTTATCTGAGTATTTGATCTTTTAAGTGGTGCAGTTTTTGTGCTTAAAACTAGTAAAATTGTTGGTGAGCAATGATTAGTGTGAGTAGAAGCACTTCTTTTAGATCCACTGGTTTAACCAGGAAAACAAAGCACATGTGGCAAAATGCAAATATTTGTGGCATTATTGGAGGTAAAAAAGCGTCTGAGTGGCGAAGTGGTTAGTGCACTGGTCTCTCATGGCAAAGGTCGGGGGTACGAATCTGGCCTGGGGCACCCCAGTCACCCAGCTGTAGAAATGGATACCCGACTTCTTCTGGGGAAAGAAAGGCGGCCAGGCGTGACACTGACCATATCACCCTCTAGTGTGCTGACAGGTCAAGGAAAATATGGGCACTAACACCATATCCCTATGTGCCTCTAAGGCATGACAGGATTACCTTTACCTTTACCTATTGTAGGTATGGATGCTATCTGAGGTCAGACCGGGGAAACCACAGCTAACAAAAAAATCCTGCCCTACCTCTCCATTGGCAACCTTAGTAATAAGATCAGACAGCCTAACAGGGATCATCATAATCTCCCCATGCTGTGGAGTTTGCTAAAGAAGCAATCCACTTTATTCCTGCTTTTGTCTGGTCCACTTGGGGTTAAAAGAAAAACAAACAACAACAAAACATAGCTGCTGTAATCCACTCTCAGTCTGGCTTCACTGCATTAGCTCTCACAGCTCCAAGGACACAGAACAAGAACAAGAATTGTGGCATTCTTATCACAAATTATATTGCAATAAAATAGCTAATTAAAATCAACACAAAACCTAATAATAGTGACCTGAGACTTACCATAACAGACTTGAATACTACACTGGTAAATACTAGAAGGGAAAACACCACACTGGTAAATACTAGAAAGGAAAATACCACACTGGTAAATACTAGAATGGAAAATACCACACTGGTAAATACTAGAAGGGAAAAATACAACACTGGTAAATACTAGAAGGGAAAATACTACACTGGTAAATACTAGAAGGGAAAAATACAACACTGGTAAATACTAGAAGGGAAAATACTACACTGGTAAATACTAGAAGGGAAAAATACAACACTGGTAAATACTAGAAGGGAAAATACTACACTGGTAAATACTAGAAGGGAAAATACCACACTGGTAAATACTAGAAGGGAAAATACTACACTGGTAAATACTGGAAGGGAAAATACTACACTGGTAAATATTAGAGGGAAAAACACTACACTAGTAAATACTAGAGGGAAAAACACTACACTGGTAAATACTAGAGGGAAAAACACTACACTGGTAAATACTAGAGGGAAAAACACTACACTGGTAAATACTAGAGGGAAAAACACTACACTGGTAAATACTAGAGGGAAAAACACTACACTGGTAAATACTAGAGGGAAAAACACTACACTGGTAAATACTAGAGGGAAAATACTACACTGGTAAATACTAGAGGAAAAACACTACACTGGTAAATACTAGAGGGAAAAACACTACACTGGTAAATACTAGAGGGAAAAACACACTGGTAAATACTAGAGGGAAAAACACTACACTGGTAATTACTAGAGGGAAAAACACTACACTGGTAAATACTAGAGGGAAAAACACTACACTGGTAAATACTAGAGGGAAAAACACTACACTGGTAAATACTAGAGGGAAATACACTACACTGGTAAATACTAGAAGGAAAAACACTACACTGGTAAATACTAGAGAGAAAAGCACTACTCTGGTAAATAGCAGAGGAAAAAATGCTACACTGGTAAACACTAGAGGGAAAAATACAACACTGATAAATACTAGAGCGGAAAAAAAAGCCGAGGATGATTCACCTGGAAGAGGCTGTAATGATGATGTGGTAACAGCAGCAGTGGTGGCAAGTGATGGTGTCATCGTTGTTGAGGTGGTCGTTGTCAAAATCAATTTACTTTTCTCAGTGTCCCACTCCTTGTCCAAAGTCCTGTCTGCTACTTTCTTACCCTTTCCTGCTACACTGGCTATAAACTGGGACATCGCATCTGAAATTATCATGGAAGTATGACTATAAATCGGGAAATCATGTCTGGTGATGGTAACTAAGTTTTGATATAAACTATAATGATTAAATCGTCAATGTCAGTGACAGATCAATAACGATATCGCGGCTTATAACAATAATGATATTTCAGCTTATAACAATAATGATATTACAGCTTATAATGACATTACTGGTTATAACAATAATGATATTACAGCTTATATCAGTAATGACATTACAGCTTGTAACAATAATGACATTACAGCTTGTAACAATAATGATATTACAGCATATAACAATAATGGCATCACAGTGTATAACAATAATGATATTACAGCACATAACAATAGTGATATTACAGCATATAACAATAATGACATTACAGTATATAATGATATTACAGCATATAACAACAATGAAATTACAGCATATAGCAATAATGACATTACAGTTTATAACAATAATGACATTATAGCACAGAACAATAATGATATTACAGCATATAACAATAATGACATTACAGCTTACTCCTGAAATATACACACACACACCAGTCACCCAGGGAATATAATACCATCAGTGATGAAATCAAAGATGAATGTGTGTGTGTGTGTGTGTATGTGTGATGGGAGGGAGGGAGGGGGGCTCCAAAAGAAACTCTGTAAACAGGCACAAACACACCCCCCCCCCCCCCCCCCCCCGCAACCCACCATCACTCTTCCAGGCTTACTCTTAAAACAGGATAACCCTCCAACCCCCATAGCAATGTACTAGCTGGACTCCCTCATGATGGCCCTGTGTGTTTGGGGGGGGGGGTGTGTGTGTGTGTGTGAAAAGAGGAGCTTATAAAAAGAGATGGGGGTAGATAGTGAGGATATATGTATTTTTTTAGAAAGTGCCAAGATTTCCATGCATGGATTCTCTATCTTCCCTAGTCTGAGAGCAAAGAGAAAACTTAAGACAGATTTGGAGAACTCTGGAAATGGAGAAGTGGAGAAAATATGGTCCAACAGGTGTTAAGGTTAGGGTTGGAGTTAAACCAGGATAAGAGTTAAGAATCTTAGATTCAGGGTTAATTTTAGAATAGCTCTTTTTCTTCTTCTTTTTTTTCTGCGTTCTTTGTTGTTGTTGTTGTTGTTGTTCTTCTTCTTCTTCTGCTTCTATCTTCATGGAACTATGAGCTGATGTTCTTTGCTACCAATGCGGTGAAGATGTTGATGTACAGCTTCATGTCAGATTGGGGGTGGGTTATTTTGGCTGTGTTTTCAGTCTCTGAATGGAGCTAAAAAGCAGGAGGTATGCAATACTTCTTTAGCAGACTCCACCACCATGAGAACTACAGTAACCCCTGCCCTGCAAGCCAGGCTGTCCCTGTTACTGGGGGGTTTACACTAGAGAGATGAGACAGGGTCTTGGTCAGCTAAGGTTTGTCAACCTTAATTTTAGCATGCCAACTACGGATCAGTAACTGTCAAACTGGGACAGCATCTTCAACTGCTTGTTTTAGAGTTAGGGTTAAAAATGTAAGATAAAAGCTGATGTTGTTCTCATTAAATTTTCAGATCAGAAATTACACCCAATATTTCAAAATGTGTTTGTGGCGATGCATAAATGAAGCACACTTTTGTGAATGTGTAGGATGTTTGTGAATATGAATAAATGATACGCTGCTTGATGGTTGCTACAACACAACTTGGAAAATGTTGCAAGCAACAACACTGGCACTGCAACATGGTGTAAGTGACAGCTAAGGCTGGACAGTTGTCAAGATGTTTAATAGTCACATCTGGTGGAACAGGCTCTTCTCCAGGATGAACGATGATGAATCAGTCTCCCCCCCCCCCCCCCTCTCTCTCTCTCTCTCTCTCATTAGTAATGAATTCCTCACATACAGATGAATGTCCATGTAAGAGCAGAGAACAGCCTCCAGAACATGTACTCCAAGAGTGTCCCAACTTTTACAGAACTACGCATTCCAGACATGGCCACAGGGCTGGGACCTAAGGCAGAAGCTGTGGGGGTTGCCAGGAGGATCTGGAGAAGCTGTGGGGGATGCCAGGAGGACCTGGAGAAGCTGTGGGGATGCCAGGAGGACCTGGAGAAGCTGTGGGGATGCCAGGAGGACCTGGAGAAGACTGTGGACTTCATCCTGGCGACTGGATTTATGACTTAGCACGACCAACAACTTGAGTGCCAAAGAGGAAGAAGAACTGAATTCAAGTGAAATATTTTGTGGGTGTGAAAGTTGAGAGGTAACAGGCAGAACATCAGACAGGTTGTGTATCCATTTCTTCATGCACTCTCTCTCTCTCTCTCTCTTTCCCCTGGTCTCTCTACTAAATTCATGCTTCATTCTTTTCTTCCTAACATATGTAAACAGCAGCAAAGATCATAAGCAATGATTACATTGAACAGAATACAGATTTCAAGCTATTTGACATGAGACAAGGCTTGTGTATCTACAGTAGATACAGTAGAAGAGAGAAGATCAAGGGAGAGTCAAAAAGAATGGAGAGTCAAGGAGGCAGAAAACATATAAAGGACTTGAAGCAAACAACTGGAGGGAGAAAACCATGAGTATACAATGAGGCAAACAGTGTTAAGCTCACTGACCCTTAAGAGAAAGATGGCATGGAGAGAGGAGAGAGAGGGAGGGAGAGAGAAAGGGAAGGGAGCAAGGGAAGAGAGAGAAGGGAGAGAGAGAGGAAAGAGGGAAGAGAGAGATGAAAGAGATAGAGAAAGAGGGAAGAGAGAGAAGAAAGAGAGGGAAAGGAGAGAGAGAGGAGAGAAGAAGAGAGAGAGAGGGGGGGAGACAGGGGATGAGAGAGAGGGAAGAGGGAGAAAGGGGAAAGAGAGAGAGAGATGGAAGAGCGAGAGAGAGTAAAAATACACAAGTATAATAGTCCTGCATATAGAAATACAGTGCTAGAAGCATATAAATAATGCTGTCTGAGAACAGTAATCTTCTTATTTGTTATTCTACTGTATTCTTATTTGTATTCAATTGTATTCTTATTATAAGGTGATACCTTATCTCCATTACTATTCAACCTAGTACTAGAGAAGGTAATCAGAAAAGCGAAAGAAGAAAGCAGTACAGAAGAACAAGCTAAAATACTAGGATACGCTGATGACATCAACCTGGTGGGGGAAACTATGCAAGAAGTCATCAATACCTGCATACACCTGAGAGATGTGGCACTAAAAGTGGGCTTGACCATTAACCAAGATAAGACAGAGTATATGAAGATATCAAGTGACCAGAAGGGTTCTAAGGACTGTTATAGCCGGAGGTGGGGTGGGGGATACGCTCTCCACTCCAATGAAATGCCCCCAAGGCGTGTGTCACAAATAGCCTCTGACAGTCAAGTCCAGCTCCTGGCCTTCTCGTGCCAGAACTGTTCAAACCGACAGGAGAAGGGCGAAGACGAATATCTGGCGCCTGAAAACCAGATGCTTCGAGTAAATGAGAGTCATGTTTGGTAGCTCATCTACCGCTGCTGGCGAGATTCTTCAGCTCGCGGCATCTCTGGTCTGGAGGTCGGCCACGTCCTATGTGTACTCATATCGGGCGAATTGCCTGAACCAGCTTAACCCAGAGGTTAAGACACTGCTGGCGAGATTCTTCGGATGCCGCGCGTGGAGTGAAACTCCTCCCGGCCAATGAAGAATATACGAAAAAGAAATTAGGGTTGCTGTGCGGCGCCGATGTGCAAAAGTAATGGAAAGGATAAAATGAAACTTAATCGGTATGTCCAGTAGTCTCGCAGCGAGAGCTACTCATACCACGGCATCTCTGTTCTAGAGGCCGGCCACGTCCAATATACACTCATACTGGTGAAATATGCCTAAACCGGCTTACACCAGGGGAAAACTTGGTGGTTACTCATGTCACGGTACCTCCGCTCTAGAGGTCGGTCACGTCCTAAACACGCCCATACTGGGATAATATGCCTAAACTGGCTCAACCCAGGGGTGAAACTTACTAGTGGCGAGGATCCTAGACAAAAGCTCCGTCCTGGTCACAACTAGGAAGGGTAGCAGCCACGACCACAAAATGCTGAAGTCGGAGACACTGGACCAGTGCAGTCTAGATAGGCAACCACTTTTCACACGGCGGGGATGTATGTGTATCTTAATCACGCTGAGGTTTTCCGGTGAGAAAGTCCAGCGCTGGACTGGATGGGCAACCACCTCTCACCCGGCGGGGATACACGAATATCCCAAAACACGTCGAGGTTTTCCGGTGAGAAAGTCCGACTCTAGGCTGGATGGGCAACCACCTCTCACCCAGCGGGGATATACTGATATCCAAACCACGTCGAGGTTTTCCGGTGTGAAAGTCCAACTCTAGACTAAACTGGTGCAACGAAAACCATGATGTCACGCACTCCCGCTTTTGAGACCCACCAAGAATACAGGCTAAAGCCCTGCGATACTCTGAACCTATTGTAGTCCTCTCGTGGATCTCGTGTTGTCCTTTCGGGGACCACAGGATCTATCGAGGACCACAGAAGTAAATTCAGGAGGATCACGGGGCGGTCTTGGTGGTAGAAACGAACGAAGAAGAAGAGACCAGAGGCAGAATGATCCAGATTATATGAATGTTGGAGAGATGATTATTAAGAAAGCAGAAACAGACAAATATCTAGGCACAACCTTCAACAGAAGCAACACAGTAAGCGAGGAAATTAAAATCAAAGTACAGATAGGGAATAAAATATACTTCGCCTTGCAACACCTGTTAAAATCCAAAATCCTGTCCCAAAACACCAAAATAACAATCTACAAAACTATAATAAGACCAGCCGTCATGTATGGATCAGAAACATGGAGTATGACAAAGAAAGATGAACAACAATTGTCGATCTTTGAGAACAAGATCCTAAGAAAAATCTTTGAGCCGATAAAGGATACCAACAGTGGAGAATGGAGAGCTAGAAAGAACACTGAACTGAACAGCTTATTTAAATCCCAACGAATTATAAACGTCTTGAAACTGAATAGACTACGCTGGTTGGGGCACGTAGAAAGAATGGAAGAGAACAGACAAACGAAAATGATGTATGCACAAGAGATGAGGGATACAAGATTAAGGGGTAGACGAAGACAGAGATGGAAAGATAACATAAAAAAGAAATTGGTGTCATCAACTGGAGAGAGAAGATTAGGAATAGAGAGGAATGGAGGCAAACTTTATCTGCAGCAATGAGCCTTAATGGCTCGGAAAGAAGAGGGAGAAGAAGAAGAAGAAGAAGAAGAAGAAGAAGAAGAGAACATTAATGACAGCACATGGCAAGTGCTCAGCTGCAGTGAAGAAAAAATAATGCAAAAGCAACTTTATACAGTATGAAGTAGATAGTAACTAAAGCCATTGACAGTGAGAAAAAAAAAGTATTATAGAGAACTAATTTTACTCTATGATTCTGAGACTTAAACAATAAATAAAGAGATAAAACGAAAACAACTTGCTAAAGCAGGTATTAAAAAAAATTTCCAACACAGAACATTACTAGACAAAGTAAAAATGCTTACGAAAGGAAAGTACAACACTACATGGAGACAGAACAAACAGCAGATTCTCGAAGACTCCACACTGAAGCTAAAACAGAACACAGCAATTCACAGTTTTCAGAGTTTGAACAGGACACTGCAGACTACAAGTCCTTCTACACAAACTGAAGTCTGCTCAGACTGCGCTATGCACTCTGCACATGCCATAAATGCTCTCCAGACCCTAGGGCGCATCCTGCAAGTCTGCACTCTATAAGGAGATTTTAAAAAGCCCAAACCTGGCAGCAGGAAAAGAACACGGATGAAGAACTCCTACTGATGATGGGATTCATGCAGGCAACCCATCTTCCTGTTAGATAGCTGAGCACATGAAGCTGAATGATGATGAAGAAGGAGGAGGAGGAGTGGAAACTGTAAGAAAAAGAGATGTAGTTTTGGGAAAAGGAAGCAACACAGCCTACAGAGCCAGGAAAAAAATGATAACAAAATTCTCAGAGAAGTTACATAATATGAGAAACACCACAATAACTACTATAGGATTTTAAAAAAAAAACAATCAAAATTCTTTGCACTTGACATCAAAAGACTGAAGCTAGTGAAC